>VNJR01006093.1:0-465288 GCA_008042585.1 Drosophila punjabiensis | reverse complement strand
GTTTTGAAGCTATCTGAATGTAACTTTGCAGATAGTCTTCTATATAGTCTCACTCGTACATAAGTCGGAACGGGCCAGATCGGACGACTATATCATATAGCTGCCATACAAACGATCTGTAAATTTGTTGAAAAAAAATTATAACTTCACTGTTTTTCAACATATCTTGATCAACTCTCGGTTATTAGCTTTTTATATTGTTTCTGATTTTTAGATTTAATTTTATAAAAATCGGAGTACTATATCATATAGCTGTCATAGAAACGGTCGGAAAAGTTTTAGAAAAAAAATTAAAACTTTGTCAATTTTCAACATAATTTCTTCTACTTTGAGATACAAGTATTTCATATTTTTTCAGAATTTTGTTGTAAATTTCATAAGAATCGGACGACTATATCTTATAGCTGCCATACAAACGATCGGTAAATGTGGAGAAAAATTACATTTTATTTTACATGTAAAAATGTAAAAAATGTAAAAAAATGTAAAACTGTAAAAATTGTTTGAATATGAAAGTAATTCATATTATATTATATTGGGATAGATTATAATTGATACAATTGAAATCTGCAAGGGTATACCAACTTCGGCGTGCCGAAGTTAGCTTCCTTTCTTGTTTAAGCTTAAATTAAATATTTTCTTAATAAATAATGCGACATAATTTAACATGATTTTTAAAGTATTTAATTGTAACTTTATTGAATTATTCTTGGAACCTCCTTTAACAGCGAATATACCCCCATAAATTCATAAGGTAATCATGCGAGAATCGAAAGAAAAACCTCAAGCATAAAGGGAAATCCAACAAGCGGATAATAGAAAATCCACAATGCGTCCCACTGAGCCGGAAGTGTTTTGTGAAGTGGCTTTGACTTATGGCTAAGACATTTCCTCGAGGGTTTCCGTTTCACCAATGGACAGCAGAAGATGTCAACGCAATTGGCCAGGCTAAGCTCTTTTTTTAACCTTATCCTCAACACTGAGAGGAAAATAGATATTTATTAGATATTTTTTATTATATATTTGAATCATATGAAATTTAAATGTTCAAAAATAAAATGTTGAAGTATTTATATTACTTTCAGCGCATCTAAAATGAAAGAAAGAGAGCAACGAATCCCTTCGAATTTATATGTTTAAAACATTTAACATTTTAGATATATACGTTTGATTTAAGCTTATATTTTATTTTATTATCTCACGTGTAATTTTTGTGGTTTTATACAACATTTTGTTTCTGTGCAGCGAGGAGAGATGGCACCGAGCTGACCTTTTCCGCCCAGTTGTCTGGCTTTTCCATTGAAACTGTTTACCTTGGCATCAATTTCAATTTGCATGCAGGGGGGGATGCACAGGAACAAGATGAAAAAAAAGAATGAAATTCAAATTTAAAAGTGTTTATGGCAGCGAAATGCAAATTTGTATTTGCTTAAGTGCGCCACGCCGCTAAATAGCCAAGCGAGGCGAGGCAAGCGAGTGTGTGTGCAAAAACCGAAAAACCAAAAGCGAAAAAACCTTTTTTGAAAGGCGATCAACCCTTGAAAATAATATGTAAAACCCCTGCAATAGCGTTTCGCATGTGTGTAGTAGCGTCCACTTCAGTGTCAAGTGCATATCGCTTGCTCGCCAGCCACCTTCAATTTCCCACTCCATTTTCCTCGACCCTCTCCCCTTTTTGCCAGCTCGTTTTCCTCCTGTGTCACCCAGCAGCACAATGCCCACTTCGAATGTTACAATATGCAAATAAATTTGCCATTAAATAACAAAACTGTTATGGCCTGCATTTGTTTTTCTGTGCGGGGAGACTGGGCTTGGGGACCAACACACACATCTGCATATATTTTTGGAAAACAATGGAACACATTTTGCCATTTGCCTATTTTCATTTGGCAATTTTCTTTATTTTCTGGTAGGGCGGGCTCCATATCAATAAAAACAATTTGTGACTGCAACGTTTTGCATTGAGTGCTAACGGCCCTTTGATTGTTGTTGCAACTGCTGTTGCACTTCATAAAATCATACACATATTTTTTTGTAGGGTGTTCTGGTAAGGGATTTCGCTGAATGACTTCTCTGTTCTTTGTATTTATTATTTATTTCTTGTGAGATATGTTTTTAATACTTTCCATTTTAAGTAAGTTTGTATAGATATTTTTAAAGGGTTCTGTAAGAGGAGTTTAAGGAACCTTGTAATTCAGAATTATACCTAAACCACATTTTTAGAGATATTATTTTTTAAGAAATTTGTTTATATTAAATTAAAATAATGTAAAAACAATAATTTGGTTAGTCATTAATTTTTTAATCCCTTATTTTTCTTATTTTATTTATTATTTCAATTGCTGGTACCTGTTCTTTGAATTTAAAATTAAAAAAATAAATATACCAGAGCTTATGATAATTTTAAATACCATTATTAAATATCTCTAAATAAAGTCTTCAAATATTCTGTTGAATAATATCTAATTGATCCCCTCCTTATTTTTCTTTTGCCAGCAATTATTATTTGAAATAAAATAAACGAAATTATTATTTCTAGAAAATGAGTTTCAGAACATCCCCCACGTTCATTTTCGCATGCTTTTAACCTCCTCACCAAGTCACGTTTTTGTGGTATTTTAATATCCTGCTGCATACTTGCAGGCGCAGTGCAACAAACGAAAAGAGGCAAGCCGAAAAGAGCCATCATCGTCGTCGTTTGCAGCTGTCGTTGGCATTGCCGCTGACAAAACATTTTGGCCGCATTTAATTAATTGTTCAATAAAATTAATAAACATTTGTGTGGGGCCAGGAAAAGTCAGCCATTCTGCTGTTGCTGTTGCTGTTGCGCTGGCTCAATGAAATTCATGGCATTTTTTGCCTCTCCGACTGCAATGCCAATGCAGCACGGCCTAAGGGCAAAAGGACAAAATCAGGATCCCAGCTCAGGACCCGTATCCTGCTGGACTGCAATCTGTGCAATGTTTGTGCAAGCCTCAGACTCCCGACGACTCGAGGGACTGCAGCGCCTGCAGAGGAGGAGAGATGTGAAAAAGTCGTTTGGCGTAAAAACATTTTGTAAATTGCTTCATAAATATCAATTTGTAAAATAATAATTGTTTGTGCCAGCCCTGCGGATCTAGGGGCAGGGGGCTGTGATTGTGTCTGGTTTTGGTTTGGATTTTAGATGGAATTCTGGGTGTAAAGCTGTCTTTTGTGGGCACTAAATGCAAAAGGTGTGCAATGGGTGCAGTGTATGTTCTGGTTTTGGGTTACTTCAAAGAGGATTGTACTCTATATTCGGTATATAAATAATTGATTAGGAGTAATATTATAATAAAGGTTATTTAGCATCTTACAATATATTAAATATTATTTTAAATATATACTAAGGTAAAGTGTGTGTAAGTAACGTTTAGCCAAGGAATAACTCTCATTCGAATCCACGTTACCAATCCCAGTCGAATATCAACTTGACGGCGAATACCTTTTTATGTTTGGTCAACAATGTGGAACATCCTAGACCTGCTCCATCCAGCGGAGGTACCTGGGTATCCTGCATGTCCAGGGCCTCATCAACTGGCCAAGTGCCTCGTAAAAGTTTCGCTGGTTATGAATGTGCTCTGCGACCAGTTCCGTGCTCTGGGAGAGTGCTTTGGGTTGTCTGATTAAAGTTGTAACTGTCATAACTAGTGGGTGTGTGCGTTGGGTGGGAAAACCCTGGATGGAAAGTGGAGAAAATTTCCCTCGGCGGGCGTCAAATGTCACACCCAGCAACAAAAACGCTGCCCGCGGCAACGGACAACGGGAAGGCAACAAAAACAGGTCTCTCACGTCTGAAGTTTGCCGTATTTCAATTTCAATTTAAATTTACGAGTATGTTTCATTTCATTTAGCCAACTGTCTGAGCCTCTGTCTGCTCTGTTAACGCCGAAAGTGTTGCTCAAAAGTGCATGAACAATTTGGTTTGTGAAATTTCATTTGGCTTTCACTTTTTTTTTTGTATTTATTTCATCCAGCAGGTTCATCTCGGGTTCTCAGGTTCAACTCATAATTTTCATTACATTTTACGCATTCGAAATGTGTGTGTTCGTCCTGCCGCTGTTGTTATCCTCCCCTCAGCGGGTCCAAAATTGAAAAGTTCAAATTGAATTTGAATTCAATTTGGCTGGCAGCCATCATCGCAAATGGACAGGAGTCGAGCTGGCAACAAAATAAGAGGAATTGAGTTATGACTGCGTATGTAATGCACCTTAACAGCCGAAAAAATACGGGAAGGAAGTGGTCGGTTAGGGTAAGTTGCTATTTGGAAATTTTAAATGAATGCGCATTTCTCCAGGGACTCCACTTGATTAGCCCCGTAACAAGAGAGAAAGCTTCAGAGTAGAGATATTTAAATTTTTGAGTTGTGATATAAGCAAAGATTATAGGTTAGATTCAATTTTATATTATTTTGGTTCTCTTCAGGAGAAACAGTTGCGAAAGCTTATCTGCCCGAAATGATGGGAGATCTATCCGAAAAGCAAGCGGTTTCAACAGAGTGATAGTTTCTCTTACAACTTAGATAAGAGCGCGAAATGAGACAGGTACGGATAGGTTATCGGGGTTTCCATTTTAAATAAATTCATGGAAAGTGGCCTTTCTAGGTCTTTCCCTAAAAAGGAACCCCAGTCGCAAGCTCTAAGTATGAACAATTTTATTTTTCTTATACGTCGGCTTTAATTATTTGTAAATAGATAATTCTAGTTTTAATTAAAGTACAATACCTAACGAACTTTTTAACAAATCTCTGTAAAATATTATAGTTATCCCAGAACCCAAACTGTAACCAGAGAAAACCATTTTCATTCCTATTCCAATTACTAATGCAAACCTACATAAATTTCATTAAAAATGCATTTGGTTCCTGGCAGTATCTCCACTGCTCCACCCCAAAAGTAAAATTTTAAAGTAACCCTCCCTCAATTACCTGGGCAAAGGTGAGGCCGAAAAGCCGAAAAACCGAAACCACAACCACACCGAAACATCTGTGGCTCCATCAATTGCGAGTTCAGCTTGCAGCTTTTGGCTCTTATTGTGGCTTAATATTCATGGTAATTGTGGCCGAGAAGGACCTCAGATGTTTTGGGCCAAAGTATCTGGAGCATCCCCGAAAGCAAAGTTGCCTTTTTGGGCCTACATTTGTGTGTAACATTTCGGTTGCATTTCCTAAAAGTGACTGTAAATTCTGGCTAATGAACTGTTGGGGTGAGAGAAATTCCCCACCTAAAAATTAAAAAAAAGAAGGAAAATAGCATGGAAAAACAAAAAGAAGTGAAACGAATGGCAAAATGAGCCCACGAAAATCCTGGACAGGACAGAAATTAGTCTCGGTAACTGTCTTGAGTTACATTTTGATGACTTTTTCACTTTCCCTTTATATTTTTTTCCATTATGTCCCCGAGAACAGCTTTTAAATGTTACGATTTCCCCCCTCGTTTTTATGACATTCACAAGGCGCGAGGTCCGGCTCAGTGCTTTTGCTTTCTGTTATTTCAAAAATATTTTGCATAAAAATGACATAACAATTTCAAACAGATTTTCTACGCATTTTCGGGATGAAAAGTTTTTGTTGTGTACCATGGAGGGTTGGTTACTTTTTCAGGAAATATTTCAGCAATACTTTGATATTAAAAACCGCTTAAAAGCAAATTACTCAAACTATAAACTAGAGCCCCGTAGCAGAAAAAACCAAAACTAAAACCAACAATGTTTCGGATTACACCTGAGAGCAGGTGGAAAGGGTTAACTGCAAGGGACAGGATTCCGTTCCGGCTATGGGACAGGTGCTCATCGTTCTCAACTATTAGAAAGCAAACAAAAGGCACGGACTCCTGGCTGCAAGAACCCCATGCTGTACCCACAATTTTAAAGGACATTTTTCGGTTTGCAATTTGGACATTTTTCATACCAAAATATTTTGTGGTCGGGGGGTTGTGTGTGCCCGTGTGTGGTTTGTAGTTTTTGTAAACTAAGAAATTTGATCGAAAAATGTAGCCAGAAAGGAGAAGAAGAGGTCGTTCGTTCAGCTTTGTAATTATTTTTTGAGCCAGTGCAGACGGCAGCTTGATAAAAAGTAAATAGCATAAATCAAAGGACTCGTACATAAGATGACAAAATGTTTTCCGACTAGTTTCGGGTGGAAAATATATATGATTGGCAAAACCCTTTCTATAAACCTATAAAAGGTTTTCATCATCATACCCACAGAAAGTTTGCCGGGACTGGCAATTAACTGGCCTCCCTTTTCCCCCCTTTTTCCATAACCAAAAAATAAATAAAAAGCCGAGAAAACTCTCCTGCCGGCGATGCTGGAAAATTTCATTAGACTATAATTTTTAATTGAAAACTGTATATCATTGCCGAGGCTGGCGCAGTCTGGTGTTCCGCCACCGATATCCCTTCGAGTCACCATGAACCTCCTTCGCTGTGGGTAGCTCGGTTGAAAAATGCACGAAAATATTTTGTAAGCAGATTTATAGTTTCGAAAAATAATAATTATTTGCACAGGCGGCGAACCCAGCCAGGACACCCAGCCCGGGTGATATCCTTTCTGCCACTCCCTCCTTTCCCACCCACTTTTTCCCCACACACACACACACATAGACCCCCAATGTCTCAAACTCCTTCAGTTTGGTCCTTTTCGCCTCTTTGGCGCTGGCTTATTAAAGGCTTGGGTGTAGATTAGTTTATCATTTAATTATTTTTTCTACCTCCTTTGGGGGCAACATCGGTGGGTTATATATATGTAGATATATATTTTCGGGGAGACACACTTTTAATTCGTTTAGTTTCATTTGCCGAAAAGAATTCAATTTACGGGAGTGTGACGGCGGAATTTCCAGACGTAATCCCTGTGGAAATCCTTAGATTTGGTTATAAATTGATATGTGCCTGAATAAATGAGTGTGTGTTGAGTGGAAATTGGTAAATAATTGACTTTACTAATGGAATAAGCCAAGTCAGCTAGTTAATATAATTGTATTTAAGAGGAAAGTCAAAGGTTGAAGGAAAATCAAATAATGGTAAAGGTTTCAGGTGCTAAACATAAAATAAGTTTACTATTCATTCATAGAACAAGTAATAATTTTATTCCGAAATTTATTGATCCATAAATTAAGCTTTCTTAATCTTTCAAAGTTTATTATAAAAGTTCAATGTGTTCAACTTGTCCAAAGATGACCTCACTTCTTTTCACCAAAAACACACCTGTCCTGTTCCTCAAAGATCTCAGAAGCTGTCAGCTTGGAAGTTATTGAGATGAGTCTCAGGGTTATGTTACTCGTATTTCTCAAATTTCGAGTTCACTGAGCCTCCTGATGAATTTTCTCATTAGCAAGTGGCCAGGGATTTTTGGGATTTTTGATTATTATTAACTCAGGGCGTTGCTGCTGTCAGGCCAAAGGTTGTGTGTGTGGGGACACACTGGTCAGTGGCCTCCCTCCCGGCCACAGTGACCTTTTGTTCAGGACTTTTTTCACACACACCCAAGCACTCTCTCTCTCCCTCTAAGGTGGCTGAAAGGTGTCAAAAGCATTTGCGGCAGGACTCGGGTCTCCGGTATACGGTATAACGCCCAGACACGTGCGACTGCTTTGATGATGATTTTTCTGGCGCTGACCACATGTGACTGCTGCTGCCTTTGTCAACACACAGTTGCCTTTTAATTTCACTTCATTTATATTAAAATAATAAAAAAACGCGGCGGTCTAATTGCTGTTGGAAAATTTGTTTGCCAAGTGTCGGGGACACACCCACAAAAGTCACCACCGGGAAATGCCAAAATAACTCAGCTATTGTTGACTTTTGTCACATTTCCGCTTCCTTTTTCATGGGTACGCATGTTTGCTTTTTTTTTGTCACTAAAATTACAGAATAAATATAAATTAACCATCAGGAAAAATGGGGAATGTAAGCTTATTGAATTTCTGGTTTTAAATGTCTTTAAAGTGTATATATAATATCTTGAAAATTGTCTTTATTCATAAAGTAACTTAATAGCATATCTTAAAGATTAAATATTTAGGTTAGCACTTTTCTTCTTTTTCCCAGAAATTTCTATTTATCCAAGTGTCAATTTTATTATTTCCATCCTTAATAATTCACGTTGTGCCTTCTCTCTCCCACTGACCATAACTTGACTCAAATGTGGCATAAAATGACAGCATAAATACAAATTATCCCTCCCAAAAAAAAAATAGAAAGAAAATAAAAATAAAACACTTGCAATGCCTAATGGCATTTATTAATCCAATTGCAATTTGGACGCTCTCGCGGGGGTCAGAGACCAAGAACCTAATAACATTAACGACCAACATTTTGCAAATCTAATGAGCCTCGACGGCATAAAAAAGACGCGCTCAGACGAAATTAAAAATAAAACGACAACAGACGAAGCGAGGGCCAGAAATCGACGGTCCTCGTGGGTCATGAGCCAAGACGGATTTCAAGGGAGTCCTTGGACACTGCTCCCAAAAAAAAAGAGAAAGAACGACGAGGGTGCAAAATCAAGAATTAAAACGTCTTAATGGTCTGCGTCTTTATGAACCCCATGGCCGCAGGACGAAGGGATGACGACTCCTGTGCCCTGACACCATTACTTTTGATTCCAGTTTGGTATTTTCCGCCGGTTTTTCTTTTCGGGGATCCAGTTTTCCCCAGTTCTCTGTGATTTTGCTTTCTCATCCAGCGTCTGTTTTAGTTAATTTTCATGTAAATTAGGCAATCAAATGTTTCCTCTAATGCTGTTCAATTAACGCTTTTTTGTGTCTTTAAATTAATTTCAATTTGAAGAAATTCGTGGAATTCCAGGAATGGAATTTTGGGGAATTCTTTTAAAAATAATTAGACTGATTTCAAAGTTAATTATTTCTTTTTTTAACTCAATTAAAGTAAACATTTCTTGTAGGTTTTATTATTAAAAATTTTTTATGGTATTAATTATAATTTTTCTAAGGAATAGAGAATTTTTGTACAAAAAATTGAAATAATTACTTTAAAAATTTGTAATGTAAAATTGTGGGATTTATATTTTGTTAATTTTTTTTCTAAAGAAATGATCTAAATATATATTTTTATTTGCCAAAATTATAAATAAAATATTTACTCTCAATAAGTTTCATATTTAAAGCAATTATACTCACATAATATAACATTATAATACTCTGCAAGATTATTAATGAGATACAAAAATTTTTACAGATTCAAAAGAATCTACTACTGCTTCTGGTAGGTTATTTCTCAAGTGCCAAATAATTACTGCCAAAACTCCCAAATTCAACTGTATAATGCCACCATCTGTATGGTAATTTGTTTGTTAATGAAGCAATTAACGCTTCTGGAACATTTATTTTAATTTCAATTTGAACTCTGACAATCAGATACACCGCTGCTCCCCCAAAAAAAGAGAACCCACGCCGAGGCGACGCTTTTCGGCTTCTGTTTTGGCACGGCGGCAATTAACATATTTGCGCTTGATGCTCGTACTTAGGCCAATACGTATTGTAATCCAAACCGAAGGCATAGTCGTGGGCCCACTTATCTGAACAATCAACAGTGGCTGCCTTTATATATATATATATAAATATATGTGTGTACCCAAGAGTGTGTGTAAGCCCGAAAAAGAACCCGAGGGCAGCAGCAGCAGGAGGCTGGGAAATACTGTGGGCGTGTCCAAGGCACACACAGGCCGGAATAAGAAATTTGCAACTGCAGAAGCCAAGTGCAGTGGCTGCCACCGGGATATCCAAAGTGCTCCACCCACTTTTGTGCTAGGTAGTCGTCCGGAGGAAAAATAAAAAATTTTCGGGTATCTAGCCGGGGATCTAAAGAGTGGGCGGGAGGTCTGTGCTGCTTTTTTTTTTTGCTTTTTCTTTCTGGTGTTGTTGTATTTTTCTCCAGACTTTTCAACTCCAGCTGGGGCAAGTTTGCATGCCAAAAGAGCAAACAAGTTGGCTGGCCTGGGCTCACTTGATTTACAACAGTCGCCACTTGGCCAGATTGCTGAGTTATGGGCTCGTTTTAATGCATGGTACTCTTAGAAAAAATAGGGTATGTTATGCTGAATTTGCCACATCATTTTTTATGTAAAAAAATTAACAAACATTCTTGGAAAATTTATAAGAATAATAAAGAAAAATAAGTTTTCAAGCTATTAAAGCTATAGTTATAACCTTAAATCAATCTAAACACCGGGTACCTCATAGTCGTGTCCCTCCTTTTTTTCTGTGGGTTTTCGTGTGTGTGTGTATTTGTGGGCGTCAATTACCAGCTCATAAATTTCCATCGATTTGCTAACTATATATATTCCCACCCAACTTTGGCATCTAATTGTTTATTAATCAACTCATTAATTAGTTGCTTTGGCTTTGCCTTTTGTTATTTCACTCTTTTTAGATTTTTTCGTTGTATTTTATTGTTGATTTGTCCGTTCGCTTCGATAATTTTAATTAATTTGCGCAAAATGTATTTTTCTATTGCATTTTTGATTAGTTTTTCCGATTTGAACATGGCACATGGATATTTGTACTAACAATCAACAAAATAATTAAATGCATTCAAGCATTTTTAATTGTTGTTTGCGCTAATTTCGATGCTTAGGCTTTGGTCGGGGGGGCGATTGATGAGTGGGCGTGGTCAATGCGGTAAATGCCCTGCATTATTCATGTGTTTTTGTCGTAACTCGACGGCTGGCCCCGATTGTCCTTTGGGCTATTTGTTAAAGCCCGGCTAAATGGCTGAGCGGTTTGGGCCAAGTCAATATTAGACGATTGTGGTAATGTGGAAATATTTAACGGGGGGAAGTTGGGGAGTAGCTAACCTAAACATATATGATGAAATGGGTTTGGAAAAGTAGAATCATTAAAGTTAAATTTAGTATATCTCTGGTATAGTTTTTACAATGAACTTCTTACTAAGAAGTTCTTTGTTCTTTTTGGTAGTAATATCTTAACTTCATATTTATTATTTATGGCCCCTAGGAATATTCCTTAGGGCACTAACAAAAAATTATTTTAGACTCATTTAGGGATGTCGGAAATATATCAAAATATTGATATATCGATATTTTTTCTCTCAAAAAAAATATTATCATCGCGATATTTTTTGGGCAAAATTAGGCGATATTGATATTTTTTTAAGATGATATTTCCGATATTTTTAAGTTGTCTGATCACACCTCGTAGTTCGGTCTCATCTAAACGGTTGGTATTTGCCATAAAGTGCGTTGTTTGCGATTCCAGTAGTCGGATGGCAGACCAGCACGTGACGAAACGAGTTTTCCTGAAATCATTTAACGCAAATTTGTTTACCAAATAATAATGAAAACCACTAAATAAAAATGTAATAGATAAATAAAATTGATCTTAACGGGCTGTGCCTTTTACCATTATATTGCTATTATTTTTGTATACCAAGTTTCGGAAATAAGAATTGCTTGAGAGTGGGTATAATTGTTTTTTTTTTGTTTTAATTTTATTTTAAAGTTCGATGATTTCTATTCACTTTTTAAGAAAAATTATAATATTTTTTTTTTAAGATTTCAGTTTTAAGCAGGGGCCGTAATCATTATAAGTTTTATTTAAAAAATCAAGTTATAATGCTTATGCACTAATTTTTATTTTGTTGATCATTAATAATGATTAAAATCGATTTATTATATAAAAGTACATAACCATTATATTTGAGCAAACAAATAAAAAATTCCAAAGGTAATCATTATTTTTTATTTTTATTTTCTTTAATCAAAATAAAAGAACATTATTTAGAGTTTCATGGAATTTTTTGGCTCACAATTGATCCTTCGGATGTCCTCTATAAGGACATTATCCCAAAAATTAAAAAATATCAAAAATACTCGATATATCGATATTTTTTTACGATTTTTTTAAATATCATCGAGTGATATTTTTTAAACAGCAAATATCATCAATACGATATTTTTTTAAAATCCAACAACCCTAGACTCATTAGAGTGTTCCTATCCACGGAAATCTTTAGTAAAAGGCGAAAGATTTATTCGACAATTGAATAGAAACCAGAGTAATTTCCTAACCTCATCTGAGGGCCTCTCTACTCGTTTTGAGCTAGAAGCAGTTGGGAATTATAGGGTAAACGGTAGGAGATGCAAAGACACCCTAAAGTAGGCAACACTAATATCTAGGGGATGATCTTGTAGGTAACTCAGGTAGCGTCGAAATGTCTTGGTTTCGGAGGCATTACTATTTTACACCTTCTTTTGAAATGATTAATTTTTATATTTTTATTCTACCTTAAAATATCTTTATTATTATTTTTATTTACAACTATTGAAGTCTTAGTTGTAGTACAAATTACAGGCAATTACAGTACCTATATTTAATTAAAATTCATGAGGTAATGAGTTGCATTATAATATTTATATTATATAGTATTGAACAACAACCCTAATAATACGAATTTTTTGCGCTTTGTGTCAATTCTTACCAGTGAATTTTATGCTTGAAAAAATATTTATCAAGCCGAACATATTCTTAGGATTCTTGAGTAAAAAAAAGGCACCGACGCATTCAAAAATTTTCCAGCGAGGCAACAATCTGGTGGTGACAACCCAATCAAGTCCGAAATGTATCTGTTTGGGCACCGGGGCACGGTATGGCACCTCGCTCTTTCCATGTTAGATCTGCAACTGCATATTTTGTTTGACATCATTGTTGCACATGCCACGTGCTGCTGTTTGTTGCACCTGCAACATTTGTGGCGAAAAACGCCCCAAAAAGGCGGCAACATGCAACAACGTAACGTAACGGCGCTGAGGAGAGGCCTTGCAAAAAATGCAGCCAGCTGCATGTGCGTGCATAAATTACAGCCGCCGGTGGTTCTGTTTCTGTTTCAGTTTCTGTTGCCAGTGTTTGCCGTTGTTGTTTGCAGCCAGCAATGAAGACATGAGACGGACAGAGGAGAGCGGACAACGGACAGCGGACAAGAGACACCTCCTGCAGTTCCGACGGCCTTCAGGGGCCTCTAGAACTAGGAAAATATATTTAAAGAATTTAATTTGAATTTAAATAAAGAAATTTATGGGCTTACAAAAGGGTTTCTTGGTAGTTTTAGTTAAAAATAATATTTTAATATTTTTAAAAGATCAAAGAACTCAGATTATAGCTCTAATTATGTAAAGAGAAAGACTTTCAATTTTAGTAGAGAATTTTGAATAGAGATTTTAATAATACAAATATAAAAAATACAAAATAAGTCTAAATTATTATTTATCAACACTTAATTGCTAACCTTTCCTATAGTAAATTTTGTTCAAGAATTGTAAAGACTTTGCAGAAGATTTCCTACAAGTTCTCTTGGAAATTTTTTGATCTTCCAAACACACTCCCCTATAGTTATTTTAAATAGAATATGTGATTATTTATAATATATAAACATAATTGCTTGTATATAATTGCTTAGATTTTTTTTGTTATGTTTTAAAGTTGTTACAAACTTTTCAGAAGATTTCCTACAAGTTCTCTTGAAAATTTTTTTACCTTCCAAGCACACTCACCTACGTCCCCTTAATTAACTTTCTTCCATGAGCGTTTCGGTCATAAATCCATATAAATACCTAACGACAAATGTTGTTATTATTGCTGCTGTTCCTGGTGTTGCTCCCTTTTGTCCGTTGGACAAAGCAGTGCCAACAATTATGTGAAAAGCTGGAAAGGACCAGCGCTAGTGCAAACAATAGTTGAATGTTTGCCGCCAGGACGTTTCATAGTTCCCCATACATGACAGACAGCCCGAAAGGAGCAAACAGACAGAGATGGAAATAAAATGCAGGGCAGGGGGTGGCACTCGGAGGGTAAACATTCGGGGCGATGGCAAAAAGGATATCGCGTGCCGGCAAAAAATCACCATGTAAACACACTCACAAAGGACTCGCGCGAGAGAGACTGGAGAAAGCTTTCAGCTGGAATACTAACCCCCTCTTTTAACACCCCCACACCCAGGGTTAACATTACATGTGCACAATAGTTGCCTTTGGCGTTCAGGATCCTTTGCCCCGTGTCCTGCCGCATTGTTTTGTTTTACTGTGATTTTATATGCCAGAGAGTCCGTTTTGTTTTGGCATTTTTGGCAAATATTAGTTCCATTCTCCCGCTGTTGTTCGATGGCAAATGGAATGCTATTGTATTTCGTTTGGTTTTCTGCCGGGCTAATAGCTTTGATTGCAAATGGGATATTAACTTATATTAGTGTTATAGTTGCCTTAATAAAACACTTCTGAAAAAGTATAATTAAAATTAATTCAAACTCTGATGAAAGCTGAACACGAAGGCTGCACAAAAAAGTAATATTCCTCTAAACCCGATTAATAAGTACACACAAACACTCTGCATTTTTCGCTTAATCTAATTAGTTTTTCAGTTTATTTTAATCTCATTAATGGTTGCATACATAAACAATTCGTAAATCCATATATACTAGCTAGTACCGATGCGTAAAATTATAGCAAAGAGCCTTGGTGCTTAGGGCTGCTCCTCCTTCTCGGGATCTGAAAAAAAAGTGGCAAGATTATTAAATTAGATACGTTTTCGGCAGGCTTGTTGAGTGAATTATAAGTTTAAGCCGGTCTTGCGGCAGACACAATAATTACTAGACATTTATATTAAGTTTAATTGCAGGCACGGGAGTAGCTGGCCATACACGAAAAATGCATCCAATATGTATGCAATATGTAAAGCGTTTTATGATTTATGCAACCCCACGAGCGAGCAGCTCCTCAAACCCACAAAAACAAAATCAACAAATCATTTTTCTGGCCAACGCTGACAGCTGCAATTTTTCACTGCTACCAACTGCGGGCCGTAGCCCAACATGCAACACATTTGCCACGACTAAAGTCCAACTTAAAGGCGGCTATACTACGTATTTAATTCCCCCATTTCAAAACCCAACTCGCCCCATGAGTGCGTTCCCTCACACAGACTCCCTCCCCCCCGAAGTTCAAAAACCGAGTCAATTAAATTCAATTAGATTCGAAAAACCACAAGCCAAGTGCATAACCTTATCGCTCGGTGCAAGTGCAAGTGGAAGTGCAACTGCAAGGGATATTATCCCCATTGTTCAAGTCCGAAACCCACTGGCATTGTCCATCCCCCAAAGAGCCTGGCTGTCAATCTTATTCTAATTGAAATGCATACACAGCACACAAATTGCCTGCGACTCGAGTTTCGGCTCACAAATTGACTTTTACGCATAAACAATTGAAATTCTGCCGAGATTTCCGGCTGGGACTTAAGTCTCTACCCCTTTGGAATTCTCGGTGCCTTAACCCCTTTTTGCTGGCCAAAATCAACAAGTTAACTGCACTGCCGGCACTTGGCTACGGTTTGGGGCTGTCATTCAATTTGAGATTTCGAATTGACCCCCAAGGGGGCTATATGGCAGTTATGTGTTTGGTTTCTCACTGTCTAATTGACTTCTGAATGGAGTTTGCAATTTGAGTTTCCTCAGGGTTTGGGGGTCTATTGAAATTTCAATGGAAAATTGCTGAGGGAATTTTCTTAAAGTGAATTAAGGTTGATTGTAGAAAGAAATATTTTTAGAGAAAGTGAAAGGAAAGTCAAAATGTTACTCTACTTTTTCGGAATATTATTAAAAATTAATTTTAGTAATGATATAATTTTATGTGGTTTGTTTTTAAAGGGCTTAAAATATTCTAAAAAATATGTTTTATATTGTACGTATTTTTTAAACATGCTTAATATGTTAATAACATTCCACTGACTCATTAACGTTAAGCATAAAAAATTCCCAAATACAAATTCATTTAGACAACAACACCTCATCTCTAATAATAAAATAAATAACATCAAGTATTTATATTATCTAAAAAAGCCTTACAAATACCTAAAAATACCTTCAGTCAAATTCATTTTTTGACACAACCCTTTGGTTGTGTTAACCTTTTTTCCAGGACAAACATTCTTGACATACTCTCGACTCACAAAAAATACTCTTTTCACAAAATTTTTGCATAATATTTTCGTTGGGCCCGCAGCGTTGTCCTTATCATTTCCCTTAATTAATTAAAAAAGTTGTTGCACCTTTTTCGGGCTCTTTTCTCCTTACTGTATTTTTCTGGGCTCCAAAAAAATGTGCACAATTTTTATTTCGCACATGCGAAATTAGCGCTGCTGGGGCATGCCTTGTTAAAATATTTGCAAATATTTAAATTGACATTTTTCCGTCATGTTATGACTATGAACAATGTCAATTTTGCGGGGTAACTCGCCAGAATGCCTCAAGGCCCCGGTCGTTTTTATCCCTTCTTGTTTTCATTTCACTGTTTTTGAGTGAGTTTAAAATTCCAGCGGGAGAAACGACTTTAAGCTGCATTTACACACACTCACTAATCAAAACAAATTCAATTAAACGACACACGACAAGCCACGGATCGCATCGCATCGCAGCGTCCAAGCCGGGTCCAGGCCAATCCGCCATATGCGGAGCAGCAGGAGAGACCACCTCCTTTGGCTTATCTGGCAGCACAATCCATTAAAATTGCACATCGTTTACACCAAAAATCAATTCGCCAAAGCATTTAGGCATTACAAATGCCAAGCCAGCCACTGGGAGCTAGTCAGCTCCGGACCGGAGCCCAGGTTTTTGGGATTTGGACTCGGACTCGAACTCGGACTGCGACTGCGACTGGGATCCCGCTTCAAATTCAACGTTGATGCCCATAAATTTCGCACACACGGCTCCTCACCCGGTTTCTCTGTTTTCTGTTTGTTTCTGCTCTCGGCTTTGGCCTGGAGCCAGCTCCTCTGGTTGTATCTGCCTGTCCGTGGGTCTTTTTGTCTGCGGGGCTACCAAGCGATAAACGCAGGCCAGTTGGCATTGCTTTGAAATGTATCCGCCAGATACGAGTAGTACAAAAGCTGCATTTGTGGAGAGCCAGTCGCATTGGCAGTATCGGGAAGAGTGGAGTGGAGTGGATTGGATGGACGGACGGACGCCCCAGTTGTTGTCGCTGGTCAGTTGTGAGCAGCGGCCCAACTATGGAGTTTTTCTAGGGGGTTTTTCACGAGGGTGTTAGGAGTCTATTAGCTAGAGTTTAAAATTTCTTATTAGCTTTTAAATGATGCTAATCGAGGGTTTTAAAGAACTTGTACATCATTTTGAAATATATGTGTATAATTGAGAAATAGTTAGTCTTATATTTTAGAAATATTTTTAAAGTCTTAAGAATCTTAAAGGAAGTTTTAAGAAATATTTCTTTAAAAGCCGAACTACTTGATTAATTAATTTTTTTTTAAAAGATATTACGCTTTTTTAGACTCTTTTAAAATGTTCTTTAATACTACATAATTTTTTACCTCACACTATATTCAAGAGTTTCCCTTAAATATTGATTTCTTTCCCCTTAAAGAAACCCCTTCTCCTAAACATCAATCTGACTGTCCTTTTCGGTATGTCAGTGTCACCTCACGTCCCGACAAATTATGTCTATCGGAAACGCAGAAAGCCCAGAAAAAAAGAGGAAAAAAACCGAAAGATACCCAAAACCAATGTCGTGTATCGGCGGAGGCACAAATGCTGCCTGTGTGGTGTGGTGTTCGGTGGCGTCGCCTTCGAGAGTGGTTCAGTGGTTCACTTCGATTCCAGCGGTGTCAGTTTGTCGTGCGTTTTATTAGTGGCAACTCAAACAGCAAATTGAGATTAGAAGACGACTGACTGAGTAAGTGAGGCCATGAGTTATGGCCTGCATTAAAGCGCATCAAAGTGGCTGGAGAGGAATGTGAAAACCAATAGGACAGAGGCAGAGAGGCTTTAGGAGATGCCACCCATTAGGTGGTTTTAATAGGTGACAGTTAAGGAAGGATTAAAGCTAAGAGAATTTTATATAAGTACCTTCTACATTTTACAGAATTTCATTAGTAAATCCCTCCCTTTTCCTGCTTAAAGGAGTCTGTTTAGATTATCTTAAGCATCCATTTGGAACGCTTAGAGGACTTTATCCCATCCCTTGATCTACTTTGGCATTTATAGCAATTTACATTTGATTGCTGTTCAATCTACTTTCATCGCTGGCAACCCACAGCGAGTGAGCATGTGATATCCTTGACATTTATGAGATGTTGGCTCTGTGGGAGCACCTCACCCCTATGGAGTTAACATGTTAGATGAACAATAACAAATGTCAGATGTGATTTGCATAACACCATGGCATTCCTCATGAGTTTCTTACTTCCCTGTTGCTTCTGTCAGATGTCGTATTTTTTGTATTTTTTTATTTTTATCATAAATGATAGCAATCTCAAATGGTATTCGCTTTCCCCTCGCTACCCGCATATAATTCACTTGATACTCCTCGGCAGACTTTCACTTACGAAACCATTTCAGCCCTCCGAAGGAAGGAAGAAAAAATGTGAAACAGAAAGGGAAGACAACATTAGGCCTTATTACATTTGACATGTTGTTCTCTCTCCCACCACCCCTCCCGGAAAGCAGCAAAGTTTTCTTTCATTTTGGTAGCAGGCCACCACCCCTTGGCTACAAATCAAAAGATAAATTGTTTTCGTTCATGATTTATATAGGAAAATGTTTTGTTGACTTCGCACCCAACTTTCTTTTCTTATCATCCGCTGAAAGCGAGCAACAAATATTAATATTGTTTGTATTTCATGTGCTTTCTGCTTTCTGCTTTTTATTTCGTTTTCAATTTGGCCAAGTCTGAGTGTGCGGAGGGGAGTCTCGTGTCTCGTGTCAAATTTAATATAAATTATTGGCGGAAAATCGCCGAAATGGTATACAAGTTGCCTTGTGCAGATTACTTACATTCCTTGGCCTTTTTCCAAAATTTAGTAGTCATGGCCTTTAGCTGATTTTCGTAGGCTCTCTTGGCCAGCACATCCTTGGCCTTTGGAGTCGCCTTGTTGCAGTTCTCCGAGTCGGCAAAGTGTTGCAGATACTCATCGCGCTTGCAGTAGATGCACACACCGTAGATGAACTCCTCCTCGCAGATGGTGGCATTCGTGGAACGGGCCCAGTCGGCAGCATTGTCTTTCGCCGCCCGGAACAACTTGCCCACATAGATATGGGCAGTGGGTATCGAAGTGAAGGCATTCAAAGCAATTGTGGTTATCGGATTGTGCTCCAAATTGAGAACCTGAAGGTTCTTTAACTTGTCGAAGAGGCCACTAGAAAAGGAATAGAAATATTCAGGGGTTTTTTAGTTATAGTATAAGTTATTAGCTTACCTCTGAATGCGATCCAAATTGTTAAACGCCAAATGTATCTCCAATAGCAGGGGGGTATTGTGGAACAGCTGGTTTGGCAGCCTGGCTATATTATTCCGCTCCAATCTCAAAGTAAGCAGTTTCTTCTGTGACTTGAGAAAGTCCTTGCTCAGATAGCTAATGTTGCTCCTTATGCCTATGTAAGCCAACTGATCCGACATCCAGAACAACTCGGTGGGCACATTATCGCCACAGTTGAAAACCTCCACGGACTGCAGTTCGGTCATATGCCACAGATCCTGTGGGCCAAAGGCGGACATCTCCACGCTGCTATTCTTGGCATCACAATCAATCATCAAATGCCTGACTTTGGATTGCTTGGCAAAGATCTCACCAGAGATCTTACCTAGATTCTTGACCACAATATTCAGATGGGTTAGGTTCTGCAGGGGATGCAGGATGGTTCCAGGCAGATCACTGCTGCCCTTCAGGGAAAGTTGCTTAAGTGCTGGCAGATGCAATAGAAAACTCGAAGGCAGTGTGGACTTGAAGCCCACGATGGAGACCTTTTTCAGGCTCTCGTGATCCGTGTAATACTGCTGCAGGACCTCGCCGCGATCAGTCTTCTTGGGATCGAAATAGTTGAAGATCTCCAGTTCCGTGTAGTTAGATACTCCCAGCTTACTGAGTAGATATTTAATGCTCTCGGCATTGGGTATGGCACAGTTTTGGATGATCAATGAACCGATATTGCCCACCTGGAGCGGAGGTATATAGCCGAAGCCCCTGGCATCGAAGATAGTACAACTGATGCCATATAGCTGGGTATTATCACTGTGAAGCACTAGGTTTTCGCACTTGATTTCCTGATCCTGGCACTCGCACAGACTGGGCTCCTTGATCAGAGCCTCGCAGCCCGCCTTGGTCACATAGGCGTGACTTTGGATCGCAGTGGCATTCTCCTGCCACGAGGGAGCAACCACGGCCAACAGGAGAAGGAGTAGCGGCAACATCCTGAGGCTGACTGAACGCTGAAAGGCCAAAGGAGAAGATTTTTAAATTAGTCTTTTTACGATCCAAGACAGCTGCTGTGAGGCATCTTTCTCTATATTTTCCTAGACGGATTTCCCTTAGGTAGCACGCATTTCCCTGGAAGTGCTGCTGCTGCTGTTGCAGTTGCTACGATTTTCCTACGCCGAAGACACCGCCCCCCATTTTACACCCAAAGGCCGGCTGCCATTTTTACACAAAATTTGAATACCCGGGGCCCGAGTCCGGGACAGGTAAACCCAGCAGTCCCGCTCTCTCACCTCCCGATCTACTACCTGTTACCCGCCGGTTAATGGCCCATAATTTACTACGCAACTCGCCCGATTTGTGCATAATATTAAACCATTTTGGATTCGCCTTGCAACAACAACTCGAAACTCGAAAAAATCGTACGCAGCAAAAAAAAAAAAAAAGAGCAGAAAACAAAATGACTTAAATTGCCATTTGCGTTGCCTTCGGTGGAGTTTCTTCTGTTGGCGGCGGAGAAAGAGGGCTCCATGGGGAGGAGATCGCCACTGCGTGAGTGCGAGATGATCTGGGGCCCCGAAGAGTGGCTCTGATAACAGTTGAAAATGCGCGATTTTACATACGAATTGCCAGTCCAAAGATGAAGGAGCGAATGGAAGCAATCTGGGGTAAGGTTGGGAAAAAAATATGGGTTCAGGCACAGTGGGCTAAGGAGGGTCAAAAAAATGTAATGGGAAACTTATGTTACATCAAATAAATAAGAAAGTTTTGTTGAAAGGTACGTTAAATAAGAGAAAAAAATAGTTTATAAACATTATAGATATTATTTTGATAAAAAAAACTACTTCTCAAAAATAACAATGTCAAGAGCCCAGGAATTAAGGACAAAAAAAATTAAATGTATGAAAGTTTGAAATCTGAAAAAGTTTATAATAATTCTGTATTATAAGGATAATGATTGAATAAACGGAAATATCCTTTTATTAATCAATAATTTGTGGTCATAAATAAATATGAATACATATTCATTTCTTAAACTTTTTACACAGAAATATATATACTAAAAAGTGTTTAATTTGATTTAATATTTTAAGTTTTAAATTTTAATTTTAGCTAATCCGTATTAAATACCAAAACTACAAATATAAAAGTTACATTTCTGCTTGTTTCTCAACAAAAACAATATTTTATTTCTATATAAAATATTATTTTAAAGCGTTAGTGTATATGGTATAGCTTATAAATATATATATAGTTGTTAATTGATTATAGTTTCTAAATAACAATCTTACAAACATATAAATAAAGTTTTTCCTAGCAATATTAATTCAACAAAATCCCCTTTTAACCCCACTGTTCCATCGCAGACCAAGTTCATTGCTATCAAGTTCTTCCCACCTCATCCTCATGCCCATGTTCAACCTTATCCCCATCCACTGGAAACATCCTGAATTGCAATTTCAGTCTGGCTGGCTGTTGATCTTATATCTCGACCACGAAACTGGGACTTGGACTGCTGACCGAGGAGGAGGCGGAGGCTTGGCTGGATGGATGGATGTTCCTGCTTGCGATTCAGCTTGATTCCGAACAAATTACAATTCATTCTGGTTTTCAGTTTCATTACAAATGCAAAAATGCAAAATGGCAAGCCGGCCATTATCTCGCCGTCTGAGGATGCTGTGCCACGGCCTGGGATGCGATGCGATGCGATGGAATGGGTTGGGTTGGGATGTCTGTCTGTTGATCGATGATCGCTGTGCCCGCCGATGATCAAGTTTTGTGTATCGTTTGAGGCGTACATGCGTAAGTGCCTCCGATCCCCTCGGCACCGCGTCCCCTCGATTCCTCGGACAAACCCCCTCCCGAAGCAGTTGCATTCACAGATCGGGGCCAATGCATTTGAATTTGTCTGGCCGGCAGCCAAATCGATCGACAACCAATCAGCCCCAGTCCAGTTCGGTCAGCCATCATGCCAGTTAGCCAATGTGAGCACACTGAGAAAATATTGCTACATAATTGGAAAATTTTAAATAAAATGTTTAGAATTTTTCCTATAATTTTATTACGTTTAGAAACAGTTTCACATTGCTTTCAACAACAATTTAAAGCTATAGGTTAGCACAAATTGTTTCTGGGATATATGTGTTTATATAGACAAATGACCAAATCGACTCTCCTTGTGATACTTAACCAAAAGGAAGCTAATTTTAAAAATCAAATGAATAAAAGGAAATACCTTTTTTATGGTGCTGTAACTTTGTTTCCAAAGGTTCAAAGGCTTTAAGGAGGCATTAATTTTTTAGCTACACGAATCTAAACTAAATCTAAAATTAATATTTATTATGTTATTAATATTTAATATATTTTATATCTTTTTTTTTTTGGCATAAACAGCTTGCTGATCAGTTGCTCTTAAATTATGGTATATTTAAGATGCTCGTACCAAGTGTATATTGTAAAAGGTCTTTCATATGCAAAACAATGGCATTAGGACTTAGTCTCTTGCCAAAGTCAGCAATGGGGCTAATTAGAAAATTAAGCGCTGAATCAATCTATAAAATATGATTCAATTGCTTTATATTGCTTAAAACTATTCAAGAAATCAAGAATTTTTGTACAGTGTCCCATTGGTTTGCTGCTTCTGCTGCTGGCAGTGGCAAACATTTCATTTTTCACGATCCACGAACCGTCTCTCTCTCGTATTCCCAAGAGCTAAATCAATAAATTACGTGACAGGCATGCAGAAAACCTGATGCCTCCAACTTTGCTATAGCTTTAGCTTCGAGTCCACTTCTTGATCGCCGTTTGCGTTTTGCTTCGTTTTGATTGAATCAATCAAAAACTTGTGCATTTATATGAAAAATATTAAGAAGTTGAGGACGATCGGTAAAATGAAGCAGGAATACCCTGAAGTGAGTGAATAAATTAATGATTTATTTAAGAGATAGTATTTTTATAAAAAAAATGCATAAAATGCAAAGAGCTTGAGGGAACAAAATCCTGGATATTGATTTATATTATTATTTAGTAAAGAATTAGCGAACTATATTAGAAGGTCTAAAAATGTACAAGAGTATTATTAAGTAATTATGGAGATATTCCACAAAGAAATATGTAAGTACATATATGAGTTAATATTTATAATTTATGTTTGCTAATTTTAACAAATAATACATTTAATTTTGTAACTTTTTCCTTTGAAAACCTTATATCCTTTAGATAGTGTATGCAGAAAAAAAAATGTCGGTGAGCATGGGTCTGGCATATATCGTTTGCAGATCTTCTGGCGCTGCCATAACATAAATTATTATTATATCTTGCCCAATGGCCGCTGCCGCAGATATATGTATTTTAAGTTCTCCATTTACCATCCTTGCCCCCCTTTTTTTACTCGGCTTTCGCATTAAATTTGATTGGTTTTCATTTGTTGCGAGCAGGAAATGCTCAATAAAGTTCTTAACTCGGTTTAATTAACTTTGACAAATTGAACTCGGTGGAAAATGCTTTTCCCCCGGCAAAATAATCGAATTAAAAGACGAAGCAGCAAAAGTCATGGCCAAGGAAGCGACATCCCTTCAATTAGTAATAAATAATTTGAGTTGGTTGAGAAAGTTTTCCTCAAGCTAAGCGATGCATAATCCATGAAAGGGCGCCAGCAAAGTTCGGGAAGCCAAGAACTCTCGACTCTCATCTCTCGTCTCCGAAAAGCCAAAAACTGGAAGCCAAACGGGTGCAGGCCACTCTTCACTCTGCCACACTGCCACTTTGCCACTCTTTCTATTAATGCCGCTCCATTGTGCGGCAAAGTCTTCATTGATTTGGATTTCTTGTACCGAGGAAAATCGCCTTAGGCCGAAACTTTCGCCCAGCTAAAAGGAGTACAGGACAGGAGTACGTATGTATTTCCCGGGACAAGGCGGACAGGCAAATAAATGGTCATAATCCCGGCCAGACAAAGGCTACTGTTCCTGCTCCGGCTCCTTCTACGACATGGCTGCTCCACCTTAACCCATAACTCATGTCTGGAGCGATGGGGGTGTGTGTATCTCAAGTCTTTTATGCGTTTCATACATTTGATTTATTCCACATGCAAATTGCGGTATACAAAAATTAAGTCGTTGGAAATGTTTTATATTCCGAGAAACGTTTTGCGTCTCTCCCAAAGCAACTAAATAATAATTCGCCTCAAATTCGAATGCGCACGTTTCACAAAAGAATAAGGCGTACAAAAAAGCCATAACATAGCTTAGGGCGCCCCAAACTGAAGGATGGGGGTTAAACTCACCCCCTTCGTGGTGCCCGGTGCCCGGGGCACAACCCGCTCTTACAAATAAATGCATGAATTTGAATACCGAAAAACCGAGAAACAATTTTTGACAGAGTAACTGAGAAGGTCTCCATCATCATCATCATCTCTATTTGGCATTGTAGTTACTATATTCCACGTCCCGGCTCGGTGTTCTGTTTATTTATGTGTTTGCGCCTATTTATTTATTTTAATTAAAAGGGGCACGTGTTGCTGTTTTCTTGTTTTCTTTTTGCCACGGCAACATTGCGCCCCGGAGAAATTGAGATTGCCGATAGAAAAGCAAAAATTAAGGCAGGGGCGTCGTGAGGTATGGTCTCTTCTATTTATCTGGGATGGAAGGGGTGGGAACGGGTTGTGGCAAGTGCAACCGAAAACTGTATCAATGACAACCCTGAGAATGTTCCTTAAAGTTTAATCAAATCTTTTGGGAAAAAAATTTACTAGCTTAAAGTTCAGTTGGAAAATTGGAAACTTAGTTAAACACAAAGATAATATTGATAATTTTCCAATGAAAAGTTTCTTAACTTTTATAACTTTTATATTAAAAATATTTAATAGAAAATTAGTCTTTAGTCTAAAGTTCTGAGAAACCTACGAAAAAAAATAATAATAAAATATGCCAAATAAAAAACCTTTTTTCATTCTTCTAAATTTTGTTTTAACAAAAAAGGTTGGTATTTAATTGAATAACTTTAAAATTAAATACAAAATTAAGCTTATTATTATTGTTGACAATAAATCATCTTATGCGATACCTTGTGAATTTAAAAATGGAATATAGTGGTTTTCAGTGGTTTAGGTTTTACACTCCTAATGTTAAAGTTCTAAAATTAAAAGTTCTATATTTAACAAAAAAAGTAAACTTAAGATTTGATGAAATGTTTGAATACTTCTTATCTATTTATCTGATTATCTGTTAATTATTTTTATTATTTTAATTTCATTACATCCTACAACTAAATAAGCAAATAAATAAACAAACACCAAGCAGACTTCAACCCACAAGGCGACACTAAGTAAAGTGACGACATTGTTTTCCCTTTCACAGCTTTTGCAAAGGTTATTTTGATTGCACATTCAATCGAATAGGTGACTTCCATTAAACGACTGAACATGAACATCAAACGAGTGTCAAAGCAAACAGAATCGTTAACCAGATCCTTGGGCGTGGATAATTTCACAGACTAAGCCGAGAAGAAATGGCCAGCGAATAGTAATAAACAAGGGGCAACAATCAGAGCAACTAATTAAATGCCACAACCCCCGCGGAAAACAACGAAAGCGGCCACACAGACGAAGTCAAAGTTTCCCGACTCGTTTTCATTACGAGTTAATTTGAATGTAAATGAACTGAGGAGTGCAGGGGAGTGGAGGTGGAGCGACGGGGAGTGAGCTGGCTAAAATGTTTGGCTAATGTTTCAATTAAGAAGACAGTGAAAAATTTAATTTGCTTTCATTTGGGGCCCCGGCCTTGCCTGTGTTCAAATGGGAATTGCCACCCAAGTTAGTGCGAGAGTTTTCCTTTTGAAGGCGAGTCGGCAGTGAATTTCGTCTGGTTTGTTGTCCCGGGTGATGTTCGCAAGGAATTTCAATGTTCCACTCATAATTTCATATAATTTCCATTAATTGTATGAAATTAATGCCGCTGGCTTTGAGGCCAAGTCTTAAGCACGGCGAAAAAATATTACTTTTAAGTTTAAATTGCGAAGCAAATTAATTGTGAGAAATAAATAAAATAAATTTAATTTTTAGGCCCTTAATATTTCTTTTTTAGTGCTGCTAAAAACGTGTATAAATAAGATAATGATTTTATGAATTTTGTGGTATATATCAAATAAAAATAATCAATTTTAAAAATTATAAATCTATTATCATCTTATTTACGTAAAAATTTTATATACAGTTATAAAAAATATTTAACTTGACATTTTTGAAACAGTATTAAACCCTTCAAAGTATCTTTCTGAATTCTTTTAACATAAGAAGATTGAAAAATATAGTTTTACTATGATTTCCCTAAAAACTATCAAAAATTATATCACATTTTTTTCCTGTGCATCTCCATCTGAATCGTGTCTTGGCTCGTTGGCCACTCCAGTAGCCATTTTCATGATTTTCTACGCACTTTGGCAATGGCTGGCTTGAAAACTGTCTATGCTAATTTCCCAGTTTTGATGACTAGTCGGCTACCAGGGAGCTACTGGCAACGGCTACCTTTCATTTGGCTGTAACCAACTGCCTAGCCACGATCACCATCGATTCGCCGATCCGCCGATCCACCGATCTTTCGATCCTGTGATCCGCCTAGTGCTTTGCATAGATCACTCAAGGGCATCGCCATGGAGATTTGGTTCTGCTCGTGCTCGCTCTGACTCCCAGTTTGCCTCGTCGTCGTCATCATCATTATCGTCATCATCGTCATCTCCATCACACTGGATGATTCTCCGTCTGGGGCATGGCAAATTCCCAGTTGGAGCTATCGGTGCAACATGCCCGGCCACGCCCCCATTTTGACTGGGCAATTGTCATGGACACGCGGACACGCGAAATCAGACTGATGAGAATATATTTTTTATTCAGCTCTTTGGGATAATAAATGGGTTAGAAAAGCAAGGGAAAAAAGCTAAGGAAATATGGTAAAAAAAAAGCTGAGAAAATGGGAGAAAATTCAATGAAATTTTATGGTCAATCATAGTAAAATTGCAGTGCATTTTTGGTTTTATTAATTTCTTATTATATACAAAATATTGCTGCTGGATATAAAGTTTATTTATCAAATTTATGATATTTGTATGTTTTAGTAATTCTATCTTTTGCCAAGACTTTTTTTGGTAATCTCATGTTCTGTGCCATCCTTCGTCCTGTCGCAGTGACAAGTGGCTTTGCCCATTTTCCAGAGTCAGAGCCTGGCCGAGTGCAGGAGGGCACAACCTCCTTTCTGGCATTTCTTTTCCGCACACTCAGCACAAATTGCAATCAGAGTGTGCCCCTTCCCACCACACCAAGCCATGCCATTCATCCCCTTGGCCCTCTTCAGCCACCGACTTTTTAGCACTTCAAATTGGCAAACAAACAAACTCACGTTCAAATGAAATGTGAGCATAAACAGAAAATTTTTCACACACACACAGGGACCGCTTGCTTCCCCGGTTTTCCCACATTTTCAAAGCTCGTGTGCAATGGTAAACAAACTTGAAAAGCAAACCGAAAAGCAGAAGCGGAAATATTGCGCATACGTCGCGTTGCACGTGAAGGAAGAACAAGAAGAAGACGAAGCAGGAGCAGCAGCGGAATAAGAGCAATGAGCAGAGAAATGGGAATCACCCGAGGACGAAGCAGTGGGCCAGAGGTGGCATCACTTGACACGCAAATATGCATAAACAAGGCATGAATATTCATACACACAGCAGACACCACTTCTCCCTGTCTTCCTTTATATGTGTGTATGTGTGTGTGTGTATATGGCCATCTCGCTTGCTCCACTTGGGCATCTTGAAAAGGACTCGCGTCCTCGTCCTGGTGCCCATATCTCGTTTAGAGATGAAATGCAATGCGCATTGAAAAATTTGCCCGCAAACAATGTTTACTTAAGGCGAGGTGAGTGAACCAAAAGAGGAGAGATGGCTCAAGGTACAGTGAAGACTTGAGTAAGGGACAGGAAAAGATGGAGGTTTTTTATAAGTATATGCTTTTATACATTTTTGATAAATAGCGCAAGCTTATAAATTTGTATGTAATATGTGTTTTAACTTGTATCTTTAACCTGAAACATATAGTATGTGAACGTTGTCTGGTCAGTCTTAAGAGAAGGTACAGTCAAGGCTTAGCAAGATGCAAAAATATAGATCTTTTATATATATTTCTTTCTGATAAATAACCTTAGCCTAAGAAATAGTAAAATAAGTGCACTCAGCAACTACTGATCACTGTTGTCCATTCCTATGTTATATATTTTAAGAAATTACAGGTCACACTTTTCTAATTTATAAACAAAAACTAATATTTGTAGATGTGGAATTTTCTATGCCTCTTAAAGTTTCTTATCTTAAAAACTCATCTATTTCAATATATTTTAATTACTTTTTAAATTCGTTTTTCCAGACCCCTGTCGAACCCTAATGAGGGTTCCCTGTTAGACCACACAATATGCAATTTTCACAGCATTTGCAATGAATGAATGCCGGCTTGTGTTTGCTTTGCCATTCACATGAAATGACAAAATGCACTCAGGTCATTCACTTGGGCCTGCATTTTTCCCTACCCGTCACTCAACCCCCTTTTCAAAATAAGATTCCTGCAAGGAAATTTTACAGAAATTTTGAACTGCTTAGAGGAGCAAACAACAATCATAAATCCTTGTCAATCACACGCGGCTGTCATCATCATCATCAGAGCAGTGCCATCGTCAGCCCCCGAGATAGGCCGTGAGCTCGTAGTTTCAACTTATCCAGCGACTTTTGTGACTTGTGACTTGCCTAAGCGGAACTGATTATAAGCCGCCGTCTGCTGCGACGTCATCGATTTGGCTGCGTGACAAAAATGCCTCTCTTTATTTATTTTTTTTTTCTTTTTCAACTGTCTTTATGTCATTTATATGACGCTTCGACTTTGACAGCTGCGCGGTGGATCGATTCGGGGGTGCGAGTTATGCAACACTTGAACTGTTAATTTCTTTCGAAGCTTCCTATTGACAACAATCAATCATTTTCCTATGCCACGTTCAATATATACTATATAGATTGAGGGGAAGGCCGATAGTCCCCGCTTGACTTGTGGATTGTTAAAATGTAAGCTGAGGTGAATAAAAGTTAGGCTTGGAGGATAAAAGGATATTAAGAGACATATGGAAATATTTTTAAGGTATTATTATAGAATTTAAATAAATATTTCAGCCAAGTTTGTTAATAGAAACTTTAAATTACCATATATTTAAATAGTAATTATAGTAAAGAAATTAAAATTTTATCGTACTTTTAAACTAAAGTATATAAATTTCTTTATAAAATTATTTTGGGGTCAAGAAATCTAAATGTTTATATTTCTGCACACTCCCTTTATCTTAACACAAAAAAAAAGCAAAATAATTTACCAAACGAACCGTATCGATAAACTGAATAAAAAAAACCTTATTAAATGTATTTTCATATAAAGTATACCCCTTCAAATTCTCACCAAAAATTTGCATATAAAATTTAACCAAGCAGACGAAAAAACACAAATCAGTTCAAAAACCGCAAAAAACTCGGCCAAATCAGACGCTAAAACTAATCCCCCAAATCTGCGACGATTGCCAGAGCAAATCAAAGTCCTGAAACCATAAAAAAAAGCAGCCAGCCCAAAGGCCCTGGGGCAACAATTTAAGATTTACGCCACTTAGAAGACATTTAAGCGTGCAACAAATGCGGCAACAACAAAATACACAAAATAAAAAAGAAAACCAAAGTCCACATGCAAAGGCCAAAGTCAAAAGCCGCCAACAAGTTGTTTTATTTTGTATATACCCTTGATGAGGGTATTATAATTTTAATAGGGATTTTGTAAAGGAAATAGGGAATTTATGTTTTTTAATAATAAATTTTAAAGTTTTTAGGGTGTAAAATTCTTCAAAATTTTTCTTATGTGCCTAAGTATTCTAAGTATTCTTTAATAGATAAGACATATCAGATAACTTTTATTCATATATTTCAATTTTTTTGGTTTTACCTAATTCAGATAAATATATCCTCCACATAAATATTTAAAAGACATATAAGGGTATTTCAACTTCGACTTCTAAACACACTTTTCCCTTATCGTCATGGGTTGTTGTTGCCGTGCGTGCAGCTCCCAAAGGAAGCTTCTTTCCCAGCGCCTCTTTCCTTTTTTTCCTCCTTCTTTGGTTGTAGGCTCAGACTCTCTCTTTCTCTTTATTCCCGGCCTGCCAAAAATCAAAAAGGGATTCTACCTCAACGGCCGACAGTTTACAAGGTTTTCTCGTGTTTCGACAACATTAATTTGTTGCCTCTTCCCTCCGGTCGGCAACATGTTGGGAATTTGTGTGGAGCCAACATATTCCCAGCAACATGTTGCTAGCCGCAGAAACCGCAGAAAAAGAGGGAACAGTAGCTACGTGCAAACAATAACAAAAATTATTTAATTTGGGTATGTATTTCGTTTGTTTTTTATTTTTAGCAAAAGCCTCATACAAGCCGAAAAACCGCAGAATTTTACGAGCTCCTCGTCGCCCTTAACAATGTCTCATTGTCAAGTTTAAATCATTTTTAACGATCAATAAACGAATAAGATGGAAGCGAACTATCGTAGAGATGAAAGTGTGAGTCAAAGTAGGAAGTCACGATGTAAAGGTACTTTTTAAGATCTTCCAGCGTCATACAAAAAAATTAATAAGTTTTATTGAAAATAAATTAAATTATTTATTTTTAATCTAAAAAGTCATTACTGTTTAACTATTTCGGCCTATAATGAACGAATAAGGTGGAAGTTAAATATCATAAGGGTGCCAGCGTGATTAAAATGTGGAAAAAACGTTGTAGAGATTAATTTAAAAATATTAAACGGGCAGAACAAAATAAAGTTCTACTGTGATTTAAAGAAAATAAATAACAGTACTTAGGTTTAAACCACAAAGTTATGCAAAAGTAACATTATATAACATTTTTAATAAATAAGAGTTAAATATATTTCAAAATACATTTTTTAAATACTAAAATGCTTATATTCTCACATAAAATTATAAATATATTCACATTTATTTTAAGGAAATATTTTTAGATTGCCACATCGTGTCACGTTACCACACCTGGCGAATATCTCAAGTCCCCAGTGAACAACACTCGTATTTCTGTTTCTTTAGAACTCATACCTGAACTCGCTTTGTGTGCGGGCTCTTCTCGACTTAACTTGGAAGTCGGGAAAGGTGTAAAGCTAATTGAAAGCCCCGCTCGAAGCGGTCAACTTCAAAAGGCCCCTGAGAAGGCGACGACTTTGTTGTGGAAGCTAATATATATATATATATAACCAGAACTATTAAAGCCCAATGAGTTCCAGCCACAGTAGAACATATATTGCATTATTTTATAGACCACTCGATGGGAGAGTGGGTGGGAATGGGGTGTCAGACCCAATTGATAAGCTACGGATTGCACACATGTTTCGATATTTAGCCAAAGGTAAACAACACACACACACCAGTTGACAAATCTAGGTACAACTTTGTAAACATTTCTATCAATTTGTGGGCTTTATCAGTCTATAACTTTTGTCTCTATTTACCAAATGCTTCAAATTGACAGCTGTACTGCGGCGGCTAACTGAAAATCGAAAATTCCTGCGATTAAATTGCAATTTCCACAACAGATGTTCGGGATTCATATCTTCTTTTTTTTTTGTAATTGTAAGCGGATATTTATTTCCCATCATTTCCGCTCATTTACATTTTCTCTACAGAGAAGGCAGACTTATTTGCTAATAAAAATTCAAAAGATAAACACACAAATCAAAATCATAAGCCCAAAATGAAACTGAAACTCTGGGCGACCAGAGGAAAACGAAAAAACAAACCGGAAAAAATCATACAAATGGGTGGAAAACAACCAAAAAGCAAAAAAAAAAAAAATGCTTACAGAATTCTTGAGATTTTAAGGGTAATTTGTTTTGGGCAGCTTATTAAGGCAACACGTGCGGGGAAATACCGCGAAATCTTATTAGAAAAAATTAAACGACTTACTTTTGACTTTGAGCCCAACAAGAAAAAGGGAAAATAACGAAAAAATATACATCCCAATGGGAGATTTGCATTGCTACAACTGATTGCACTTACGAATCGTAAAAAATGAACATTGCGAGCGGCGACAGCGAACAGCCATTAGGCCCACTGTGCACAGTGGGAAGCGGAGTAGTAGTAGCAGACGGCTAGGGTTTGGGGGATGAACGGGGAATGGACTCGTGTTCTCGGCTGGGCTAATGCACAAAAGGAAATTATAATAAGCGCAGCTTTTCCCCGTACGAGTCGAGGCAAGAAATTCATAAATAAAAGACGCCGCAAAGTAGGCAATGCAAATGCCAGCCAGCGCGCTGGAAACATTCGTTTCCCCGGAATTTTTCGTATTCTCCACATTTCGCCGGCTTTTTATCGCACTAATAAAAAGGATTTTCCCCGAACGACCGGAGAAATCGTATTGAAGTCCCGTCTCGGATTTCTTTGTATCATTTTACTGCTGGCGGCGGGTGGTCGTCGAAGGTCTGCCTTCTGTGGGGGCTGTCCGCCGCCCCTATATATTTACTAGCCTTGTCATATTGCAACTCGACTGACTTTTCTTTTCTTTTTTTAGGTTTTAGCCGTCGTCTGGCTTATTCTGTTTGTTTTTCCATTCTTTTTTTTCCTACGCTTTTTCTTGCATTTCCCGTGGATTCTTGACTATGTTACCTTATAAATGGATTATGGCAATTAGATGGATGGTGTTCTGGGGTCTGCCTGGTGATTGGGTTGACTGGAAATAGGCTATCCGTGTTCTTCGGGTTTTGGAATCCATTAGAAAGGCTTAGGATTTGATTTGCTTAAAGATGAAATGATGATGAACTGTACTGGCTTATGGTAATGGGAAAAAGAATAGGCTATAATATAATATAATATAAATAACCTGAACACTTACTAAATAGTTATTATAACTTACGCTTAATTTCTGGGTTGTATGAATTTATGGAGAACTTTTGAGTTAATAAATAAATTATTATATAGATATAAATATATATATATTCTTCATCAGCATAAAATAACATGTTTGGATGAAAAAAATTTTTTTCTAAATTTTTTTTTTGAAATTTTATAAGGTGTCACATTGTCAAAATTGTAAAAAAAATCACAAAAAAAGAAAAATGCAAGTTTCTTAAATTTTATATTGATATTGTCGAATTCTTAACCTAGTAAAAGCTAGCATAGAAAAGCTTTTCGAATTGAAATTAACGAATTTAGGTTTTTTGGCTTTCCGAATGTAGCTTCCTTACTTTCTTTTTTTTTTAATGTACTATGTTTGGTTTACAACCCCTTAAGTAATATTAGAACCAATTTTTAAAACCTTAAATATTATTAGACTAAATGTGTATTAACTGTTCTCCAATATGTTTAAAGACAACATAGTTAAGAACTTTACAATCACTTTAAAAAGTTTCCTCCTAACAACCGAAACCCCTTGAAACTCTTTTTAAAAACTCTAAAATTGTATGTACTTTTTACCATTCGATTTCCCCCATCATTAGAACCCGTACCAAAACCCCCGACAACTGCTGAAACTATTACATTTGCCAGTCATTCCCCCCACCAATCGATTGAGAAACCAATTAAAGGCGAAACAATCATCATTAGGCAGTGCCATACAAAATGATAATTCAAATGTTTTCAGCTGAGTGGCCAAAGCGAATCGGGGCTAAGAACATGGAAAATATAACTAAGTATACCGTGTTTACCGTGAAATTGAACAAATAATATGCCAAGAAAGTAGGCGCCTGGCCAGAGATTGGAAAAAGTTCGAAAAGCGACTATTATTAATGATCTGATATATCAATCGGCTGGCCAGCAGATCAAAGAGAGGTCGAGGAACGAAACATGAGGAGTGGGGGGTTGGGGGAAAAAATATTTACAAATTACAATTTGAACAGGGAACAGGAAAATATTTCAAATTCGAACCGTTCGAAATTCCTTGGAGCGCACAAAATACCAACCGAAAACTAAACTAAAAACGGAGAAGGTCGGGCTGGGGTTGGGGGAAGAAATATGTATGCTAGACCATAGAGCCATCAAAGACATTTAAGCATTTTGCGGTTTTTTGTGTGCATGGGATGCCTTTTGTCCTGTGGCAGGACATGTGCAGCAAAGTGTCGCATATGTGGCTCGAGTACGTTTTTTACATGATATCCCTCCACCATAGCCGGGATTTATCCGGCAGCCAGCCTGGCTCTGGGTCTCCGCTTATTGCCAGGCATTTATGAAATTCCGTGCGGAATTTCGGGGCGGGCAACTTGAAAGCCTGAGACCGAGACCGAGACCCAGAACGAGACATCCGAAAAAGATGAGCAGACAACTAATACCGACCGAGATGAGGTTAACAAACTGCCAGCCAAAGAGCGACCTCCATGTGAGTGTGCGTGTGTACTTTTCTTACTTTTTCTAGTTTTAATTTATATGTAAATTAGCCAACGCGGCGAGGGGGAGGGGGAAGAGCATCTGCTGAATGAAGGCAACTACTATTAGCACAAAGCTGTAAATAATGACAACCTGAGTGCAATTTGATGACAGTTGCAGGACAGAGTGTGCACAAGAGCCTCAAACCACCGCCAATCGATCCAAATCAGGCTAAAAATTGATGGAAAATATATATTTGTATCAAAAGCAAAGCAAATCCCACTCTAGCCATGACAAATCAGGCATGAAATTGTACAATTAATGAACAAGTTCAGACATCATAAATTAAACAAATTTTAATCAAACATAAGTAGCACAAAATAAAAAAACAGACAGACAGCTCTTCGATGATCGCCTAATATCTTTCCAATTTTCTCACAGTTTTCGTGATCCAAAAATCACTCGAGGCGAAATACGAATGGGGAAGAGAAGAAGCCATCTTCGGGTTTATTTAAACATTAATTAAATGTTCAGCATGGGAATGAGTGGCCCAAAATGTATACATACATATATCAGGCGTGAAAGTCTGCACAACAAATTTATGAAAGCTGACACAACATTTTAACGCCAGTTGGTAATCGACAACCTCATCGTAATCGTAATCGTTGTATAGCAATCGCAATTGCAATCATCCAGTGACAATCGTCATAATTTATGGCTCCTTCTGCCTGGCCTGGTTTTGGTCTGGTCTGGTCTCTCGGGTTTTGGTCACCGCAAATAGCCAAACAACATAACAACTAAATTGATAAAAGCCACAAAATAAAAAAAGGGAAGGTAGAGAACGGGAGCAGATTGTGAAAAGGTATCGATTAAGAGTCGAACTTGCAATACACTTTTAAAGGAAAGATAGTTGAGATTATATCTTAAATGCATTTAATAGGGATGACTTGAACATATTGATTTATCGATTGTAACTATATTTTATGCAAAATTCGAGATATGAAGAGCAATTGTAATATTTTGATTATTATAAAAGAATAACAAATAATTTCAAAAACCTTTTTCTGATATATTTTGATAATATTTATATTTTATCATTAGAGGCAATATATTACGATAACATTAAATGAGATAAATTCCGAAATATTAAAATTCACTAAATTTTCGTTATGATATTGATTTAAAACAATGGTTCTATATTAAATTGTACTTTTCCTCTCCCGATGTTTATAACTAGATAATAGAATAAAGTGTTAAACATTTTGTACTATTAAAATATTTAATTAAAAGACCTAATAAGTGTTATTCCATATTAGTAATTCTACCATAAAAATCTCTATATTCCCCTCTATATTTAGGGTATATAAAATACCAATTGAAACGAAGCCGGTGGCAATTGGGGAAAAAGGGGAATGGGAACTGAACTGAAATGAACCTTCGGGAGCTGCTGCTGACTGACAGCAATCGAAAGCTATGCAATAATAATAACGACAGAACAGAACGTCGAGAGGTGAACCCGAACAGGGAGCAGCTGCCAACATTCACACGTCATTTAAATTCGATTAGTCGTCGTCGTCGCCGCAGAGAGAAGTTGGTAAGACAAACAAATAAAGCGACAAATGCAATAGTGTCGAATGCGGATGGAAAGCCAAATGCTTTGTGGTCAATACTTGCTCACACTTTGTCGCTGGTAATTGTCGCCTTTGACCACGAAAAATGTACAAAATGCCTAATTGGCACTTGGAAGCACACGTTTCTCCACCTTAATTATTGAATTCTCCCCCTGAGTAAGGAAGGTAATCTTTGATCACTTTTTGTTTTATTTCTGATCAAAGTTGCAGCTCAAAATCGTGCAACAGCAGTCACATTTCCTCTGCATTCGGTTCACATTTTTGATTGATGATTCAATTGGAAATGAAAAAGAAACCAAGAGGTGCTGAGAAATCCCCTAATGAAGTCACAGCCTACATCCGCTTCTGGTTGTATTTTGAATGTTTTTTATGGGAATTCACTGATTAAACCATGAGAAATGGCCTCGGGTTGGTTTATTAGTGACAAGATTCGGTGGAGATTTTATTTGAATCAAATTGGGAATGGGAATGACTAAAGAATTTATTATAAATATAAATCTACACACCATTCGTCCAGATAATTTGTCATTATTTTTTATTGCTTACAAAAGGATACTTTAGTTCATCCTTTCCTCAAAAGTAACTACTTTTTAATAATATTAAAAATGTAAATTAACAGATCTTAATTTCCCATTATAACTTATTTAATATACTGCTTCCCTCCCTCCCTGAAACATTCATCAAAGCTGCCCAAATTAGGCCAACACCCAAACCAAATCCATTTCCAAAAACTCTACGCAATGGGCCTGCTGCACCACCCAAAGGCTAAAAAAGGAAAATGTTTTCCCAGAGCGTTTAACACCAGCCAGTTGGAGCACCCAAAAAAACTGGGCGCCTTTAACCCCACAAAGTGTGAATGAAATAAGTTGGACCAACACGGCAACAGCAACAATTTTTCGCTTTGAAAATGATTATTAGGTCAGTTGCGGCTGACAGGACGAGGAAAATGGAAAAGCAGGGCGGCGGCAGCTGGACAAATGCCGCCGAAGGCAGTGGCCAGGACAAAGACCTCGCAAGGGGGTGTTGGCGGGGGGCAACAAGGGGTTAAGCCGGGCAGCAGCAGCAGGCAGGCAGGCACCTCATACGAAAATAGCAGGGATTCCTTTTGAAGTTTACGCACAAGTATGCCTTGGAAATATAACCCTATCGAACTCCTGAAAACCCAGGATGCAGGATAATAATTAACGCAATAATCATCGATGAATGGCTAGGAAAATGAGAGGAGCAGAAAAGCCAGGGAAAATTATAGAGACGGAGAGGGAAAATAAGGGGAATGTTGTCAGCTTGGTTGTTTTGTAGCTAAATGTTGTAATTATTAGATAGTTAGTATAGGGAATATTTATACAATGTTATATAATATTATACTCTTGATACTGTAATTAACAAAAATAATTTAAAGCCTTTACATTTATATTAAGAATTTTAGAGTAGAGAATCTTTACTTGCCTATAATTAATATTTTATGTATACATTTAGATTTTAAGATAATGAACTTACGCATATTATACAAAATATTTCAACTAATATTTTTGTATCCTTTTTATAAATATCAAATAAATATAAATCTGATATATAGTATCTATTTTTAACTCATTTTTCTCTTACAAACCTTTGACATCACTGAAAGGAAGCTGCGGCCGGTCAATGCTTAAAATGATTAACGCGCTTAACCCGTTGGTGCTCAGGCATGCGCTCGGCACCCTTAACCCCCCCTGTTAGGGCCCACACTCGCCCCGTTGGCCATCACTGCTCTCTGCGTGTGTTCATTTTGTAATTTGCGTAGGTGATGCCATGGAATTTGATTTTCACACGTGTTGCTTGCCAGCTACTGCTGCCTACACCTGCCTCCCTGCTCCCACCTTGCCCCTCCCTATCTACCTTACTATGCCCATCCCGCCCCCTTGTCCTTGTTGCTCATGTTAATGTTAATAATAATGGAAATGCTGGGTGTGTGCAATTATCTTCCATTTCATTGATTCCACACACGCGCCACATAAAAATAGAAAGCGCCGCGAGAGAAAAACAGAACCAAAGGCCTATCTGAGGGCTTTAACCCATTAGGAAAGCGACAGCAGATGGAGATGAAAATTGGTATGCGAGTGTACTTTGAAACTTATTGAAAAAGTGTTAAGGTTTTGGAGTAATCTAACATGGGGTTAACGAGATATACGAATTTTAAGAAACATTTATCAAAGGAATTCTGAGGATATAAGCTCATAACCGATATGCTTCAAGAGATACAATTTATTTTATTTACATTTCCCAAAAGTACCCCCTCTTTAAGCTGAATATGAAACTTACTTCCAACTGAAATTCCTTAAACAAAAGATTTGGCTTGTGTTAAATTACCTTTCGGTCAGCAAATTACCTGCTCTGTGTAACCTCAACCTCGAATTCAATAATTTCTTATGGATTGAAGTTGGCTGGCAAGTTCAAAGCTCACGATAAGGCCAAAAAGGAGAGAAGGCAAAACGAGAAGATGAAATAGTAATAACAATAATCATAAATACAGCGGGACGATGACAACCCTAAAACATTCGAGCGACCAGCTCATGACAGGAAAATCTGCACAAGCTCAAGATGGAATCGCGTGGAATCACAGATAAATTGTGTAAGTCATGGAACCAAAAGGGGGAAAAAATGAAAAAAATTACAACAAAAAAATAATCTGGAGATAAAAAAAGAAAGAAAACCCGCAGTACTACGTGAGTAGGAGGCTGAAATGTTGCGCGTGCGCAGAAATTGAAATGAAAATTGCTGGGCAGCGAAATCATGAGCTCGGTGTGCCTTTTTGTGGGAAGAACCTCTTTTTCTCTTTCCTGATAAGTCATGGGAAGATCGGTGCAGCGAGATATACCATTTAATTGCTCAATTGTTGTGTTGACAACTGGCAGCTTAAAAAATGTAAATATTTATATTTAAGCCACATAAAAACAGGGCTAAATAAGATGCGCGGCGGAGAGAAAAACACACACATTACCCCACAACAAAATGTGATGGTGATTTTTTTGTTTTGGTTTTGCAAAATGCGAAAATCCCATTAAAAAGCACGCAATTAAGGGAGCTAAAATGCTAAAGTGTCTTGGCCTCATTTTAATGGCCAGATAAGCATCGTCTCTCTCTCTCTTCCTTGGCCATTTTGTCCAAACGAAAAGTTTGCGTGTGCCGGGCAATTTATCAAAACATTTGATTTAGTTGTAAGTAAGCATTTTCAACTCAATTTCAGTTGGATGTTCGGAACCCTTTTGAGCCGTCTTCATATAGCAAAAATGGCAGCTTACATGGTCGCTCCTGGAATCGAGGGTCCTTGCCTTCTTCAGCGGCGTCTTCCGTCGGCAATTTAAATGAGTCCTGGCTCTTGGTTGGGGTTAAAGTAATTGCAAAATACAATTTATGAGGAAGTTTACAAGGAACCAGTTGGGCTTAATATTCTTCTTTAATATTAAAAACTTATTTTAGGTAAAACCTAACAAATAAATTAAAGGTTTTTATGACAAATAAAGTAATGCCTGATAAGTTAAAGGTTTTCCTTTCAATTAAATATTATTTATTAAATATTTTGTGTGAATTTAGAATACTTACCTAAATCTGTATAAACTTCAAATCAATTGTATCTGCAAATATAAACAATATAATAATAAGATTTCGATTTTGGAATAATGCTTCAACTTAATTTATAGATTCTAGAAAACAATATAAAAACTAAACAAGGAATTAAAACTTATTTACTTAAAGAACAAAGCACATTAATAATAGTTTAGCCAACGGTAGAACTAATAATAGAATCCCTTCTATAAATTATGATTTGTGTTCATCAATTAGTTCTCATAATTTCCCCGGCAATCAAAGGTAATTAAACGGCCCGACTGAAACATTGAAATGAACCTGTTGTTGTAGCTGATTGTAATTAAAACGTCTGATACAAAACCAGATGCAAATTAACCAACAAAAAACTTGTAGCATTTTGCTATAATTTTTGCAGCCGATAATTTTATGCAAGAGCCGCCGCAGCGGCTAAAAATGAGACCTCGCTGGCTGGTGTTGTATTTAAATGGGCAAGGGGCGTACCAGAGGGTTAATTGTCTCGCCGAGAAGAGAACACACAGCATGAGTCCCAAGAACTAAATTATATCTCACCATCTTTTAATACATTTATTATACATTTTTCAATTTTGAAAAATAGTTGTAATTCTTATCTTTTGTATTTTAGTAATTTTGAAAACTTTTAATATTTTGTTGGAGTTGGAAATATTTTGAAGAACAAGTACGATTATTTCAAGATAAGATTTGAAGTTAGGATTTCAGGTCTAATAAATTATTCCTATAAGAAATTGTATTAATAAAAAATTTGATTTGTTAACTGAGATCAGATTGGAATTTTTCAATTTGTTTTACAAACTAAATAAATATATATTTAGGTATTGATTTTTGTAATGGGTGTAATTAGTATTTTGTACAAAAACGAATTATTTTAAAAATCTTCAAAAATAGCCCTTAAAATATTTTCAAATTAAAATCCTTTAAAATTACAGGTTAAGTCAGTTTTGTATACATTTTCGAGGGCAATAATTGTGGCTATTTAAAGCATATATTATTAAAACGCATCCTCTCCTTAAATATATACTTTTAACTCCAAAAATTGTCTTGAAGGACTTAAGCTTAAAGTAAGCTTTAATTCAACACCTTCTTTCATATGTAAATTAAATGAAACATTAAGATTTAGTAAAAACTAAATAAACAAAATGTTACATTTGTATTACAGGATTTTGATCCTATTTGACCTTCATGTTCAGTGTTTAATATTCAAAACATAAATCATATAAGATTTTACATTTTAATTAGAATAAAAATTAATTTAAGTTTAAATTTAAATTTGCATTTAAAGAAATCAATCCGAATTTTATTTTGTTTTTAGAAACATTTTTGTTTGTTTACAATCAAATTATTCTAAATGCCGTCGGAGATTTCAACAAAGTTTTTTTTACTTTAAATCTTTTTAGTTTTCCCTTCAAATAAAATTAATCTTATTATAAAAACTTTAATAAATTTTATTTTCAAAGTTTAAGGCAAATTTAAAGTTTTGGCTCACTTGTGTGCTCCCAGGCAGTGTTTCTAATCAAATTCCCTTAAATTCCAAAAATTTGTAAAATGTTGATTTGTTTTTTTCTTATTTTTGCTTCTATTTTTTTTTTTTTTGTTGCTTTTCGCTTGCTTGATTATAATTTGTTTTATTTGTTTTGAACACGTTTCGGGGATTGCTTCTGCTCACAACAAATACAAGGACGTAATAGCAAGAGAAAAAGAGAGAAGAGAAAAACGATGAAGAACGATGGGTCGTAGGAGGGGGAAGGGGCAGCAGTTGGAAGCAGCGACGCCGACGTCGGCAGAGCGGCAATACATTTGTATTTGTTTGTCATTCCGCTCAGTGTGTGAGTGCTCTCGCTCTCGCTCCCTCGCTCTCGTTCGCTACCTTGCTCACTCTGTTTCATTTCAATTCCCATTTCAATTCAGATTGCGATTCCATTTCCATCGCCGAAACTCCGCCCCTAAAAGCGTTACACTGCGCAGCGTTCCGTTTCCACAGCGTTCCGCTATGTACTGGTTTCTGCCTTTGCTGCTGTCTGCTTTTATTTTTTTGTTTGTGTCTTTGCGGGTTGGTTTTGCATTGCTGCTGCTTTTGCATTTGGTGTGAGCCTTTTTTTGCTTTATTATTTACTTAAGAGCTTTTGTCAGTGTGAGTGTGCCAGTGTGTGAGTGTGTGTGTATGTGTTTGTGCATTTGTTTATGCGTCTCGTTTTACAATTTAAAGGCATTTCCTTTGTGGAAAAGTCCTTTCTCCGAAATTTCAGCACTGCGCACTCTCGCTCTCCCTCCATCTCTCTCCAAAGGACCCTCTCTCCATCTCTCTCAGTCGCTCCCTCTTGGCCCCTATGGCTCTGTCCCGTTCGTGCCACACTCAATCAGAAAATATTGTTATATTGAATAAATATTTTACTTACAAGGTAAAAACAATATTTTGGCTTTAGTCTATGCTTAATTTTTGGGGTTTCAAATGGGCTACACGGGAAATAATTTTTGGGTGTTTTCACTGTTTAAATTGAGTGTTAAAATTGGGCAGATTTCTAATTTAAAATATAAATACTCCGTATTGAAGATGTAAGCTAATTTAAATACATTGTTTTTTAAACTAGTTTGTAAAATGTTTATATATTTAAATTATTTAAAGGATGCCTTAAAAATTACTATAATTCACATTACTAAATTTTGCAAATATGAATTTAACCTTTTCTATTAAATTAAGATGTAAAAATCGTTGAACTCAAAATAATTAATAGTTAAAATTTAACTTAAAATATAATCATATTTAAATGTATACAACTAAGAAAATTACAAAAAAAACTATTAAAAACAAGAAAGGACGCTAACTTCTGGATGCCAAAGTAAGTATATATTCTAGCCTGAAAATAGATCATAACTAAGCCAAAAATGCATTTATTTCAATTTAAAAAGTTTTTCTATGCTAGATTTTAATTGGTTTAAAATATCAATCTAAAATTTAAAGACCTAAAATTTCGAAAAAAAATTAAGTAATACTTTTAACCGTCCAAACATGGCTAGATCGACTCGGCTTTTAGTGCTGATCAAGAATATTTATTATACCCTGGAAGGATATAATATTTAATATGGCCCAATAAATAAAATTAAATATCTATTTTAATATATAATTCAGTTTAAAAGTTTCAATATAATGTTTATTATTTGATTTGATTATTATCCTATTCATATATATCTCTCTGTGTAGTCACCTCGTAGGGTTAAGAGGTTCGTTGGGTCCTTTGGCCTGCACTAATTTAAAATTTATGTTTTTCCAAATTTTGTCGGCAATTTAATTTTGTCCGTTGTAGTTTGCGTCGAGCAAAACTTTACGATGATGACGATGGTGCAAAGGGGGGGTTAAAAAGTCTGAAAGGTGGGGCCCTAAAGGGGGCTAAGAAGGTCCTCCAACTAGGGTTATTTATAGAACAGACTGGCCGGAACTTCTGCGGAATGTAAATTTCTTCATAAACAATTCATTTCAAAGAGGTTCTGAGAAGCCCTGAAAATGGACATTTTAAGTTTTGACAGTTTGTTTAATTTTTGAATAAATCTTTGAGTCTATTGCACGAGGTTTTCTTCTTTAATGAGTGTGTTGTAAAATGTAACACTAGCTTGACTATGTTAAATAGCAAATAAGGAACATCTAAATAAACAGAAAATTTCTCATAATAAACCAAAATTAACAACAAATATCTATTTATTTAAATTACTTAAAAAGCAATTTAAATTCTCATCTTTTTGGTTAATTATTATTTTACCTCACATCTTGCTTTCAATAAGATTTCGCTGAGCAAACTCAATTTTTCACCCCTTCTGCTAGTTTTTCCATGCCAAGTAATTTTCTCCAATTATCTTTTGGTGTTTGAAAATTGAAAGATTAATTGCCAGTGAAATGCAAAAATAATTTCGTATCTCCTGCGACGAAGAAGCATTTTCATTGTACACCCGGGCTTCCTTTTAAATCTCTTTATTCGAGGCGGTTTATATACAGTGTCCATGTACATGGCGGAGAATCCTGCCTGCCTGGGCTCCGCTTTTCTTTATATCCGCCATTTTATTGCTTTTTCCCCAGTCAGCTTTTACCAACCCCCTGCCCCCCCTCGTGCCCCTTTTTGGAGGGAAAAGCTCGCCAAACTCTCGACATTTCATTTGCAATTTTCTTTTCTTGCTTGCATTTTATGACTTTTTCTTTAGCACTTCTTGGGCTGACTGCCTGCCACACCTACACCGACATGGAGGAGAATTTTCCTCTGTATTTTTCCAGCCCAACACCCTCTGCATTCTTACCCCGCCCCCACCCCCCAGTCTCCTCGAAATTGGCAACATCTGTGTAATGCAATTTTCCCTTTTGGCTGGCAAGCGATTTCTTTTGTAGTTTCCTTCTTGCCTTTTCCTCTATCATTCCTGTTTTCCCTTCGTGCCCCTGGTGGCTTTTCTTTTCGCCATCTTTTTAATTCCCATTGCCTTGGCATTGCATTTTCCAACAGTCCTGCAGGAGGATTTATGTGGCTGCCAGGATCTTTGTGGTAACAGCAGCAGTTGGACCCAAGCCACGCCCCTAACTGGAGGGGGAGTAGGGGAATCCGCAGAGAAATAGGAAAGAAAAGTTACCCCAAGTCATTGTTGGCTTTTGCAGGGTTTTTCCTCTTCTCGCATCCTTCCCCAAGCCACCGCCGACGCCCCAAAGTGTGCTACAAAAATTGTACAAAGTTTCCCTATTTAATGTCGGCGCTTTCCACACAGGATATGTCTGCGGATGAGCGTAATTTAGATATGAACCGAAAGAGCCCGAAATCTCAAACATATTTTCCTATTTTTTATTACCCCACTTCGATAATACTTTGTAAGGGCTCAGCCCACGAGAAGGGAAATAAAAAATCAAGGGGGGAGAAGCTGAGTACTCAGCCTATGGTTTATGGACTTTCTCGGTCCTTCTCCAAGGATTGGGTGACTCCTGAAGCTGCCACATCATTGTTGCCAGTGACAATAATTCAGGCAGGCCTGGACAAAAGCCAGCAGCACCTGGAAATTTATGGCCAACTTGTGCTCCTTAACCCATTCCCGTGCCAGAGCCAGTACTTGACCCTTAAGTAAGGTAACACTTGGAAAAAAAAGGTATCTGTAACGTGAGTCAGTTGAAAAATAAATATGGATATATGTTTAATGAGAAAGAAATGCTTGCAACTTTTTAAGAAAGAAAAAATTATGACAACTTACAAAAAATTGATGAAAAATATTTCTACATAAAATACATCGAAGTAAAAAAATTATATAAACAAACGACAATATATATAAAATATTGTATATTTGTTTGATTGTTTCTAACTTTTATCCTAAAAAAAAAAAAAGATCAAAAAGATATTGGAGCTGTTTCTTTAAAATTTTTGAGTTCACAATTAATTATTTTATTGAAAATATACACATTTGATAAGAAAATATATTATATTTAAGAGATTATTTAAATCCATATGACCTTTAGAATATATAAAAAAAATACATTTAAGTCGCTTAAATATTTCTCAATCCCCAAAATGGTGTTGATAAAATATGATTTCCCTTTCAAAAAAAAGTATAAGTGGACTCATATCTGAAAAATATTTAAACCTAGTAATTTATGCTTTCATTCCCCTAATATTTTTTTTAGTGCACAACTAGGCTAACTTTGCAATTTTGGTTTTTGAATTCTACTTTATATATTTTTCGTGTGGGACACTTTATCGCATTTGGTTAGGTCGTAAATACCTGAGTGGATGTGGAATCCTTGGTCGAAAAAGTTATGCAAAGTTCACAACTTTCTTTTCTCTATCAGCGTCTTTTGCGTTTTTATAGTTTCCTGCATTTGGCAATGTCCTGGCCACACCCCAATACCCCGCCCAGCTAACTTTATTATCATATTTGTTTAATATATTAGACATTTTTCCCTTCATCTTTTTTTCCAATTTCTTTTTTTCTCTATTTTTTTGTGGTTGAGTTTTGCAACCCCTGATTTTGCTTCTTTGGTCGATTTTTTTTATGCTCCGACTTGTGGCAACTTTGCTCAGCAGTTTTTGACATTTTCCATGATGGATTGCACTTTATGCTAATTGAGTTTAAACACAGTTACACTTTCCCCCACACTCACATGGACTTGTTTTTTCCTTGGCTTTATATATGTATTTTTTCTTCAACTTTTGTCTTATTTGCAGTGTGGGTTCCATGGAAGGGAAGTAAGTATTTTTCCTCCTACATGTATAAATATATATATGAATATATATATATATCTTTCTAGCTGCAATTGACAGACAGCTTGTGGTTTGGCTTTGGGTTGCCATTGGGGCTGGGGCGTTGCTTTAAGTTTGAGTGATTAGCTGCTAAGTTGCCAACTAAATTGAGTTTGACATAATTAGGGGAAAATGTATTACAAAAAAATGTAACAGAAAGTTAAGGAAAAAGCTAAGAACTTTGGGAAAATTATGCAAGATAGGGCAAGGTGTTGTAAATTCAACTTGGGCTTAAAATTTAAGGAAATATAAAGAAATAAATTGAATACTTTATTAAATTTCATAAATCTTAAGACAGAAAATTTACAGGAATTAACTAAGGCTACTTATTCAGGTAAAAGATATATTTAAGGTTTAAAAAGTTACAAACAAACTTTAAACTAAAACTAAAAACCTCTTTAAAACATAGCTTCTTTTTATAAAAACTCTCCACTGTTGTATCAGTTGCTCGATTCCCTCAATAAATAAATAACTAACCCTTCTTTAGGTTACCTCACCAACCCCTCAATCACTCATCACGTGCCAACGGCCTTCAATTCGAATCTCCAGCCATGCATTCATTATACAAATTAGCCAAAAATATTACACAAAAGGCAGAGCCAAGCGCCGTGCGGCAAAATATATATGTAATATACAATCGCATTCGGTGAAACCTCAACAAATTTAACAGAAATATTAAAATTTCCCTCCCGTTTGCATCGGCCAATGATGATGATGTATGATGATGGATTGTCAACTTAATTACAATGGCAAACAATGGAGAGTTGCACAAAGTACATTTGCCATTGTCCGAATGGAGTATGCAAAAAGGACCAAAACAAAAGAAAAGGACTCGCAACGTGCGACACATGGCCAACCGAGGGGTGGAAAGGGAGGGCGTGTGCTAAGGACTAAAAGCGGTCTAATCTTCGGCTGCAATTGTTTGCCACCAGGCAAAAGGGCAGAGCGAACCGAACCCAAAACCGCATCATAATTACACTATCACATTCCGAGCGCACACACACACTCGACCAACTTCGCAGCTCAGGCAGCTCACATATCCTGCACATCCTTTGCCGCGCCACGCAGTAAATTAGAATGTTTTTGCTTTTTCACACAATTAAAGTCAACACCGGTTGGGGGACTGGGATTGGTTCCAGCTTGGGTGCAATTAAAATTTTCACTAGCGAAGCTAAAAAGTTTCGGGCTTTATATGTAGTTATCCTGCGAATAGAGTTGTATATGTTGGGAGTATCATTAATTAATGTCAGCAAAGGATAGTGGAGACAGAGCCAGGCTATCTGTGACTTTTACAAGCCACTTCCCTGAAATCCGCTAAATCATTCAGCTAATTGAAGGTTCTATAAGTTAATTAAACTGAAGCATTAAAATTTATTTATTAGATGATAAAGATATATTTTTGAGCTATTATAAAGTGACTTAAAGCAATATGTATTTATTATAATAAATTTATAAACAGTTCCCAAAAATATTTTTACACCACTCTTCTTCACCGTTTAAATTTCATTCACTTCTTTGTTCCTTAAAATATTTATTTCCCACATATAGAACCTATTTCTGGCGCTGAACTTATATTTTTGATATTTTTCTCCTTCTTCGCCTTATGACCCAAACCTTTTAATGGCGTCAATTAAAATTTTGTGTACGTGACAGGAATTTTATAGTGAGGCTAAGCAAAAATACAAGACAAGGAGAAAAATATGAGGGAAAAATATATAAAAAAAAGATATATATAAAACTTTACTGTTTGATGTTTGAAGCTCAAGACAAGGTGCCCAAAGAACCGACCGAGATGGGAGATGATGGCCAGATAGTAGGGACAGAGGACAGAGCACAAAGTGTGGAAATTATGAAATTTCGAAGCGTAAAATTAAAAAACCAAAAAAGGCAACGACGGAAAGAACACAACACAAAACCAAAAAAAAAAAAAAAATGAAGAGAAATCCTAAACGATATTGAAACACAAGTGTGGAGGAAGTAGGATGAAATGACCCCGAGAACCTCGAAGGCGACTTTGGGGGGCGTGGCCCAGAACTTGCACCATCGCCAGCAAAAGGGTTCAAGGGTTCCCAAAGGTGATTGGAGGTAGAGATGATCTCTGGCCGTCAGAACTTTGTTAGAGACTGTCTGTGTTGTCTGTGTCTGCTAATTGAAGATGTGATGGATAAATTAATTGATATCATATATGTATGTATGGATGATCGATTAAATGTAAACTTTAACTGGGGGAATGGGAGAAAGGTTACCTAATTAAGCAGAGTAAGTTTAAATTTAAAGTAAAGAGAGGTTATGCTTATAAAAGCTTATCGAAAGGAATTAACTCATTAAAGTTGTATAATTAGGTTGGAAATGTATAAGATAAACTTTAATAAAGGTTTAAAGGTGATGATAAATATATAAATATAAAGATTGAAGTTTTAAAAGAATATGCATTAAATTTGAGCTCATAATCTTGTTGGTGTTACCCATAAACAAATTGAAAAAACTTGATCAAATAGTTAGATTTAATATATAAAATTTTATTCACTTTCTAATACTAAAAACCCTTTTTATATAGATTTTTGTAACTGAAAAGTCTCACAACTCCCACCGAGACTTCATAACTGCCAGTAAATTTGACTCAACCCTATTTTCTAGCATATATACCCATATTAATATCCATTCTCTAACCCCATCCAATCGAATTGGCAAGCCGCAACGCATTTATTTGTGCAATGGTGCGTGAAATAAATGTCAACCGCAACTTAAACCGCATATGCTGATAGCGCCTAACTCCCCTTTATTAACCCCCTCTCGCTGCCTTAACACCCTTCAGCCCCTCTGTAACTCTCAGGGGAAGCAAGCCAGCCGAGACCAAGGCACATGGCTATATGTCTATAACCTCCCCCTTGAACCATTTGGTTTGCTGGCTTTATCTTTTTATTGGCTGCCATATATCCGCAAAAAAAAAGAAAAAGAAGAAAAAACTTAAGAGAATCAATGTCGCCTTATGATTGTTTTTGCTTTCTTTTGGGCCATTTTTTATGCTCAGCTTGAAAGGTAAATTTTCGGCTGACAGTTATAATGTGAGAAATATGCTGGGGATATATGTATGCATGTGCGCTTGGAGGAGATTTCTATCGGGGTTTACAGAGAGGAAAAAATGGGAAACTAGAAAAAAATATTCAAAGATTTATTATAAAGTTTAATACGATTTTTTCTAAGAAATTACAACATTTAGTTTATTCATTTTAGGAACTAAACGAAATAGAAAATACATAAAAAGTAAAAAATTATGAAAAGGAACTATATTTTTTATTTAGATTGTTTAAGATTAAGAAAAACCCGTCCGTTTTACAAATAGAAATAAAATATGTTATAGAAATAATTATAAATTCTTCAAAGATAAATCTTAACACAAAGATAAATCTTAACTTCAGAATTCATGCTATTATTAAGTTATTTATATTATATTTTTTAAAACACTTGGTGACAGGCGCAGTAATTTAAAAGTACGATATTCATAGCGTCAGGCTATGAAACAAATAAATCAAACTAAATTAAATAAGTTTTATATATATTGTTATTTAATTTTATTATTATTTCCCAGAATCCTTTGATATCTAAGATCCTTAATGTTTCCTATTATATAAATCGTTGCTTAATCATTTAAAAAGTATCTATTTTCATTCGTTTTTTGCGTGTGTTAAAGCTGGCTAATAAATTTCAAATGCAACAAAGTGTCGAATCGATAGACAGACATGGACATGGCAAAAAAAAGAGAACAGCAGCGGAACGGGGAACCCCAGCAGAAGTGCAACGAAGATTGATCTAGCGGAATGAATGGGCGCCTAAATGGGGGGGTGGTGGTGTGCTGCCCAAAAGGGGCCGTCAGAGATGAGGGGTGGGGCTGCCACTCCCACAGTGGGTGGCTAGCTGGCTGGCAAGTGGAAACAAGCGATTGCGCCTGGCTGACTGCGGACATTATTCATTGTTCTCCCTTAGCACAGAGCACAGAGCTGCTCCTCCCCCGACTCTCCCTCTCTTTTTGGTCAAAAACAAAAACTTGACCAGACGACCGACCACGAAGCGCAAATAAATTTACCCCCTCGGTCCTGGGACAAACAGGAGACTGGGGCCGGGAAAATCGAGGGTAGCAGACACTCGGTTAAACGTTTGTACAAGCCCATGAAATGTCCTTGCCCGAAAATACACAGAACAAAGAGGGGTGGTGGGGGAACTGAAGCGACGTCCACGGACCACGAGAAAAAATCTCTGGACTTTACTTTGACAGAAGGGCGAAGGGCGACAGGGGTAGGCGGAGTGAGTCGCAGGACATGGGCTTACTGGTAGAAGGTTTATACATCACAGACACAAAGGGGATCGCGGGACTCTCTGCGCATTTAGTCAGTCAATAAAACTTGTTAACGCCGTAATTGCTGGCAATTTATTTATGTGGGCTTTGTGTGGCTTGCCACTCGGAAAATAGGAATCGAATTGAAGGACTTCCGAGTGAATTAGGAATTATATAGTATGTGGGAACAATGATTAAGTGAGATATAAATTCCAAGCGGAATTAATTTTTATAGTTAGTTAATAGATTTATATACATAAGGGTAGGGGGTGTATTTTTTTGAGTTGAATAATTCTAAGATTCTGTAACAGTCTTAGAAATATTTTTGTTATATATAAATTTTAAAAATAAAACCTTACTATTAACCTTTTAGGTATTTATTATGCCCAATAATATTGGCTTACCAAAAACTAGTATATTTTGCTTTGAACAATTTATTAAAAATTATTTCATATAATTTTCCATTTGTTTTCCTTTTAACTGACCTAAAAATAAAGCTCCCTTTCGAACTCCCTTCCCTTTCTTTTTCTAAAAAATTCAACTTTCAATTGCCAATGTCTTTTGATCGAATCTGGACTTTGTTTGCCTCGGAAAACAATTAAAAGTTCATTAGGAACGCACATGAAAATTAGCCAGGAGCACGCAACATCTGAGGTTATCGGTGGAGTTCGTGGGGAGTTTACCTTTATACCTCGGATCCCCTTCTTGTGGGTGGTTCAATCGTGGGGCCTTGAGTGGGTGTTGTGTTGTGTTGTGCTGTTGTGCCGGCCCAACTTGATTAATTTAAATTGGGTCTCTCGGCGAAGAGTCTACAGTCTGCTCTTCGAAAACTGGTCGCATGTTTAGCTCGAATTAAGTTGTCGCAAGTGTTAAAGCCAGAGTTGTAACACAGACCAGGCCGGAGAAGGAGAGGGGGAAGGGGCTGAAAGACGCATATTTATTGGTCGGTCGGTGCCGCCCTACACAAGTCGGAAACGCGTTCCACTTGTAATTGCAATTTTTCAAATAGCGACGGCCCCTAATGAGTTAAGAATCTATGGAAAATGAGTTCTTTGTTCTGGAAGCTGATTGGTAAAGTGAATTAGAAATTGCAGGAAGTGACGACATCATAAAAAAGAGAAACCTTAAGAAGGGAACTGAGTAGGAAATTAAATAAATGGTTTTTTAACTAGAGAAGAACATGGTGGACAATTGATTTAAATTATGGAAAAGAGCATTTTTAGATAATAATAACACTGACACCTCCTCTTATCATCTATTTACTTATATATAGTGATTATTATTTTCTTTTTCCCTTTCTGTTTTCAAAATCCTTCTCCTCTTCTCTAAAGCCCCGAAGTTCAAATGGCTACACAATGTTTTCACAGTCAAACGGCTGACAATTTGCATAAACGTCGCGGCACCCAGGAAAACCCACTCCTACGCCCATTTTTGCACCCACTCGCGACGGGATTTTAAACCCTTTCCTCACCCGAAAGAAGGGGGGAAAAATCTGAAAAGCTTTTTGGAACGTATGGTTACCCTTGCTGTTGTTATTGTTGTTGCTGTTTTCACACCCAGCTACATGTGACAGGAACAAACTTCCCCCTCTCCTCCAGATACATTTATTTTTTAAAGGGGGGATTTTTTGGGGAGGAGAAATTTCAGCGCATTTTGTTTCATGTGTCAAATTTAAAATGACAGCAAATTTAATCGATTTATGCCTTTGTTTTGCTTCATTCACAGAAGAGAAAATCTTTTAATTTTCCTTTTATTTTTTGTATATTGACGCCCACGCACTCGTTGCTTTTTGGTTAATTAATTTTTGTGCCTTTTGCTGGAAAACTGATGGAAAACTGTTGCAAATGCTGAACAAGTTGCTGTGGCCGTTTCAAGGAAAGGCAAAAGTTTTTCGATAAAAGGCAAAACTAATTTAATTGAATTGAAATGTCTGCTTGACATGATATTGTATGCACTCCCAAAACAATTACAGACCCCTTTCGTCTGCAACTTTTTTAAATATTCTTCATTTCGCAATTAAAAATTATGGAAGAAAAGTGCACACGAAAAAAATGCATAACAAAAAGTAGCTTTTGTTTTTGTTTTCGTTCCTATATGAATATATATATAGAAAAAACGGTAGCCGCCTTTTTAGTTTTCCAAACAAAATACAATTTATATGTATATATATATATCTATATAACAATCAACGGAACGTGTTGAGTTTTCCTTTGCGGCGATTAAAAAATTAAAACTAAATTGCCAATTTGCATGTTGGCGCGTTGTTAGTGAAGTGACTGCGCCTTGCCATCATAACTTCAGCCATAAATATATATATTATCCATATGTATATATATACATTTTATATATGAAATTAGGCGCAACAATGTCCGAGAGAAAATGGGGAAAATGTGGAGGGAGGGAGGAGCATTTTAATAAACATTTAAATAAGCTGCGTAGTTTCTGCCGGCTGGGTGAGAAATTAATTAAGGCCAGTTGAGAATGTGAGGAGGCTCTCACAGTTTTCCGTTCAGTCGAGGTGTTGAGAGTCTTCAATTAGTCTTCAAGAAGCTAACAATAAGAAGAAGGTGGTCTAAGGGGGCTGGCGGAAGAGTTAGTGCCTCCTGAGGCCATGCTGTTATACTAAATTGCAGCAAAACATAAAAATAAACTATGGAAGAAGTTATAGAGATGTTGGGTAACTTTACTCAGGGTGAGGGAGAACCAAAATTAGTCATGAGAAAATATGATATTTAAATAAAGGAACTAAGTTTCATTGGGACTTTAAATTATGAGGGATTTCGAAGCTATTTAAATTTTAATATACAAAAATTGAGTTTATTTGGAAAAATCAAGGAAATCAATTGAATCACTAAAGAAAAGTGTTTTTAAATATGAATAATTTGTTCTATATTCTATATATATTCTATAATCTTAAATAAATCAGCCGACTTTTAACCGAAAATAACAAAAAAAAAAAAAAAAATCAAAACGATTTTAGAAATAAGTAATACCTATCTTGAAAATAAATAAAATTTATATGAAGATGAAGAAATAAGTTGTTTAAATAATATATGAAAATTGGTAATTGATTTAGAAATATTATAATATTCACTTGTCTTTAATAAATTTTCTTTTGATTACCTCAAAATACCAATAAAGATTATTGTATTGATCTCAAAAATACCTTTTTCAAAGCATCCACTTTCCGATCCTCTTTTACATTTTTGAGTCTTATAATATATTTACTTCCCCATTTTTCCAGACCCACAACTAATTGCTTAAATTTGAACTTTCCCATGGACAAAACTTCATTGAGGTTTTGCCCCACAAAAATGCCATTGTGGGTCTCTTCTCCCAACCTCCTTCGTTTTTTTGTAAAAACCGAAAACCAAGCCTTGAGATCTTATCCCGAAGCCTGGACGAAAATATCAAATCCAATCACATTGTCTTTGCAAAAACAATTTCGACTGATTTATGGGCCTTCGACTTGGAGTTCTCTTCTATGCCGACCTTATACCCCTCCGCCCCCTTGTATATTCCCAAACCAAAAACATTGCAAATGAAGTTGCAAATCAAGTTGCAAGGGCTCTTTTTCGGGGAAATGTGTTGTATGTGTTGTGTGTGTTTTTATTTTTGGGCAGAGGCATGCAACCAATTTCTGCCTATGACAGCCGCACAAAAGTTCAACTGATGATACATTGTGGCGGCAACTGCAGTCTGCCACATACACACACACCTACACACTCAGTACACACGTCGAGTGGATTGCAGTTGCAGCAACGAACGAGTCGAGTCTTCATTGTTTCAGTTTCGAGTTCGTTTTGTGGTCGAAAAGTGTTGCAAAACTGTGACTGGACGTGGGGCGGAGTTGCAGGGGAAGCTGGTTTATGAAATGAAAGCAAAGATAAGGCCAGCTCAAAAGGGGGGGAGAGGGGGAGAAGTGGTGGTGGGTGGGTTGGAACAACCTTTCGGGTGGCGGCAAATTGCATTTTGCAATGGGAAACACCAGTCAACGATGCCACACGATGTGCACAGGGAGAAAATGCTTAATGTGTTCTTAAACAAATATTCAAATAATTAAATATGTTTGTACTTAAGTTCATAAATTTATAAAAAAAATGTATTTAATTAAATAATAGATTTTAAAAATCTATAATGACGTGAAAGTATTGTAAACTATAAGAATTTACGTCATACCAAACCTTTTACTTAATACTTTAAAAATAAACCCCAAGTTTTAACAGAATTAATACCTTCTCTAGTTTGATTTTTTCCAGTGCCTCCACAAACACCCCGACAGAGAAAGCGGCAACAGAGAAGGTGGGGAAGGGAGAAGCTTGGAGGAGTGGCAAGTTGACAATGTGCGAACAAATAATTCCATCAGCAGGAACAAAAGCGTCGAGTGTTTGTTTGGGTGGCGACGATGGCATCGGCTTGGCAATCGAGCGACGTTGTCCTGGGCGAAAAGGACCAATGCACACAGCATCAGTGTGAGACTGTGCATGTGCAATATGTTACACTTGCTGACTGGATGCTATCCTTGGCCAAAAACCCCTTCTCTCGTCCCCCTAGTAATCTGCCCTTTGGTGCAGTCAGCAATCTTGCAACGCCCTCTTCAAACGCAGTTGCTCGATTATCATTGTTGAAATTTATGAATTGCATTGCAGCCAGGATCTGTGGAGAAGTGCGAGAGGATGTTGCCTAGAAATTGGGATGTGTGGGGTGCTATTTGTCCATTGCACACAGACAACTCAATTTGCGTTCTGTAGTTTACAAAGTCCTTTGAATTTTGGTTTAAGGAATGTGGAGAATAGATAAGATGATGTGGAAAGATTTTGGAAAGGAAATATAATGGTTTGTACTTGGAATTAAGCGTAAATAAATATGATGTGTAGTAATTATATGCTTAAAAATTCGATATAAATTTAATTAATAATATACTTTAATAAAGAAGATAATATATGAAGTTCTGACTGAAGATATCCATTTCTAAGCTTTGACATTTAAATTAAGTTTATAAGATGAAAGGTTTCTCTAGCAGCTACAGATTATATGCCAAAACATATTAAATTACTGAATATAATGAAAAAGTAAAAGCTTTTTCAATTATTTTCACCAAGTTTCCACATATATCCTTGACTTCCCTTTCCCCACTTCCAAAATTTCTCTCACTTCAAATCTCCTTGAACATCCTGCTGCATAATTAGTCACATGTTTTATCGGAACTTCATTATAAACGCATCCATTCATATGAATTCGTGCTCACACATTCAGAGCTTGCACCCTGGAGACTTGGTATTCTCCCAAAAATAAATCACACTCCCTAAGCACGCAATGTCGACGCCCACGCGGCGTATGTGTAATTTGTAATGTGTATCTCTCTTTGCTTTCAGCAGTCTGGACCCCTTTTTAATTGTTCATTGTAATTTATACACGCATTAATTGCACATTTTCTAACCGCCATAAATCTACAGGTCGTTTTCGAAACATTTTCCTTTTTATTAATTTGCCAAAGGAGGTTGGTCCGTCGACAAAAGGTTAAAGTTAATGTGTGGGAATATCAGTAAAGAATTCTATTAGGAATTCTAGGAAAATGAAATGGAATATTCATAGCTTGCAACACTGAGGTTTTAAAATGAAAGCAAGTTGTTGTTAATGGGGTTTCGAATTAGTTGGGTTTTCTTTGAATTAAGTTAGTTATTTTTAGAAGTCTTATTTATAGAAGGAAGTTTAGATATTATACAATAAAGATACCTAAAAGAATGTAATTTCTTCTTAAATGTAAAGATAAGAAAATATTCTTAATATTGTTTTGAAAATTCTACCAAAGAATAACCTAATTTTACGAGTAAGAACCAAGATTAAGAGATCAGCAAAGTCTAAATCCATTACCTTCCAACAATCCCATTAATGTTCCTTTACCGTTTTTGGCATCTAAAATTAAGGATAACTGATCGGGATAGCTCATAACTTATAATTTAGTTCGCTAACCCCCTATCGGTATACAGAGCACATATATCCTGGTTGAATTCCATTTCCAATTTTGCGGTTGTTCCCATTTCAGTTCACTCCGCCGAGGAGATGATGATGATGGTGATGATGATGCCGCCCATTGGTCAGCTCGTTGCAATTTCGCCGACCAATTCCGTGGCCCCGGAACGACGACCCCTTCCCTCTGGACATTGCTCCGAAAAACTGGCTGAAAATCCCCCCCTATATCATCTCCACAATACCCACTCTCCGTGCTCCGGCCATTTGTCGAAAGCAATATTTTCTGCATGCAAACCAAAAAATTTGCATATAAATGCGAAAACGCATTCAAACTAACAACGGCGACCGAAAGGAGGAGCGAAATTCAGGACGCGGATGTCGATGTCGATGTGGAATGGGAATTGGGACTGCAAATGGAGCTGTAGCTTCGGTTTTCGGGGAGTTTCAAAAGGTTCCACCAGGCTTTCGGGACAGAGAGGGAAAGAGGAGCGGTTTTTGGTATCCTCGCCATGTGGAGGCTTCATTTGCAGTGAAATAAATAAAGACGGAGGGGAAAAAAAGGAAAATGTTCAGTGCGAAACGCGCGCCATCGAAAATGTACGGAAAAGTAATTAACTTGTGGGTCTGGTCAGTCTGAGAGGGGGTTGGGGGTTAAAGGGGTTGTGTGTTGAAACGAATAGTGGTGCAGTGGGCTAAGGGGAGGGGCAGCTTGGGGGTTCGGGGTTTTACCAACGAATGCAAATTTGGCCAAATGCACATTGCACTTCCAGCTAATGGCGGCCATTGTCGACGTCATAGTGCCAGGCCAATAGAGGGCACAGTAGAATACAATTTATAATATAATATATATATTAATTCATTAACTAATAATCATGTCTTATTTTAATTTTTGAGCAAGCTAATTTTTTTCAGAAGAGTTATAGGGAAATATTTAACAAAAAGATACTAATTTTATTTAAAACCTGAAGAACTTTTGCTTGTTGAGTACTAAAATATTCTTTTAAATGTTGAATTATTTTGTTTCAAATAAAGTTTATTGTTGCTAAATATAAATTCATAATTTAAATCGTTGATTTAAACTTTATTCACATTTACTATTCATTATTAATGAATCTTGGAATTCAGCAAAAGATGAACACCTTAAGGAAGGAATATGTAGCTTTATTATTATTAAAATCTAAAAAAAACACGAATTTTTGCTCAATAATATTTAAATATATTTGCATTAATTCTTATTAATGAACCTTGAAAATAATGATTTTAATGTAAATATTAAACACTTAACTTTTATTTCTTTAAGAAATTTAAGCAATTGAGAAATATTTTAGAGACTAACCACAACTATAGAAACCAGACCGATTATTAAATGTTAACCCACTGTTTTCGCGTCGGCCATTGCCTGTACAGACACTTGCACACACCGCACACACAATCGCACAACTAGCTCAATTGCATGCGCACCCGGCCACGCCTCCCCCTCTCGATCCCTCGACCCATTCGGCCTTCCCTCCCACTGCACCTCCCGAAACTAACCACCCTACAGAGCCCAACCCACCCGGCACCACCCCTGGCTGCAGCACCACAGACACCGCATGGCCGACAAAATAATATCATTTGACGATCAAAGTAATTATTTTGCTTTGGTCTACAGCATAATTGCGGGTTCTACTCGGACCCAGGGGTTGGCCATGGGTTAAGGAAGAGGGAGCACGAGGCAGAGGGCAGGGGCGGCGGATAGGAGGCGGAAGAGGAGGAGCAGACTTGGTAGCCTGGGCATTGGACATCGCATGGCCGTCGCTTTGGTTGGCTGATTGCCCGCCCAAAAAATACAGTGGTAACACGATCGCGATCTTTGGTATTTAAATTAATTTTTATACTTATGGGTGGTCTTAAGAGTAAGGTAAAAAATATATGAAAACATGTGGAATAAAAAGAAAGGATAAAATAATTTTAAAAATATTTATTTGATAGATTTCAATGGTATTTTATATAGTTTAAAATGTGTATTAATTAGAGTTTTAATAATAGTTTTATTATATAGTTGTAATATATATTTTTAAAGTTTAGTTTTACGTCACTTGACTTTTAACGTTATTGTTAATATTTAAACTAAATATTTAATAATATTTCCACAGATTACTAACACATTTTAATCATTTAAATGTATTTTTTTAATATTAAAATGTAGATATAGTTAAATGAAAAAAACGGTATAAGTTTATCAAGTTTACTAGACTTTTCCTGAGTTTAGTAAATAGTTTTTTTTCACAAAATTTAATATTATTTCTTTAACAAAAATATTAATAATAATCTACTAACTAACTCGACCCACTGTATCTTATAAAATAGTCGTAGTTCAACCGGTTGGTACTTGCTACTGGTGGCGGCTCTCTTTCCCCATGATATTTGCCTTTTTGCACATGGTTGACATTTTCCCCAACGCCATTTTGGCCATGTTGGCACAGGGCCTGCTATGTTTTATGACTGGGAAAAAGGGTTGGGGAAAATTCAGGAGGGGGGAGGGGGGTGTGGTGTGCACTTTTCCGAATAAAATGTCGCGCACTCGCTCTTTTGCGGAGGCCAAGCCGATGCAGAAAATATGCAAATGCATGCAACAATTTCCCCGGCCAGACGCCATTTTGTGGCATCAACTTTTGTGCCCCGGCCGAACACGAGAAACCCAAATAAATTTATGTCATTGCTCGAAACAGAGAAAAAAAGGCGAGGTGGGGGTTGAGGTTTGGGGGTTTGGTGGAAAAGAAACAGCAACAAACCAGAAGGGAAATTGCGAAAATTTTCAAATTGCATGCCAAGCGGAACTCATGAAAATTGAGTTGAATTTTTCCTTATTATTTTTTCGCTATATATGTATGTATTATAATGGGAATTTCATGTGAGTGGATGCAGAGAAGGAAAATATTGGAATAATGATAGTTTAATATATTATATTAGGTATTGTTAATATATTAATAATATTTTATAAATCTTCAAAAGAGAGAACAGAAAAACGGATTCTAGTTTGAATATATCTTGTTTCTTTTAGGTTTTTGGCTTCAATATATATTGTTTTTTTCTAGGTTCTCAGCACACAATATAGGGAATTTACTATTCCAAAAATCTAGTTAAATTTAAATGGTTTTAGATAATTCTTACATATTTATAGACCAATTTTAACTACTGTGTATTAGCATCGCCTGTTTCCTAATTACAGTTAAAAGCTCTCCCTCTTGGTGGCCATTAAAAAGTTAGTCGAAAAGTTTTCCTTTTTGGCCAATTGTTGGCAAAGTGCTGAATTTTCGGTTCTTTTCAACAAAAAAATAAAATAATAAATAAAAAGAAAGCCAAGGAAAAATATTTAACTATAGAAAATACATAGATATCCACATAACTTTCCCATATACACCACAGAAACTAAATCGAAACTTCCAACTGGCGACCGAGAAAGAAAAAAAGTAATCAAAATGCAAAATGCGGAGCGGCGGATGCAGGAGCAGGAAATATGGCCGCGGGCCGTACCGGCAAACTGCATTCCGAATCAACAACAGAAGCTAACACAACATGCATCAAGCCCATCAACATCCCCATCAGCACAAAGCAACAACAAAAATAAAAAGAAAACTACAAAAAAAAGAGAATAAAGAACATCACTACAGACCAGGCCAACAGCCAACAAAGTAGCAGCCGAAAATGGACAAAGGTGGCAGCGAACTAACCTGATCTATGCCCAAGACATGGCCAACTATTATACACAGGAAATAAATATGTTATGATACAATATTTAGGAGAAATATATATGGTTTTATATAGATCTGCCAACGCCAATGATTTAAAATTACGGTTAAATTTTTATGGAATAGAAATTTAATTGCCTAAAAATGTATAGATAGTTTTATATAGATCTGCCCTGATTTATTATTCAAGATTAATTACTAAAATAAAGAATTTTAGTTGCCTAAAAATGTACAAAAAATATATATATCCGCTTTGATTTAATATTACAAATTAATTATTAAGATATAGAATTTAAATTGCCTAAAAACTTACAGAAAATATATATGGATTTAAACAGATCTGCTACATTTCATTGCTCTTTTGTAAATACTTTTTTTTACATTTAATTTTACAATTTTCGAATTCTCTTCGAGCTCTGGACTTATTTTTTACTGTGTCTCCCAGACAGATAGACTGGCAACTATTATGGAGCGAGGAGCCGACACTTATTACTCACCGAACCACTCTGGCAGTTCGTAATGAACTTGGGGCATTTGATTGACTCGAAGACTCTCAGAGCCTCAGACTCGAGGAGCTGCACAGGCAACACTCGCGATTCGCTATTCCCGACTTCGACATACATATTTTCCTTCTCCTTTTTTTTGCTAAGAAAAATCGCTGTCTGAGGCTCAAGCCCAGAGTGGAGGCAATGAATGAAAGATGAATGTCAGTTATAGTTGTTCCCTCAGCCTTCGATTTGTGTTCGGATATAGGATTGGTTTGAGGGGAAAAACAGCAGTTGTAGTTTGCTGGCCGCAGAGGAACATCTAAATGTGAATTTTATGCATTTTATACAAGACGAAAATGGAGACGAGGCACAGTGGTTGGGGATCATAATTTTCTAAGCAGATTTCGGGAGAAATGTGGTCTTTAAAATTAGAATAAAAATGGTTCTTTAAATGTAAACAAAATGAAAGTATTTCTTTGTTGAAATTTGACTTTCTTAATGTAAACATTAAACAAAGCTATAAAGTAATCCATATGAATAATAAGCGTTTAAACTTTGGGATTTTAATAAAAGCATTTCAAATGTATTGAAACCTCTTTGAGGCGTTCTTTTACTATTTAAAATTTATCTCTGTTTCGTCATAAATAAATTATATTATATTTAGAAAATATACTTAAGGGAAACCTGTACGAAATATATAATTAGGATCTGTAAGAAGTTTTTAGTGTAAATAAAAGAGTTTAAAAAGTCTAGGTAACCCTAGAAAGTTATAGACAAAAGGGGAATATCTTGTAAACATTAAAGTAATGATTTACACCTAAGATTATGGATTTTTATACATTAGCAAGTAAATAAATGAAATAAATATATAAAAAATAATTATAAATTTTAAATTCAAACATTTAAAGGATTAACTATTTATTATTCTGAAAAATATCCCAAATTCTCTCCACTGTGCCGAGACAGAAGTGAGGATGTGGCCCGACTTGAGCAACATGTAATCCTTCATGTGGCATGGCGGCATATATACTTCAACCGATATATATATATATATATAGCTACATATAAATGCGAATACATATAATATATATACAACAACAACAAAAAAAGAAGAGTGCTTTAGGCGCGGCACAGCTTTTTCAGCAGCAGAAGCAGCGGCAGATGGCAGCTGAAAGATGCAAAGATACTAAGATACATGAGGGCACCGTCGGAGGATGATGCCCAACAGATCGACGACGAGGAGGAGGAGGCGGGGCATCGGGCAGATATAGGACGCGGGGCTTCTTCAGGCCGCCGAGGGGATCGAAACGAAGTGCAGACATTGCGCATAATTTCGCGTACGTTCTGTGAATTTGTAATTTCGAAATTATTATTGCCAAGCCGCTGGAAACGGAGGATGAGGTGAGACAAGGAGCGCTCCATGTGAGCCATGTTCTGGCTCTTCCACGTCCTCGACTTCTTCGTTGCCTTTCCCTCCTCCTCCTCCTTCTCCTCCTCCCCCTGGTCCCCCCTGTGGTTGGAACAAATTGAGTCTGATTGGAAGTTTCTGCAAAGTTTTGCCATCGCTTTCAGCTCTTTCCGATTTGATTCGCTGCAGAAAAAAGACATTAGCAGGGAAAGGGAAAACAAGAATGTCGAAGGCGTTTCCCAGTTTATGGAATTGGAAATTTCAGCATTTATATTTCTGACGAGAGAAGGTGAGACCATCCAACCCACACAATATATATTAATGTACTGCATTTTTTCGGCAACCTTTCACCGCCTTTTTTTCGCCGGAAAACTCATTCTCAGCAAGTACAATGAGCTATCCATTAGGCGAACTTTTCACCAATTTTTTAACGCCGCGCTTGCGGTTATTTACACACGCCAGCACAGGGAAAAATAATTGTAATTTATTGAAAAATTTGTATAATTATATTATATATTTTTAAAAAGAATACAATACTTTTATTAAGGTGCTTTGTTTTTAATAATAATTTTATAGAACCCTAAGTTTCATTCTAAAATAGTTTCTATGTCATAGTAATTAAATCCCAAACAAATTTGAATTTTAAAATTAGGATTGTTTATGGATTTTATATTTTGTATATTCTTCCAAAGTTTTTAGTGATAAATAAAGATGATTAATAAAGATCTTGCCATAAAATGTTTGATTTTAACTATATTAAATAGCTTTTAATTTGTATACTATTTTTTAGTTATATTTTAAAATATATTTAAATATAATACCTAACTTTTTCCAATGTACTTTACATCTGCGGACCTCATAAATATATATAAAAAAAGATATTACATCCGCATGCCCATCGCAACTCAACTGAACTGAACTCTCAACTGTTTACTCATGTAAATAATTAAGCAAAATAATGGCGCAACAACAATGACAGGACCTTCGTTATGCGGCAGTGATTTTTCACACACACACACACGCTGGACAGTCCTGTTGTGTATGTGTATGTGTGTGCATACAAAAAGACAAAGTGACGCTCATTGTTGTGGGTCCTTTATTTTTTTTTTCGTCCTCAGCACGCGTAGCCCTCAACTCTTTCTCCTCCCACAAATATATTCCAGCTTTATCCTGTGGCCATCCTTGCGTGTCCGACGTGTGAAAAAAATGGTCAGCTTTATTTTTCATACTGTTAAGCACACACTCACACACACAATAGGGACCTCACGCAGCCTCATACATTTTTTAACAAATTTATTGGGCGTAAAAAATTATATTTAATTGTGTGTTTGGGATTGTTTTCCGGGCTAAAGGTTACAATGAACCCCGAAGCTATATGGCGAGGGGTATGGGATTAAGGGGAAGAGGGGTAAATAAAGCATAGATAAAGCTTACGACAGATCCTTGTGGGAACTTTGGGAAATTTTAAACAATTTGAGGATTGTAAAAAATATTTTAGGGTATAAATAACAATATTAAACGCTATAGGTTTTTATGTAGTTATGTAAATATAACAAAATATTTAAATATTTAATAATGATTTTCGAAATATTTTCAATATTATTTTTAAACACATAATTCATTCAAACCTGCAAAATTTGAAAATCGTTAAAATGGTTTATAACTGCAACAAAAATTACCTCCTAAGCTCTTTACTTATCTAAAGACTCCCTTTCAAGGAATTTTTCCTTGGAGGAAAAACCTCCACCATCTAAGCCGCATAACCAAAAGCCGTTCGGAAAAGCGAACCAAAATCCCAGGCAAACCAGGAAAAACCACTTTGGTCTTCCTCCGCTCGGCGACCGCAGAAAAGTGCGGCCAAGTTGTCTTGACTCCTATTTACCTTGGCGCAAATAACATTTGCCAGGCTAAAAAGTAAAATTGTAAATGAATTATTGGATCCATTAGCAAAATCCATTTACACAAATTTAATGCAAAAGCGGCTCAGTCTTCCCTCTCCCCTCGTCTAAAAGGAAAAACTTTACACACTTCGTTGAACTTTTTGGTAGACGCTGAAGGCTGAAACAAGATTCGAGCCCGATCGCACGGGGGTTGAGATTGAAATAAAAACTTAGCAATTAAAAAATAAGCAAAGCAAAGGAAAACATTTTTCGAATTACGTATAATGCGTAAAGGGTTGTAAAGGGGATTTCCTCAGGTTTACAGGCAGGCTTTTCCATTTCCACTTGGAAATCGAACGATTTGCATACGAAAATAGACGAAAGTGAATGTCTGTGAGTTTGGCCTGCAGCTGGGGGAAAGCCCAGACTTGACGGTTCGTGGGATCCTGCAACAATATTATTTTAACTTTGGCCTTAAGTAAAAGTGGCTGAAAGTTCTCTGCAAATCGGAATCATTCTATGTAAACCAAAGGGTTAATTTTTGGTCTGAAACAAAGTTCATTGCTTTATTTCATTAGCCTTTGGTTTATGATATTAATGTATTGTTCGGGGTAAAACATTGTATGTGCATTTTATGTAACAATAACAAAAGCCGCAAAATTTATTTACTCTGTTTTTTATGCTTCTCGACTAGCCTTTCAATTTATTTACAAACCACTTAATTTGTTTGTATTTAATCAGATTCTGTTTTAATTACATTCTATATGCCGTGTTAATTCCGATATTAAAAATGCATGTGCTTCGTTCGCTTTCCGATTTTTTCCAATTCCCCATCAATATTTATTGGAGTGTCCGCTTGGCGTTGCGTTTTTAATGCAATTACGGACAATGCAAACAATTGGCTTTTATAGACTTATAAACCATTTTTATGGCCAACTGTCTCTGTCTCTGCCTTCTCGTTCCCTCTCCAGAGATTTATGTTCTGTCTTTTATTTTTATTTATATTAACTTTTTACGCAGCTCTTCTCGTGACTTCATTTTTTGTTGTGTTTTTGTTGGTGGGCATTAAGTGGCATTAATTATTATTTATGACATTGTTTTTGTCATTCAATTTTTATGATATTTTTCAATAAATTAATGCCACATCGACTTTCTTTTGTTTTAAACCGCATTTTTTATAATATAAAAATTAATTAATGAGTGTTTGACTTTGGCGTTGAAAACAAAACTCTGGAATTGAATTGAACGTTGCGGTTTCCTGAGGGGATTTTCTATAGGTAGATATATGGTATATATTATAAATAAGATCTTAAAAAAATCAATGTTATTTGATTTAAAATCAAATTTTTACATTTTATTAATATCATACATTTCAGTTTGTTTGAAGTTTTATTACAAAGGTGCTTTTTTATAATGATTATAATTTATATTATCTTTTAAATTAAATTAATTTTAAACTAAATTTTTACATCAAAATATATGAAATATATTTAAAATAAATATTTAAGCAACATTTTTACTCAATAGAAATATCTATTAATAGTTATGGCTAAAATACAATAAAAAAGAACGAATTAAAACGACATTTAAAGGTCTTCCTCCTTTGTCTACACCTTTCTCCACCCAAAAAAACCCAACTACAAACTCACACAAAAATCCCCATTTTGATAGACCACAAGACCTCATCGATATTGATTTCCAACAACAGTTATCAGAGATTGTTATGCTGCAGAATTGACCAGAAATGAGGCTTAATTTTGCGACAGGGCCAACTGTCGCCGGTCGCCAGTCGTCGGTCGCCACTAAGGTTTCCCTTCGGATTCCGCTTGCTGACACTTGAGCAGCAGAACCTCGGTAAATCACATGAGCCAGAGCCGGGGTCGGGGCCAAGTGGCCAACCAAAAGCCAGGCCAATAAGCAGTCAGTTAGCTGCAACTGGTAACATGAACCCAAAAAAAGGGGGAAAAACCAAGGGAGGTTGGCCAAATCGACGCCAGAACAAATTGAGCAGAAAACCAGAAGGCGCCAGTTCGAGGGAACTCGGGGAGTGTAAGGAGCAGGAATCCTTTTGGACCATGGTATTTTGACACTTGCCACTCAGCCAGCAGCGGCAGCAGCAGCAACAACAGTTATTCGGGCTTATAATGAATATGAGCAACACACCGAAGGTCATCCAAAGCTGCCAAAGAGAAGTCCTTCAAGGTCCCCTGTCCATGCGATGACATGTGGCGCCAAGTAGACAAAAAACCGAAAAAACCAAAGCAATTTCCGGGCCCGGCAACAAGCAGGAAATTCTAGCTAAAAGACAGATAAATTCCAAACTTACTTTGATGCCCGGACTCTAATGAAGACAGCTACAAAATGTCTTTACCTAATGAATGACAGTTCAGGGTAATGGCCAGCGGCGGGGAATTTCTGACTGGCATGGAGCCCCCCAAGTCCTCCTTTTCTGGACAGGACCAGCTAGACCAAGGAGCGCTCTTTGACTCATTAAAAAATTAGAATTCGAGACGAGCTATATTATTCTTGAGCTGGACTCAATAGAAAAGTAGAGGTATTTTTGGGTATTCTCACTGCGACATAGAATGTTGACTTTTAATTTCTAAAGGTTTGAAAATATATTTAATTTCAGTTTCTATAAAAATAAAGTAAATATCTTGCAATAATTTAGCAGAGAAAATTGTTTAAAATATTTAAAACGGCTCATAACAATTTTTAGAATTTTTATCAAGGCTGTAACCATGTATTTTTTATTAGTTTAGAAGAATTCAAAAGGGTGTTCCGATTAAAATCAATATAAACATTATTTTCTTTTGCAAATTTTGTTTATAGAATGATCATTAACTTTTAATTGATATATTTTAATTCCTAGTAAAATATCATTTAAAAATTTATCTATACATAAAGTTTCTTCATTATCTATTTATCTTTAATTTTTAAGCTCTCAAAAAGGTATTCCTCCTTCGACCTTATTATAAACTTAATTATCCTGCCTAATTTTTTTCAGTTTTATCCATTTCCTTTTGAGCTAAAATCAACAACAATTTTTAATTTCATTTTTCAAAGGTCGCTTTGATACCTGCACGCCGCATTAACACCCTCCAAGACCCCCAGATCCCTCACACCTCCCCCCAAAAATAACAGAGAAAAAATTCAAATCCAAGGCTCTGCCGGGAGTTTCCAGCTGATGGACTGCTAGAATGACTGACTGACTGAGTGAATGACTGACTGACTACTGCCCAGCCCTTGGCTGATAATTTGATATGCCTTGGCCCTGTTTATGCGGTGGGTTCATAAGGGCGACACGATGGTCCGGGGGGTGCTTTAATTTTATTTGCACAAAAATGCGCGTCAATATTACCGAAAAAATACATTTAGACAAGGCGACGTTGCCTCGTGTCCGCTGTCGTTGTTTTTTCTTTTCCCTCGCTCTGTGGCCAAAGCAAATAAAATTCATTATGAATTTCTAATTATATTGCCCGCCAAAGGCAACCCTCGACACAACTGGAGAAAAAAAAGCCAAAAGTTGCCTCAAAAAGTTTACATTTTTTTGGGAATCCCCCCAGCAGAAAAAATGTCAAGCCGCACATTTGACAATGATGAATTCGCTTTTGGCCAGCAACAACCCCCAGCAGGAAGGCCGAGAAAAAAGTGCCTTAGATAAACTGATTAGGCACATCAATTGGGCAGAGCACTCATCTATCCCGGCGGAGCCGGAAAACCTTTCGCCTAATGGCAATTGTTTTGTGAAAATTGAATTTTCCCTTTGTACTTCCGGGCATTGCATTGTCTGCCCGGTTACAACAGGAACTTCCCAAAAAGCGGCGGCTGTCTAATTAGAAATATGAAAATAAGGCGAATGTTTCGCGGTTTTCTGCACCTGCTGCCAGAGATAATGAGGCTGAAGGCTGAAGGTGAACCGAAATAGGCCCAAAGGGGTTGGTTGGTTGTTTGGTTGGAGTTGTTCTCTCACAAAATTGGAAAAGGTATTTGCTTAAATTATTATTGGACTTAATTACAAGTTGAGCCAAAGAATGCGCAATAATGGAAACCAATTTCAAGTTTGGCAACAAAAGAGGGGAGGAGTAAATAAAAATTGTGTCCAGCTTAAGGTGTTTAAATGAATGGAAGGCTATAAGTCTGAGTGGTATTAGGCAAGTACTTAGAAATATTTACAATTGTTTCGAAAAAGGGGTTTAAATTTACTTCAAGGAAAGTTCGTTGGTAACAAAAAGGATATCATTATATGCTGGTTTTGTAGCTGAAATTGCTTTAAGATTGATTATATCTAGAAATTTTACATTTACAATACAAACCTTGATACAAACTAAACTCAAGTTGTAAAGATTAAAACTATAGAGTAATATATAAATTATATATACTATTAATGCACAAATCTGTACTCCAAATCTCATTTACCAAAAAATCTCCTCCAATCTTGTTTATATTATTAACGAAATGTATTTGTATTCTCTTAATTCCCCAAACTATTAAAGTTTATTAAAGACCACAATGAAAGTCAAACATAAAGCTCATAAATGTAATACAATATTCCCCATATTCCCCATTAATTCACACATTAAGCTATTTGGCATTGATTTCTATTTGCCCAGCAATGATTGACTGATTGATGATATCAAAACTAGCCAAACCCAAAAAGGCCAAAGCAAATAAGACAGCCAAGGCTGAGACTGAGACCGAGAGTTGTGAGATTAAAATGGGGATTTGTGGCTAATAGACAGTGGACATCGTTTACATTTATATAATACATATAAACACGAAATATCTAGGCTTGAACTCGTTTTATCTGGGGCACAATGGGAGTATTAGAAGGGGAGAGTGTCAGGAAACAATGGAATGATGATGCCGCTGACGATGACGATGATGATGATGATGATGAGCCCAGCTTTCGATATAAATCAAACAACAATGAGAGACACAGATACAGATATGGTTTGCGGATAACACACACTCAATACTGGAGGACATTCAAGGATAATGCGCCGCCTCTCAACACGAACACGCCCCTTGATTTTCCGGGGGTTTTTCATTGTCAACGCTAAGCAGCGTGTGAGGATTACTACGCATTCCTGGTCCCTTTGTCTAATTGGTTGTGTCACATATGAGATCCTGAATCCTGAATCCTGAATCCCGAATCCTAAACCCCCCTTCCCCTTATAGTTGTTGTGACTGCCTGTCATTAGCTCTGGTCCCATTTCGACTTTCTTCGGCGCTTTGTTTGGGGTATTTAATGCTTCAATTGATTCCTGATTTAAGTGCCTCCCCGCGGACCCAAAGACAGCTGCCGAAGAGCCCGCTGCCCAGCAGGTTGTCCTCCGTCTCGCAGAGTCTTACAGATCCGTTCGGGGTCAGGCTAATTGAAAGTCTTTCACCTCCATCAGCAGCCTAATGATGACGGTGCGCAAAAAGAGATGAAGTGAATCATGAGAAGCGGTTGAGAAAAATGTTCAAGTATAGCTATTAGGTAATAATATTTATGTCTATTAGGTTTACGAGAAATTAAAAAATTTGAAAGCTATAAATATTATCTTGTTTTGAATTAAGAAATTAAAAAATAAAGTGTGGTTTAAGGAAAATACAACCTAAGAATTCTATAATAAATAATCTAAAACTTCTGCTCCAAGGTTTTTCAATATAATAAAATACATTTAATTTATACTTAAAGTTATGCGGAATCACTCAATGAAACACAAGATATTTTATACCAAGAATGTAGTAAGGTTCTTCAAATTAAATTTGGTATATTAAAATGTATCTCTAAACTCATATTATATAACACCACCCAGAGACCCCTTGACGTTGAGTCATGGCACATTTCATGGAACTATTTACACGTAATCATCCAAAATAAAAAAAAGCGTAAACAAACTCGAAACGCAAAACATTGACAGGAACTACACACGTAATGCCTTGAAACCTGATAATGGCATCATCGGCGGAACATTCACAGATAACCAGAGTCAAGCAGCTGAGCTCAAAAGCTCTCGATTGAGATTTCAGCGAGGCAGTTGCAAAATATCAACCATAAAGTCAGGACGTACAAATCTCTCCCAATGAGATTTATTATATTTTACTTACTGGGTCTGCTCAGCGTGACGAGCTTGACCCAGGGCGCCAGTAACCTGATCTGTTACTATGACTCAACCTCGTACTTGCGCAAAGGTCTGGCCAAGCTGCAGTCCTCCGACCTGGAATTGGCCCTGCAGTTCTGCACTCATTTGGTTTATGGCTACGCAGGACTCAAGCCTGATACCCATGAGTTGTTCAGCCTGAACGTGGATCTGGATATGTTCCATTACTACGAGATTACAGACCTGCACAAGAAGTTCCCCCAGCTTAAGATCCTGCTAAGTGTGGGCGGTGATCGCGATGTGGATGAGGCTCATCCGAATAAGTATATAGAGCTCTTGGAAGCCAATCGAACTCAGCAGCAAAACTTCATAGATAGCAGCATGATTCTGCTGAAGCGTAATGGTTTCGATGGCCTGGACTTGGCCTTCCAGCTGCCCAGGAATAAGCCCAGGAAGGTTCACGGGGCCATTGGCGGTTACTGGAAGCAGTTCAAGAAACTTTTCACCGGTGACTTTGTGGTGGATCCTTTGGCGGAGCATCACAAGTCACAGTTCTCGAATCTGGTGATGAACCTGAAGAATGCCTTTCGCAGTGCCAACCTCATGCTGAGTCTCACTGTTTTGCCGAATGTTAACTCCACTTGTAAGTATAAATATTTTACTAAATATATTTTGTTCATTGAAATTAAATTAAATTCCTATTTCCAGGGTACTTTGATGTCCCCAAACTGCATCCCCACTTTGAGTACATCAACCTGGCTGCCTTTGACTTCCTGACTCCCCTCCGCAACCCTGAGGAGGCTGACTTCACTGCTCCCATCTTCCTGCAGGACGAACAGAATCGTCTGCCCCACTTGAATATCGATTACCAGGTTAATTACTGGCTCCACAATAATTGTCCTGCCCAGAAATTGAATTTGGGAATTGCAAGTTATGGACGAGCTTGGAAACTGACAAAGGACTCCGGGTTAAGTGGACTTCCCGTGGTTCATGAAACCTATGGTCCTGCTCCTGGAGGTCACCTTATCAATAGCGTGGAAGGATTACTAAGTTGGCCAGAGGTTTGCTCAAAGTTGTCCCAGAATTCTTCGGCTCAGTATAGAGGAGAAATGGCACCGCTTCGCAAGGTCACCGATCTTACCCAGAAATATGGTAACTACGCCCTCCGTCCAGCAGATGAGAACGGAGATCATGGCGTGTGGCTGAGCTTTGATGATCCAGATTTTGCTGGAATAAAGGCAACCTATGCCAAGGGCAAGGGGCTCGGGGGAATCGCCTTATTCGATCTGAGTTGCGATGATTTCCGGGGACTCTGCACTGGCCAAAAATACCCCATTTTGCGATCAATTAAATACTTTATGGCCTAGAGTATTTATTATTAACTAGCTCAATAGTTGAATATTTAAATTTGAAGCTTAAATATGAAAATTAATTAAAATTATAAAAATAAACATTACAGTTTTTAATATAAATATGTTTTGTTTCACTTTCAAGTTACTCAAGAGAAAAAGCTAATATAAATCATTAAGATATATTAAGTAATTAAAATTTTCAATAAAAAACACTATTTTTAATTTAAATAATACTTTTCGGTGTATTTTATCGTACAAAATCAGAAGAAGAAAACAATTCCACGGTTTTGTTTGCCACTTTATTTACAGTGTAAATAATAAAGTATTTCTCAAATTAAAAAACAAAAACCCGCAAAATGGTGCGTGTGCTCAAATAATTGATATTTTAGACGGGTTTTTCCTCCACATTTTGTTCTTTTTTTGTAATTGCAAAATTTTTAATTCTAATCAGCGAGCGCGTTTCAATGTTGTGAGATTATTTGCTTATTTTTTTGTACTTTTTTAGTGGCCTCCCAGACTTGACCCTGCGGCGGGACGACGACGACATCGTCGTCATTAATTTGTGAGTACACAATTAAGTCATTGCGAGAATGAAATATATAAACTGAACTGAAAGTAAGCTTGGTTTTAGCTCTAGAAGAGGCGAGGAGATCGTCTTAAAGCTTCGACTCAAGCTTTTGTCGTCGGTTTTGGTTTTGGTTTCGGTTTTCATTTCGATTTCTGCTTCAGTTCGATTTCATTTGATCTGCGCTGCGGTTGTGTTTATTGAGAGTTTTTTAGTATATATCACCGGCACCATGAAGCCCTGGATCTGGTTTACATTTGTCGCGTGTCTCTTTGCGGCGAGCACAGAAGCTGCCTCCAACTTGGTTTGCTATTATGACTCTTCGAGTTACACCAGAGAAGGTAAGGGAGGGCGTTAAAGTTATTCAATACTTCATTACAAAAAGGTGTTGAAAATAACAGGTGTTAAGAGAAAAAAACCTATAAATATAGAGAGTAAATAACAGCCACAATAGGTCAAGTTTTTTAAGAGAACTGTTGCATTTTGAGAAGTAAGTAAGTTTGGCCTTAAAAACGAAACTGAAATCTGAAGAAGAACTCTGCAATATAATTCAAATTGATATTGATATTTCAAATTGATATTAAATAAATATTTCGAATTTAAATAATTAAAAAACTATAAGGGGATTAGTTAAAAATTAAATCAAAGCCAATTGCACATTCTTTACATTATTAAAATTAATTAACTACACAAAAGTTTAGTCTTGTTATTTGTTTAAAACTAAAACTCTTTAACTTTATTTTTTCCATATTCTAGATTTAATGTTAGAATATTAAAGAGTACTGAACAGTTCCAAGGTTCAGATTTAATTATATGTTTAACCCATTTTCCCATTGAATCTCATTAAAAGATTAATTCTCGCTAAAGAACAATCAGAACTTCTAGTTGCTATGAGTTCATTAAAAACACTTGGTTATTGATGATTTGTTTATTTGTTTTTGTAATTGCTTTTGCTTAAGCAAATAAATATAAAAAATCTAACTAATCAGAACAAGTGAAAGGCATATAAAATTGTAGTTTCCATTTCACTTAATGGTGTTATATATTTAGAAGCAAACGCGACTTTAAAAAGTCTTAAAACTCTAGTTACAATATGTATTTGTTATACTTGTTAAACCTTGAGTAACTTGTGCTTAAATTAATATTTCAACAACCCTTTTGATTAGCATGTGCCAAATTTACAAATTTACAAATGAACCACAAAAACCAAAATACATGATTAGCATAGTTACATAATACTCAAATGTTCAAAACAAAAACTCGGACTTAATTTAATTCAGTTCGTAGCCCAAAGCTTATCTCTAAACGAGAGAGAAGCAAAGAGAGCCGAGTCAGAGCTATAAGCTATGTAGTTCTATAACAATTTGAGAGACGGGAGGTCAGTGGCTTATCGGACAAGTTTTTCAAACAAACAAATAAATACAGAGAGAGAGAGAGAGACGCACTGGCTCGGCTCTCCCACTGAGACCTCTCTTCAGCCCCGGACAAAGTAGAGTTTTTATTTCAAATCTAGTAAACAAGCTAATTAGACCGGGTTTTAACTTACCAACACAGCAATTACGGAATGACCCACCAAAATATGGCTATTAGTTGATTATTTCGATTATCTGCGATCGGGGCTTAGGTGAATTTACTCAAATCTGATCGGATCCCACGCATTTGAAATGAAAACCAGAGCGTTCAACACACAGCGAGTCCAGCACGACAACTGGCACCAGCAGCGAACTGAACAAGTGGCAAGCAGAGCTTCAAGTGACTCAGCAGAGCTGCACAGTGTCACGAAAATTAGTATTTTAGTTGGAAGAGAAATTTTTGAATTTTTTTATGAGGAAAATTTACAATCTATATTGCTTATAAATCAAATGAAGTTATTTTAGCTAAGTTGAAACATACCTTTGTATGTAAAAATGTGTTGAATAAAATTATTTAAAAACTCTACGATAACATACTTTGAGAAAGAATGAAGAAAATAAAAGAAGGGGCTTACTTTACTTCCATATTCCTTATTTTGCAATTTTTTTTATTTATTTCGAAATTAAAATAATTGAAATCTTCAAAAATAATTATTTCAAACCAAAGTTAAATATTCAAGATCATACTTTTGATTGAAAATGATTTCTTTTGCAAAATTTTTCAATTTAAAAAAAATTATATTTCATCTTAAAAAAAAATTATTAAGTTTCAGTTAACAGTAAAACAACTTCTTTCATTTTGCTTCTTTTAAAATGTTTACCTACAAATTAAATGAAATGAAAATATAATTTTTAGTTTGTAAATTATTTTAAACAATTTTTGCACACTTTGTCCCACTGTGCCCCGCACCCAAGTCGATCCACATTAAACCACTCGCTGGGCTCACACTGCTGGCGTTCAATTAAGCCACTGAAGCCAGTGGAGACAATGGACCGGACAGCGGGAGAGGATGATCCGTCGATCTCTGATCTCTCCAGCTTTCCAACACAAGAGTGTTTTTGTGTCCGATCCCACATGCCAGATAGTGCTCTCCGGATCTCAGATTATTTGTTACTCGAGTGCAGCTGATCATACCTCCCATAATAAACGCACTTTGTGTATATTTCAGGCCTGGGCAAGTTGCTTAATCCGGATCTGGAGATCGGAGTGCAGTTCTGCACGCACTTGGTGTACGGATATGCGGGAATCCGTGGCGATAACTATCAGGCGTACAGCCTTAACGAAAACCTGGATGTGTACAAGCATCAGTTCTCCGAGGTGACCGCTCTGAAGAGGAAGTACCAACACCTGAAGGTCCTGCTCAGCGTGGGTGGAGATCATGACATCGATGTGGAGCATCCCAACAAGTATATTGAGCTTTTGGAGGGCGAGAAAGTGCGTCAGACTGCCTTTATCCGATCGGCTTATGATCTGGTAAAGAACTACGGTTTCGATGGTCTGGATCTGGCCTATCAGTTCCCCAAGAACAAGCCCCGGAAGGTGCACGGTGAACTGGGTTCCGCCTGGAAGAGTATCAAGAAGCTGTTTACCGGCGATTTTATTGTGGATCCTAATGCCGCTTTGCACAAGGAGCAGTTCACGGCATTTGTGCGGGATGTCAAGGATTCACTGAGGGCCGATGGCTTCCTGCTCAGTTTGACTGTTCTGCCCAATGTTAATTCTACTTGTAAGTGTTACTTATCAATACTTTACCATTATTTAAAATCATATTAATACTCTTGACATCAGGGTACTTTGACATTCCCGCTTTGAATGGCCTGGTGGACTACGTGAACCTTGCTGCCTTTGATTTCCTCACACCCGCCCGCAATCCTGAAGAGGCGGACTACACTGCTCCCATCTATCCCCCCACTTCCAAGGATCGTCTGGGACACTATAATGCCGATTTCCAGGTGAATTACTGGGTGAAGCAGGGTTTCCCATCCTCGAAGATCAACCTGGGAGTGGCCACCTATGGCAATGCCTGGAAATTGAGTCATGATTCTGGACTTGAGGGTGTGCCAGTGGTGCCCCATACCGAAGGCGCTGCCCCGGAAGGAGTCCAGTCCCAGAAGCCAGGATTACTGAGTTATGCCGAGATCTGTGGCAAGCTGAGCAATCCCCAAAATCAGTATCTCAAGGGTAATGATTCGCCGCTGCGAAGGATAACGGATCCCACCAGGAAATTCGGAACCATTGCCTATCGTCCTGTTGATGGACAGATTACCGAAGGCATTTGGGTGAGCTACGATGATCCAGACACGGCTTCTAACAAGGCAGCCTATGCCCGCTCTATAAACTTGGGAGGCGTGGCCCTGTTCGATTTGAGCTATGATGATTTCCGAGGACAGTGCACCAACGATAGGTATCCCATCCTTAGGGCGGTCAAGTATCGTTTGTAGATCTAAGAATTGAGTTTATGCGAAATTTTATATCAAAGATTACGAGAAATAAAAGATGATTCAATAAATATATTAGAGATTTAATGGCGACTTCTTATCTAAATTTTTGGGATGAAGAATTGAGTACATTATTGATTTGGAATAAAAAAAAAAGTATATTCTATAATATTTTTCCTTAACATTTCTAGAAAATTTTTTATTTGTTTAATGATTAATCGCCTTGTGTACCTACAGCTCTGGTTTATACCTATATTTATTTTGCACTTATTTGTGAAGTGCTTACTTTTATGGGATCTTGAAACCGCATCATCAATAATCCCAACTTAAACATCGTACACTCCCACGTAATCCCTAAATCATTTCGAGACAACAAACTTATATTTGGGGCATGACTGGACTATTAACGGCCTTGTTAATTCGTCAACACCTCTGGGGATTCATACAAGTTGCAGACTTATCCCTGGGAAGCACCCATAAACTGCTACCAGAGATATTTGCGTATTTAAACTATGACTACTATAGCCATAAGCATTATCTCTGACAAAACGTAGGCAGATAAGCTGCTATTATATTTTCCTTCTCTTAAAGTAAATTACCGAGATGAGAAGTGATCTCATTGAACCCGGTGTCAGCTGTCGCTCGAGACAAACAATTTTGTTGAATTTTTCGTTGATAATAAGTCCCACGAACTGAGTTTGCTATTGTTCGTTACGTTCGTCCGGGGTTTTTCGATTCGTTTCGGGGAAAAAAAAGCTCCAGTGCCATTTCCATTTCAATTTCCAGTGCCAGTGCTTAGTGCTTACTGTGCTCAGTGTCATTTCGAATTCAGTTTGGTTTCGCCTCTCGCCGGCGACGGAGTGTTCCAATTATTACCTCTGAGGGTTTTTTTTTGGTTTATTTCAAATCTATATAGTATTTTTTTGAGTCGAGCTCTCTGTTGTTTATCTCTCGCGCAAGATGACAAGCTCTCTGTGGCTCAGCCTGGCTCTGAGCTTGGCGGTTTTGGCTCAATTCCAAGTGAGCGCAGCTCCTAATCTGGTCTGTTTCTATGACTCGCAGGGCTTTCAGCGACAGGGTGAGTAAATTTCTGGGAAAATATCATTACATTTATTATAATTAATTAACAATTAATAATTTCTGTTGAATTCAGGCCTGGCCCAGTTCTCCATGACCGACATGGAGCTGGCTTTACAGTTTTGCACTCATCTGGTCTATGGCTATGCAGGCGTTAATGCCGATAACTTCGAGGTTCAGAGCATTAACCGACGACTCGATCTCGAGCAGCGTCACCTGGCCCAGGTGTCCAGCTTGAAGGAGCGCTATCCCCACATCAAGTTCCTGCTGAGTGTGGGCGGAGATGCCGACTTAAACGAGGGCAACCAGTACATAAAGCTTTTGGAGTCGGGACAACAGGGTCACAAGCGCTTTGTTGAATCTGCCCGAGATCTCGTCAGGCGTTACAACTTTGATGGTTTGGACTTGGCTCTGCAGCTGCCCAGGAATAAGCCACGTAAAGTCCATGGCGATGTGGGTTCGGCCTGGAAGAGTTTCAAGAAGTTCTTCACGGGAGATTTTATTGTGGACACCGATTCGGAGACCCACAAAGGACAGATTACTGCTCTGGTCAAGGATCTGAGTGCTGCTCTGAAGCAGAATGATCTCCTGTTGAGTCTTACTGTTCTGCCCAACGTGAACTCGAGCTGTAAGTTAAATAATTACAATTGAAATTCTCACTAACTAACATAGCCATATCGTTCGAAACAACTGATAAAACAGATATCTATCTCCTATTGATTTCTACCTCGTAACTGCATTTTAAAAGCAGCTGTTACATATATACTACAAAGTCTGTTTTATTGTTTACTAAACTTTAAACTCCCTCTCCCTTTCAGGGTACTACGATGCCCCCTCGATTGCCCCCAGTCTGGACTTCATTAACCTGGGAGCCTTCGACTTTCTGACTCCCCAACGTAATCCCGAGGAGGCCGACTTCACTGGACCCTTGTACGAGGCCTTTGGCCAGAATCGTTTGGGCCACTACAATGTCAACTTCCAGTTGGAACACTGGCTGCTCCAGAGAGTGCCAGCTCATAAGCTCAACATTGGCATTGCCACCTATGGCCGAGCCTGGAAGATGACCAAGGATTCTGGAGACTCTGGAGCACCTGTAGTCGCTGCCACCGATGGACCAGCACCCGCAGGAGCCCAGAGCAAGAAGGAGGGCTTACTTAACTGGGCCGAGATATGCCAACTGATGCCCAATCCGGGTAACACCAATGCCAGGGGTCCTAATGCCCCAGTGAAGCGGGTTCTGGATCCCACCAAGCGTTATGGAAGCTATGCCTTCCGTGCCGCCGATGAGAATGGTGATCATGGATTGTGGATTAGCTACGACGATCCGGACTCTGCTTCCAGCAAGGCCCAGTATGCCAGAGTCAAGAATCTCGGAGGAGTGGCTCTCTTCGATCTAACCCAGGACGATTTCCGTGGCCAGTGCACCAACGATCGCTTCCCCATGCTGCGTGCCATCAAGTACCGACTGCTTTAGGAGCTGGAGAGGAGAGCATGAAGTCATCACCAGCACGCAAATGTCACAAGAAATAATAGGATAAAGGAGCGCGGCAGGGAACCACAAATGTCACCCGATCGGCGGCCTAAGGCCTAAGGCCTCCTTCTGTGTCTGTCCCTTTTTGCAAATTAATTACAAAGTTGTAAACTAAAATGCGCCGCAAATTAATTCGATGAAGCTTGGTCCTCCAGGAAGGGGAAAAACCAAGGGGGGAAAGGGTAAGGTACAGAGAGAAAAAAGGGGTTAGAGAAATATATTCAAGGGGGAATATATTTCTTAAAGGTGAGTAATAGTAAAGGTAAGTAAGGAGTAGGTATTTTTAGCTTTTAATTATTTTGGTTTAAATCCAAATACCAACACGAATGCACCTTGAATTCTCAACATTTTTTAAATACACACTTTGCTTATTTAGAAAATTTAAACATATATTGCTTTAAAATCTATATCTCCTATATATTTCCCTCTGTGCATCTGTTGCCATCTCGCTGCTTTAATTGCCCCTTTTGCATTGAATTGTTTGGCGCCCACGTCTGGGCGAATCGAGCGCTTTATCATCTCGGACCCATCTTGGTCAAATGGCATTTTGCGGTGGTTTTTTATTTAATTTTTTGTTTTCGCTGTGCTCAGATTTACAGATTTCGCCACAGAGAGCGAGCTGCTGCTGGCGAGTTGGAACTGCTGCTGGTGACTCTTTAGCTTTGTGTAATTGGCGCTACATACGCGACCGACCAGATCGCTGGACTTCGGCTCGATCGGCGATCCATATGCGTACTTGGTCTGCCTCCACCCCCCGCCTGCTGCAGTTGGAGCCGTGTGTCCTCCTCCTTCTCTGTTTACAGAATTGCTGACATACCACCATGCAAAGGTTGCCACTACAGTGAACTGTGGCCACAAGGAGATCGGGCTGGGGGATGGGCAGGGGGATGCATGCGGTTCCGGGGGTGTCTGGACCGACTGCCTCGACTGGCGACGACAACGACACGATGTAAGACAACTAAATTAAGTTATTGTTTCTTGGGTAAACAAGGGGAAGGAGTCAATGATTTGCAAATACTCTTATTTTGGGAGTATAAAAAAGAGATCAAAAATTTATCTAGTTCAATATTAAGATTATTAAATATTAATTATGTTAGGGAAGTATAACAAAATGATCTGGTTAATTGTAAAGATTTTATAGGATTTTTAAAAATTTATTTTACCTATCTTTGAATCGATAAAATCTGCGATGTTTTAAAATAATGCTTTCTAAAGACCTTTAAAAAAATGTAGAATGTTTGAAATTTTCTGTCTGAAATAAATAAAATAAATATTTTATATAATGTCCAGCAATGCATTAAATATTATATAAAATAAATTATAGTCAATATTTAATAATAAATTTCAATGAAAGTAGTCTAGCACTATATTATATTATATTAACATTTTCCTAAATATTAATATTCTCCTTTTTAATTGTTTTGTAATCATTCTTAAATATATCCCCATGACAAATCAACTAACCCCAAAAAAGTTCCCTTAACATTCTCTCAATATTTATCTAAAAATCTTTGGTTAGCCGGGGAATTTCTTACTTATGAATATGCTCCCACACTTACCCTGACCACTGTTAACCATATTCAAACCCTTGGAGCCAGCTGGAGTCCTAGTTGCTATCTAGCCGGCTTATCTGGGAATCGTGATCTTATTAAGCCGGCCCATACACTCGGAAATTATTTGCAATTGGCGCAATGCCTTATTGGAATGCAAAATATGCCATTAGTGGCAGAAGTCGAGACTTGGCCAAAGCCAAAGCACAGCTTTCCCAGACATAAGAGTTAAGGGCCCAAAGGGCATGGATTTCGGGATGAGGATGGGACAGGGAAGAAAGCCAAGGAGGAGGCCTTTGGTTAAGAGCATGCCACTAGCATAGCGTACAAGTTGTAAACACGGCATTGTTTTTGGCCACCGTTCCTTAATATATACCCGAAATCCAGAACCTAAAGTGAAGTGCACTTAGAAAATTATAAATGAATATAAAATGAACATATAAAATTGATATATATTAAAAATTGAACAAGAAACTTATATGATTATGTGAAAAATTAATATATTTAGTTGTTACTTTTTTATTTTTGAAATATTTATATTTCAATTTTTCATATTTTTTATATTTTCATTGGAAAAACTAGAGAAGTTCCTACAAGAAATTATTCACTTTTAAAGTTACTTAAACATTTTCCACTATTTTTTAGTAAAATAAAGTACTATGCTGCATTTTCTTTAATATTTTAAATATTTTAAATTACCATTTTAAAACAAAATAAACCATTTTTTTACCCTGCAACCTTAGCCGATCGTGTTCAAGCCTTGAAGTACTCTTCTAGTCCTTGTCCTCGTACGAGGACAGAGTAGCTCGAGAGTAGCAGTAGCCAGGCTTTGCCTTTGGCTTGTCGCCTCATCTAATTAAGGAGCATTTGGTCCATGGCGGCGTCTACAAGATCTGTTCATGATTATTGCCCCCGGGGCCATATCTCTGCCCCGCGTTGCTCCCTGCGAATGACAAATATGTGCTGCTGCTGCCTGGCCCCGGACTTCTGTTGTCTTCCGAGGAAGCAGCCAGCAGCCGGCTGGAGCTCCTTAAATAAAGATATTTTCGCCCTCATTACGCGCCGTGTCCTTTTGTTTATTTGGCTTCCAGATTTTGCCCACTCCCTGGTTTTATTTTTTTGTTTATTGTTTTTGTTTTGTTATTTTTTTGGTGGCCGATGAAGTGTCGCTGATTGCGCGTTGCATTGTTTTGGCCAGGTCGAAACGGCGATGATGCGATGGCGATAAGGCAATGCATGTGGACTGGTCAGGGATTTTGGGGTTTGTTAGCCGCCGATATGATAAGCTGCCCTGACTCCGACTCGATAAGGATTTCCTTGGAAAAGTTGCCATAGTTCTTTCTTCCACTCTTAACCAGGATTAGAATGAGTAAGTATCCCAGGCACAATCCCCCACAATGAACTTGTTTTACTGCAGGCTATTCCAGGACCTGCTCCTCCTTCGTTTCTCTGTTCTCTCACATTGTTATCGCTCTGCTTGCCCAGAGTTTGCATTTTTATTGCTTTGTTAATTTTAAATAAGCCACGCGACTTTATGTCCGTATATATATATACATATATATGAGCCCCCAAGTCGGCCGTCGTTAACAGAGGACGACTTTGCTGAAGCACCACTCCGAATTGAGCTGTCGTCTCCACCAGCAGCTCGTCCCAAGGATCGGTCTCCTCCAATTGTCAGCGGGTTGTCAACCAAAATGATTTACAGATGATGATCTCCAGGCCTTACCAGAGCCAAGTGGCGCCACAGCATCTCGAAGGTAAAGGTATCTTGTGGGAGCAGTTTGTAATATGATGCCTTGGGCTTACCATGGGAGACTCTGAAATGCTCTTTAAATTTATTTAAAGAAAATATATATTCACAAAAAAAAGATGCTAAATATTTATTTTACTTAAGTATACATTTAACAAAATACAAAACTGCTATATAACAAAAGCCCCTGCGACTTATAAAATATTTTTAAGTCTTTGTAATTAGTTATTAATTTAAAATCCTAAGCTTTAAAAAGATTGAGACATTAAATACTTGAAAAGCAATAAAGTATAACCAATCTTTATCTTTGAAATATAGCAATTAACTAATTATAGAGTATATAAATAAATATATTCCCAAGCAGCATCGTGCAGAGTTAACATACGTTTATAGATTTTTAACGCCCATTTCGTGAATTCTTCTGACCACAATTATTATGAACACAAAACACAAAAAATACGAAAATAAGTCTTTAACCATTCTGAACCATTTTTGTTCTCCTTTGTTTTTATTCATAAACAAGCGACAATAAAAATGTGCCATAACAAGCTAAGGTTATTCTTGTTTAACGAAATAAACAACTCATAAAATTATGCTACACAAAAAGCAACAACAAGAACAACGAAGAAAGTTTTGTTTATATTTTCTGTAAATTTTTGTTCGCACCAATTAAATTCAATTAGCTGTCAGCAGCAGCAGCAGAGGAGACTATATGTAGTATATATATAGTGCGATGTGATAGATAACCCCGAACGCCACCTACTAAATCCATGTATCTGCGTGTGTCTGCGGCTAGCTGTAGCGCCACTGCCTCATAAAAGGTTAGTTTAAACAAATAAACACGTGGAATTTAATGAAGAAACGTGTGTGGCTCTATGGATTATATGGCCCTGGCTGGTCTATGCCTGAAGAGCGTAAAAGCGATCGAAAACTGGGGGAAGATATGTTAATGCCATAAGTGGTGATTATATACTATAAACCAAATGAGTTAGAGAAAGTAGAAGGATTTTGAGCTCTATAAAATATAATATAAAATATAATAATATATAATATTTGATAAATAAAGAATTAATGTTCATTTTGTAGGTTTTCTTATATTATAAATCGACTTAGATATATGTTATGAAGGTTTTTAAAGTGTCTCTTTTTTATAAATTAATCCATTTTACTTCTTTTTATTCTGTGCTTGATTTTTAATTAGAATCATCTTGAAATAATCACATTTCTATCATTGTTTTAAACTTAAACTATAAGCTATACATATCTGATCCCATCCCTTCTAACTACAAACCTGAAAAATCGCACAAAACGTCAACAGAAAAACAAACAAATTGCCAAAGACTTGTGGTCACCGAGGAATGTGCATAAACATTTGCAAAACTTTTGATTGCGGCACTAAAAATAAAACGCCCTGCAGTCAATCCCAAGGAGACGTGTGAAATCGTATTAAAACAAAAACTAAAACTGGATGGGATTGGTGGCATGGGATTGGGCATCGAAGGGGGCCTGAGGGGGGAGGTTGTCGACGCGCCTAAAGCAAACAAATAAACGCTGCAACTAAATGGCCAACTAACAGCATCAAAACATCAACATCAACAGCGTCGGGCGGCACGCTTTAGAAATTTAATTAAATCGCCGGGGAGAAACAATAAAAACTACACCCGACCCGAGCGTACATTTTTATTACGCACTGTGCGCACTATGTGCAATAACTCAAAAAATACTTGCCCCGTGTATCATTAAAATCAAAAATCACCCAAGCTGGGTGGGATTTCTGTCGATTTGAGCGAACTGTTGGCACTGCTTTCCCCTGGCGTCCCAATAATCCTGTGTGACTAGCCATAAAAATGTTTAGATGCACAAATAAACACTACGCGGGGCAATCGTTAAATATCGCCCCCATTAGCCATACGCTCACCAAAAAGGCAATTCCTCATTGCGTTTGTAAACATTGAAGAAAACTAAGAGATTTTGCTTTGTGGAAGGAATGCAATTGCTATTAAATTGTTTGAGTTAGGAATGAAGAGAGAAAAAGAGCTCTTTAGCATGTACTCAGAGTTTATTTATTTGATTTTAGTGAACATTTTTAATAATATTTTTTTAAACACTGTTCTACACTTCTCTAAAATTACTATATAACAATAAAATTATAAGCATTTAGAATAAGAAAAAATTACTTTGGTAATTGGTATACCCTTTTTTACTTCTTATTTTATGTTTATGAACCGAAAAGAAAAGCTCATAATATCTAGTCTGGAAACACCAATTTATTATTAAAGAGAACATAATTTTAATATTATTTATAAAGCACAGTAACAGTTTTGAAGTTATACTTCTTTGCATTTAACTAAGTTCCAAATTCTAAAAGTATTACCATATATAAAATAGAATCCCTTCCCATCACCTTGAGCAACCATGAAATCCTTGAGTCAATCAGTGCAAACGCGTCCTTATCTCCCGCTTCACATGGCAGCCAAAAGGAAAATGGGGCAGAGGGAAACCCTTCTGCTTTCCCTTTGGAAAATTAGTATGCAACCCTTTCGGCGTTGATAACAAAAAAAAAAAAGAGAACGGTAATGTCAAGCGTGGTTTAGCGATACGTCATCATGATTTGGCAAATTTGACAGGCGAAAACGTCGAATGAAAAGGAAATCACAGGGGAAAAGGGGTGGTGCTGATGGTGATGGGGTTTGCTTTTTGCATAAATTGCTTAACAATTGGACAATGTATGTTTATTCCGATACTCAGCTCATTCACTCATTCATTCAGTTATTCAATCGGTTTCCCAACTGACAGCAGCTGAGAGATTAAGGCAATGATTTGCCAGAAACCAACTGCAACACTTTGACATCCTTTTTGCTTTTCATTTTTTTTTTTTTTTTAGGGGGAGGCAAAGGTTTAGTTCCATATATTTAATCTGGGCTTGCGTGTCCTGGACAGATTTCTCATTTGCTCGCAAATCGAACTGCCAACTTTGCCAAATTGTTGTGCGTGTGTGCTTGTGTGTGGGTTATGGCGGGGGTAAGAAACAGTTGGACAAATTGAATCTACAGATTCCTGAGAGAGTACAGGGAATAATACAGAAAAAAAAGTAAAAAATTGAATTATCATTTGCCGGTGCATCAGGCTTAATTCGATTTGGCGCTGTACGCGTGCGCACGCAAATCCCAAGTCCCCAAGTGAAGTTCTCTCCCCTCGCCAGGATTCGGTGGTGAGGTGAGCCCCTGCTGGGTAACAAACACAAGCGACTGACATAATCGTGATATATTGGCACGCAGGTCAGTTGAAAAGCTCGTCTTGTCTCAAACGAAATCGAAATCGGCAAAAAGAGAGACAAAAAGTGCCTTAAATACTTTTAAAGTATTCTAAAATATTTAATATTAGTTCGTTTTATCATTAAGCCTTTAAGTTAACACATTTTTTTATTACCCTTTCAATTTAAATTTAATTTAAACCCACAGCAAGGCTCCATTCCCTTAAAAAAGCCATCCATCAAAGACACACTCTCAATCGCATATAGCAAATAAAAACGTCATCGATCAGAGAAAAGCTGGCAGGATACCGCCATCCAATAATATATTATGTATATGTTGGGAAACATAAAATTGAAAAGAAAATCGCTGACAAATTAAAATGCAGAGCCAAGTGGGACTCAATGGATTTTCCGAAAAGCCCAATGACGAATGCCGAAGGAATTAAGATGGATCACATGACTCAATGACGGCGAGAAAAAAAAGAAGGGAAAGAAAAAGGACAATCGCAGAGTTCAACTCGCTCACAATGGTAAAAAAAAAAGAAATACCAAACAACATCTTCCAGATGCAGTTCCCGGGGAAGTGATTCAGCAGTTTGGCTACCTACAACATATAGACTTCTATATCGTCATGGTCATGTCACTCACTCAGCTTATAAATCCCCAGTCAGCAGCCAGCAGCGGCAGCCGCCAAAAAGAGTTTGAATTTCAAATTGAATCGAAACGAAGTAAATGACGTTGAAAACTTGTAAGCGGGAAGGGGCATTAAAATGCCTTAATGGTTAATATAGCATTTCAGTCTTGTCTCGGATCTTGTAAAGTCATGGCGCCACAAGAAATCATTCTGCCTCGGCCCCTTCTCTATAAAAAAAAGGGAAAACTAAAACAGGATATGAGCGTGGCAATGAGTAGCATGTGGCAATTCATTTATAATGTTTAAATTTTTAATAAATATTCTCCCAGCACACACACACACACACACACACACACACACATCGATTGATGGCAACATAGTTCCCCCCAAAATCCTTTGTTGGGTGCTTCTTTAATCAGCACAGGAATCTGATACTTGTACAAAAGGCTTTCTTTGTAAACACACTTCCTGAACTTTACCCAGCAACCAGGAGGGGGGACCTGTGCGCATATTTACACATATGAAAAACATGTTAACCAGAAAATTAATTATAAAATTTTCAAAAACCTTAACAATGTCTACAATATGGCGTTGATTTTACTCAAACAAAAACTAACTAACTGTTCCTGCACAATGCCTGGGCGTGGGAGTGGTTCTAAGGATGCTTTCTTGTGTGTGTAAGCTATACAGGATCCTAAAAATTGTTGCCAAATAAATAATTGGTATGTTTTGTAACAAGATGGTTAAAATTAAAGGTGATTAAAATGTAGAAAATTGTACAATTTTAAGCTTTCCCTAGGGTATAAGGCTAAGAGCGGTATTAAAGAAGCTTAGAGTAAAAATTCATGTCAGAAAATTATTTTAAAAATATTTTTCAATAATAAAACTAATTTGTAAGCTCTATGTAATAAAAATGCTTAAAAATACAAAATGTAAAATCTAACTAAATATTAAATAATAAAAAATTATACTTCCAATTATTCGTTATAAAATATAACAATAAAATATTTTCTATTATTTTAATTGCTCAATAATTTTATTTTTAACTTCCCAATTTACCGTTATTTTTAATTTCCCCAAACTAAACCTTATTCTTTATACAACACCCTGTATTTCCCCGATAACAACTAGTAGACTTTATTCCTTACCTCCAAGAGTTCAGAGAGTGAAAACCATATACATTACACACTCTTGCACTCGTCGCACTTCCAGTTATAGACATTGTTTGATGGAGCAGGACACACATAATGCCGAGAGGGGGTAATGGGAGGAAGGACCTACCCCTCCGACAAAAGGCAGCACAAAAAAAGTGGCTGCTGTAATTCATACTTCCTTCTACGTATAAGAAAATTTACAATTTCTTTTCTTTTCGGCAAGAAATCCTTACTACCACTTGCCACCACCCGTCCACAAGCCAGGGGCTAAGCAGGAAGGATATGGATATTGTGCTGCTGCGAAATTAAACAGGGAAAATCTTGGGGGAGGAGGAGAAGATGGAATGCCAAAGAAACGTGCACAAGTTGCGGTTTGTTTTCTCTCTGAGCCGGAAGAGGCTGGGAATCCTGAATCCAAAGTCTGAGTTTAACGGATGCAAATCTCTGAATTTTCTTATTCATGCGGGCTTCAAGAGGGAGAAGCATATAGAAGCTCTTAAGGATGTTTATATAACTTAGTTAAGACGGTTAATTGACATAGTTTTTTGTATGATTTTAATCCATTAAATACCATTCTTATAATTAGCTTTCTCTACTACTAGTAATCCTTATTAAGGCTGACCATCTCACGTCTTAAATCATATTTTCCCACCAACTGTTGCCCAGCTTCGACAGCTGTTGTCACCTGTCTGCGACCTCAGAAACTGTAAATCTCGTTTAAAAAAACAAAAACCAAAAATAATAAAATAAAGTTGATAAAAATAAATACGAAAATCCGAAACCAAGCAGTGCTGGTGCTGAAATTATGATTAACATAATGTGTGGTCTGCGCCCACATAACGGTTTTAATTCGGGACAAGGACCGACCCGCAGACCATACTATATTATATAGCACATAAATAACGGATCAGATTGCATTCACATACAATTTATATTATATACATATATAAATATTCTTTTTTCTTGCCAGCAAAATTATCATAATGAGAAAAATTATGAAAAATTATGCAAAGGAAAGACGAAGAGGAGGGTACCTACCCGTTTGCTTGAAATAAAAGTATCGAATTAGCGAAATAATATCAGATAACCGTTCCTCACGGCACTACAACTACGAAAACAACAAGAACAACAAAAAATCGAAGAAAATAAAAAAGAATTATGAAAAATACAAGAAGAAAAAATTCCACTTGAATTGTCAGCCGGCATGCTGACGCTCCTTCAGCCCAGAACAACAACAAAGGGAGAAGGATATTGTACAATATCTGAGAGATTGCTGTAATCATTCGCTGGATAGTTCGCAAAGTATCTGTATCTGTGTCAGCTGTCGCCTTTGAGGGAAATTCAAACCACAGCCACATATGTAAGCCTTTCGCTAATCTTTTTTTCCAAGAGATAGTTGCATGTTGTTGCCATATTTATAAGTAGTTATCCTTTCAGCCACACAATGGCAGTGCCAAGAACTCCCCTCGTTTTCTTTTTCTTCTTCTCATCTCTTTTATTTTTTGCCTGAGTGCATTAGAATTGCCGCCGAGCCACTCAAGGATTTATGAAATAATTTTTTTTCCCCCCTACTTGCCATTCTTCTCTCTCGGTTTTTTTAGTAACAAAGAAGGTTCTTTACTTTTTTGTGTTGTGCCCAGCGGATTTTGTTTGCGGCTTCTGCGGGTTTCCTCTGTTCTCCGCGTTTGTGTAAAAATTGCATTCGAATTGACAAACAATTCGCTGAGACGATGGTATGGAGGTATATTAACCAGAAAAGAGAGCACCTGTCGGTATCAGGTTTTCAGAGGAGAAATACCTATAAAGAAGGGATTATACGAAACCAAAAAATCTTATAAAACTCTGACTTTGTTTTACTCAACAAAAATCAATCCAAATTGTTCCATCTCTCACAGGAAACCCCTCCTAACTAATGGCTCTCCCGTTGGCCATTCTTGCTGACCCATAACCCAAGCCTTTCCACCTGCTCACCAGTAATTCCTCCGCCCAAACCCCTTCCCCAACCCAAGTCCTCATCACACCCACCTATACAGAAGGTAAAAACAGAAATTAAAAGCACAAAAAATGATAAGCCATAAATTGCCCGCCCAAAAGTCTCAAAACAAATACGAGTTCTCCTCCGCATCGAAAGCAATTAAAGATGCGATGAGGTGCTGCGGTACCTAGTCCTAGTCATTACTCTATGGACTATCGTTGGAGGCTATAGATACAATTAAAAGTACAATTTTTCATATGCAGCGAGAGTGTGCTGTGCGATTGCGACTTGGCAATCGGTGTGATTGCAGCTGCGTATCTGTTGGGTTAATTCGTATCTATACAATCGATCGAACCATTTGCCGATTGCAAAAAAACAAAAAAGAAATAGTTTCAATTAGAAAAAAAGTCTAGTTATAAGTATTAGAAGGCAGTTCAAGGGGAAAGGTGGGCGGCCTGCTTAGATTTGGGGGTGTAGCCTGTGTAATCTTTGTTATGCAATTAATTTTTTGGTGTAGAGTGTAAACTTTAAAGAGTTCATTGAATATGTTGTTGAGTTGGAGAAAAAGTTGATTGGAGAATTAATATTAATTAATTATAATATATTTAATATCATAATGTATGTAAACTTCCAAAAAACATTTAATACATTTTAAAAGACTCTTTTTTATGAGAACTTTCATTATTGTCTAATTTAAATTTGTCTTTAAATAACTTAAATTTAGGCAGACACAACCTTGTTTTGTTTTATAAATAAGTTCAACTAATTTAAATTTTTAAGTAAGGTATGTATTTTATAAGAAAAATGTCTCCTTAATATTAAAAAAAAATTTTTTTAGAGACCTTGTATTATAGTCTTTTAAACTTCTAAGACAACTGATTTAAACAAATTAAATAACAACATAAATAAACCGAAAAAAAACTAATTCCTTCATAAAAAAAATTCCAAAATATTTTCTAGGGTATTTTAACTCTTCACAATTATAATTCCCAAGTTCTATTTCGCTAGTTCCGCTTGCGTGTTGCCAACTGGCGAGCGTTGCCAACTAATTCGATTTGTTTGGATGGCCATTAAATGCATAAAGGATCATCGCGTTGCAGATCTCTCGCTTGCGCCTGCGCTTGCGGTTTCTGCTTTTCTGCTAACATATGTTGCATTAATTGTTCATGTTTGCCTCAAAAGCAACTCGTGTTCAATGGGTTTTATTGCTGCTCGACACACACAAACAGCGAAACAAAACAATCTTTTTCTCCTTCTTTTTGAAGCTGAAGAGCACCAGCAACAGCAGCAGCAGCAGCAGCGGGCACGAAACAAATGAAAAGAAAAATTGCGCACAAAACATTTTTCATTACGTGATTTTCGAGCATGCCAATGGCAGGCCGGCGGGAAAGGAAAAAGGAACGGAGGCGAGGGGCTCCTGCCCAACAGCCGAACAACCGAAGTGGCGACAGCCGGCAAAGTGCCATGTATACAACAGCAACACGGGAAGGGGTTAACAGCAGCTATAAGGATCCGATCTGAACCCCAAAGCGATCGTTTATGCTGAAAGAAATAATGTGTGACTAGAATATAAACAAATTTTTATTAAATATGTAAATGTAATGTAATAAAAACAATTTTTTAATAAAATAATAAATATGTAATGATGTTTTCGATTTGACATTGATTTTATATTTTTCGATATATATCGACTTATATCGAAAATTTTATTTTATGTAGCGAACTTCTGAAATCTTTTAAAATTATTGTAGAAATTATGTCAACCTACCTACCTTCATGTAGAAAACGATTTTAAATTTATATCGATAATTTTCGATTTATTGACTTTCGATATTTTCTGAATTTTATTTTATACATTTTTTATTGATCGTTTCTTTCTCTTGTTATTGGTATCAATATTATCTTCCTGATCTTAGCTAGTTTTACCCCAAAACTCAATTTAATAAAACCAAGGACACATTAGCCAGATTTTTTTCTATGTGTACAGCTTTTGGGATTCGCCTTTGGATCTTCGCCCTGCCTTTTGCATTCCCACACGCGATCGCAATCGCAGTCCAAAAGCCAAAAGATACAAGCCAAGTCGAGCCGAGCAGCTAAACAGCAGATACAAATGTATCTATGAGCTGCAGTCGCGACTCGCGACTCAATTACAATTTATTAAAAGCCGCGCAAACTGATTTATAACCAGCGAGTCATCGAAGGAAGATGCAGCCAAGGGATGCCTAGCTTTTTTTTCTACAACCATGGACAGTGGGGTTAAGCTTAATCTATTAAACTACTGCAACTTTAAGAGACCCTTTTAAAGATTTTAAAATACTTAAATAATTTTAATGCATCACTTAAAAAAATTATGGAAACTATTAAATCAGTTGTTAAAGATATAAATAAACAGTATCTAAGATATAACGCTATTTTTAAAGACTAACAATTAAGCTGGTCTTACCAGGACTTCTTAAACATTGTAAATAATTTAGTTAAAATATTATGAAAACTCTTAAGGCATTTATAAAAGCTAAAAACATATACTAACTATGTTAATAGAAATTTAACTCAAGATCATTCGAATTTTTAAAGACTGAATAAGGAGCTTAATATACTTTTCAAGATTTATAAAGGTTTATAGTTTTTCTTTGTATTTCTTTAAGTTTCATATTATTTTAGCCTCGTTTTTCTATGATTTCCACTCTTTTATCCCATAGTACCCTTGTTCACGTGTCTGCAAAGTTGACGTAGTGTCTGGCGGGTTTTCGCTTGCCTTGTTTCGGGCCGTCCAAATCCATATCCCCATCGGTGGGGGCAAATTGGCGGCTTATTTGTGTGTGGAAATTGCCTGCCATGCCGCGGATTTCGCTGTTGCTTCTGCTGAGAGCCCTCAAGTGGCTGGGAGATGGGAGTCGAGAGTCGTAGGTACACACACAGGTAAAGGCAAAAGGTGGAACTCGAAGTGGAGCCCCAACAATATGGCGCCTGGGCCGCTGGTGGTGACAGTTGCTTGTCAACAGCATACACGATCCTCTAGGAACCGAGGTAACCGAGGGGAGAGGATCATGATCTATGGGGCCAGACAACAGCTACAATGAAAGAGAGCTGTTAGATGTTCCACAGATGATCTATGGCCATGGTCATGGTAAGAGGTTCCTGGGAAAGGGTTAAATAAGGTAAGGAGTAAGCTGTTTTAGCTTGCAAAGATCTTGGGTCAGAATTATAATAATTATTAAAGCTGGAAAATGCTATGTATTTTTGTATTGATTTCATCAACCCTTTCTTTAATTTCTTTTAAAATCTCCTTTACATTGTCTGTTTCAAGCTTCTCCCTCTAGACTTTCGCTCTTATTTATATCGATTATAATTATTAGACTTCGTTCAATATTTTTGATTTCTTCGCTGTTCCCATGATTAACCCACTTTCAAGAGGTCTTCAGAGCCCCGCCCCTCAAATAACTCTGATTTATTGTCAACCAGTTCCAGGCCGAAAGGCCGAAATAACAGTTATGTATGGAGAGACCCTTTAATAAAAATCAAAATTAATGCATTTAACACAAAATATGATTGCCACAATTTAAGTCCCCAGAGCCGGAGAAGAGCGAGCAAACCCCGCAATCAGCTAAACGCTGCACGTTGCCAGTGAGAAATTAACGAGAATTAAGCGACCTGCCCACCTAATGCTCCAGATACAGCGACACATACCTCTTTTGCTCCTTTTTTTCGGGAAGGACGAGGGTCGAGGGACGACGGACCTAGCAATCAACAGCATTCCTTTTAATTTCAACTTTTTGCAGAGATGCGCCCCGAAAATCAAAAAGTCCAAATCAAAACCAATAATAAAGTTAAATCGATAATTGAGGTCAGGTCGAAGAAGAAGGTATTTCTCAGATTCGGATTCGAAGTGTGTTGGGATCTGGCGAAGAGATCTTTTGGGGCCTTTGGCGTAAATACATACGTGATCGTTTAACTGTAAATTAAATATAATTTACCAATAATCATAATCACAATATATATGCAGTTTCTGTGTCTGATCGCGTCTCCTTCAGATTGAGAGCTGATCCGCCGTGATTTGATCCCCTTAAGCCAGACGCATAAATCATCATCTGGCGTATATATGTTCGTTTTCTGGATCGATAACTGTCCAAACGCGCGCCTCGCAGCTGATGGTCTGCAAAATTCATAAAAAAGTAGAGAGAGAAGCAACAAAAAAAAGAGAATAAAGAATTCGCCGGGTTCGCTGATCGATTGGTTTTTGTATCTTTTTGTTGCGAGTATCTCACGCTCCTCTGATGAACGTCTGCCTGGCTGCGCGCTATAATTAAATGCTAAAATCGCATAGAGCGAGAGGCTGTGGCATATGTTAGATCAAATTGGGTCTCAAGCAGCACACAACAAATATTAATCTGCGAAGCATAAATGCTTTTGTGTAGACAGCAATTAACCAATGCCAAAGGCACACATCCTATCTCGATGATGATTTTGGTGTTTAAATCGAACGCAAACATCAATAATAGAACTTCCTGATATTTGAGAGGAAGTAGTGAAAAATGTTTACTAAATAAATTTATATATCTTTATTATATTTCCATTTCCAGAATCCGTCTTCGGTCTTCTGAGCTTTTACTCTTTTTAATGCCTGTAATATTTATAAAACATTGCCAAAGACAAGAAACTGAGAAGCATTCCAAAGTGCAGAGCGAAGTGTGACGGATAATTTCGGTTTATAAATCGGAAAACATTAATAATATAAGAGTTTCCTATTATTAAATCTTTAAATGTTAAAGCCAAAAATACTACATTTTTGTACGTATATACAATTATACAAAATTTTATTTATTTATTTATTTATCTGAAGCTAACAATTTGTGTTTTTGAACTAATTGAGCTTAGAGCTAAATTTGGGTTAAGAAAGCAGCTAAGGCCTTCGGCTTTATTTGTTTTTAAAGTTGAATGTTTATATCAGACTTTTAAATCTAAAGGAAAAGGGCTAAAATTAATTTACTTAAAAACTTACCTCAGTTAGTTGGGTCTTAATTAAAATAAATATATATTTGCCAAATAGAAATATGCAAGCGCTCCAAATGTTCCATAGCCTAAAATTTAAAACCAATTTACTTGACTTTAAAACGCCAATCAGTTCACTCGGAATTAAACAAATTTAAATGCTTTAATAACTTTGGGCAAACTTATTGACAACCCACTCCCAAAATTCGCCGCCAAAAGTACAAATGAAAACAACAGTTTGTGGCTTTATTATTTTTGCAATAATAATTTATTATTATATATTATTTTTAAACTTTTTCGCTTTTTTTGTTACGGTTGTTGTGGTTGTTGGTGTTATTGTTGTTATTGTTAGCCTGGTTGTCGTTTGCTGTATTATTTTAATCGTATTTATTATAATAATTTCTGTGTGTTTGCGCTGTGAGCGCCGAAATGTTGCACAATATTTCGTGGCGCTATTTGTTGCTGCTGATTTGCGGAATTATTTGTTCTTTGACTATTGTTTATGACTAAAGTTAATGTTTGTGTGTATATATATATAGGGTGTATATATAATAGCATATGAGAAGCGTTTAAATAGTTTTAAATGTCAATTTCTGAACATTTTCCTCCTCATTTAATGGTTTTTTGTTTTTTTTTTCTTGCATTTTTGTAACATATTTTTTGAATGACGGGCATACAAGTTGGTTTCGTTTAGCATTTATTATTTATTATTAGTATTTATTATTAGGTATATATAATATGAATTATTGTTTACCGCCTAGGCAAGTGAAATACTTGAAGTTATTTATGTTTTAGATGCTAGTTTTGTTTTTAGTATTACGGCCTGCTGCTAAAAGCTAGTGAATAAATTAAAATCTTAGCCTTAAAAGAACGTACATTGTAAAATAAATCAAATATTTAAAACACTAAAAAGCGGCTCGTAAAATGTCTCATTTGTTTACTTTTTTATTTCCTAAATAACTACGGGTTTTGCATTTATTATATAGATCGAATTACATATATATTTTCAGTTACAATTATATATATACTCGAATTGAAGCTATATCGTAGTGTTTATAAGCAATGCTAAAAATGGTTTTCTTCTTATTTTTTGGGATTGTTAAATGCTAGGTTTTTGCCAATTGGGATTTCAGCTCTTCGTTTGCCGCAATTCTTTAATAAAAAGTCTTTCATATCGGCTGCTATAAAGTATGTATTTACAACGTAACTGTTAGCTTACACACAACTGCTCGTTATGGGATCTAAGCACTCTATATGGGATATATCGGAAGTTCTTGCATCGTTTCTCTATGATTTCTCTATATATACAAAATGGCCTCACCAACGTTTGCAACGTTCTCAAAATTCTTACTCCTTCTCAACTTATTTTATTTAATTATTTTTTTATTTATGTACAATGTTTGCCCTCAAGAGCAGCCGCCGGTTTGGATTGCACTCTGAGATCAAATATATATATATATGTATATATCCTGGCCAACGGTTGGGCTCACCTTCACCTGTCCAGGTGCTTAGTTGGCGCTACCGAACAGCACGGAGTTCTTGTAGTAAGCCGTCGGTCGCTCCGACAGCGGGCTCTTCACATCCCGCTCGGCATTGGCCGCCCGCGTTTTGCGCTCCATCTCAAGTTCCTGGGCCAGGGATTCTGAAAGGATAATTAGGAAAAATAAGGGAAGATTTTAGAGGTACTTTTCGAAAAAATATATGTAAAGTTATGCTAAAATGTTAAGTATTTATATTAAAAAAAAATCAAAGTTCTTTAAACTCACCAGAATAATTCTGCCAGAATGCTCCAGTGGCCATTAGATCAATGCCCGGATAGCTCCAAGGACCCTTGCCATTGCTGGCAGCCGCTGCTGCTGCTGCCGCGGCTGCTGCAGCCAGGCTTCCCTCTGCGGCAGCTGCTGCTGCTGCTACAGCTGCGGCGGATGCGGATGCAGAAACGGCAGCGGCGGCGGCGGATCCACTTGGAGGCCGTTCGTCACGCTCGCGACTGCCACAACGCTGCTCCTCATCCTGGGCGCCCAGGGAAGCAACCGAAGACCGATGCTGACGCTCCACGGAGCCCTCGTGATCGGAGTGCGGCTCCCGCTTGAAGTGGCTGGGCGAGTCCGGGCAGTTGGCTCCCGCGGAGATTGAGCCGGAACCGGATCCGGCCGAATGGCCGGCGGTCACATCACAGGAGGAATTGGAGCCCAGGGATTTGTCTGATTTTTCGCTGCCGCCGTCGTTTTCTAAGGAAGATTGTCAATGGTAGAAGGGCGCTGTGTTGGTTAAAAAAAGAGTAGGGTGGCATATTTTTTTAGGGGGGAAAATTTGTGTGGTGTGGTGTGAAGTGGGTGGTGTTGGGAGGAAAGTGTATTTAACTTTAAAAGTGTCTTTAAAATGTCTTTTAGAAGGGTTAGTTCCCTGGATCTGAGACCTATAATCTATAAGATTTGTGGGTTCTTTAAGTGGCTTTAATTTAGGATTTTAAATACTTTCAACAATTAATTACCAATGAAACAGTTGAAAAAATAAACCCTTAACTGTTTAGGTATTTGTTTATAATTTTAACAACTTTGCATTATTATGCAAGTTACTATCTTTTAATTAATTTAAGTAATTTTAATTTAATTTAATGGTAAGGAAACTCAAATGAATCTTGAAAGTTATACCTATTTCTTTAAGCTGATTCATAATTCAAATAGATTATTAATTTCACATTCTATATATGAATTAAAGGTTGTCAAAAAAGGTATTGTGTTTGTTAAAGAAGATTTTTGTGTGGGGTTTTTGGGATATTATTGTTTGGGCGTGTCTTTATCCCGGATAACACTTACCTTTCATCGCCTCTACATCACCGCCGTGGCTGCTGCTGTTGCTATTGTTGTTGTTATTATTATTGTTGTTGTTGGTGCTGCATTTGGAATCAGCGCCACCGCCCCCGCAAGCCTCCGACTCGCTGCAAGCAGAACCAGAGCCACCGCCGCCGCTTCCATTGGCATTGGGACTGCCTTTGGAGGCGCCACTGCCGCCGCCAAGTTGCTGCTGGAAGCGAATGCGTATCTTTCGTTCCCGGCGGAAGCGCTTCTGATAGAGAACTGCAAAGTAAATAATAGAATAATCAATTAACAAAAGATTTAACATTATTAATTTTAAAATAAATATATTAAACTATCTTTGTAACTTTAATACAATAAAAACAAAACTAAGCCTACATATCCTTTATATTTTAAAGTTCTACATGGATTATATATTAGTTATCAAGGAACTCTTTTAAATAAATCGCTTAATTTAGAACTACACTTTAACCACCAAAAAGTAGCACAAAAAAACCGTGATCCCCTTATTAAATCCTTTTCTTAAACCCCTAGCACTCTGGAAATCATGAAACCAACATTAACACGAAACTCCTTCCACGGAAAATGTGTCAGGAGGAGATTGGCAATGGAACCAGGCCCAATCCCGAGAACAGAACAAATACTGGAGACCACTCTGAACGATAGATCGTGAGCCGATCTCTGCGATCTGCGACTGGCAACTGGTAATTTGATCGATTCCAATGATTCGAGGGGCTTTGGTTCTGATTTTGCGTTCTCGGCCTGGCCTTAGCTCTATGCTCTGGCTCTCTGGGCCTCGTTGCCTGTGTTTGTGCCAATTCAAGTGCGCATCCGGCCGTGTGTGTGGGCGCAATTATGTTTATTGATCCTGACTTGCAATCATTCCAGATCGCGAGTCATAGAACAAAAAAAGGAAACAACAAACGAATAATGTTGCACTGAGGGAAAAATTAATGCCGCTTTTTTTCTAAAGTAATAAGAAGATTTTTTTCACAGAGAAAATAGAGGAAATTTATCCCCAACACTTTGCAAGGATTTATAGCAGTTTGTCCCTGAATTTCTATTTAGGAATTTTAAGTCAGAGGTGGGATTATACTCTTATTTGCGCTCTTTGGAATTCAAGTTTAATTATTTTGTTATATCTTCACTCACATTAAGAAAAATTAATTTATGAAAAATTTCATACTTTAAAAAGCCATATATCGGAGTTTAAAAATTGTTTTTAAAAACAATTTAAAAATATTTAAGACCTTAAAAAGAATATATCAACTTAAGACTTCAAAATCTTAAGTTGATATATTAAAAATATACCTATATATCTAAAAAATTATTTCTAATCCAAATTTCTAAAAGCACTCTCTAAACTGTTGTTTCAAGTGTACCCCTTCCACTACATCGCTGTAGATGCGATGCAATGAAGCGTGGTGACAGCCGTTTTGAGGGTGGAGCCACGGAATCAACCTCAAATCAAATCCAAAACTGTTGCAGGCATATTGAATTTCAGCGAGGATCGGTTCATGGCATTGCCCTCCATCTCCATCTCCGACTTCGACTTGATTCCATTCGATGTTCAGTTTAATTTTTTTTTTTTTGTTTTACGTAAAATTTCGCTGGCACCCACGCGCTGGCATTACAAATGGCCAATTGTTGCCGTGTTCTGAACTCGAAAACTCGAAACTGGAGAGAAACCGTAGTACATGGGCTGCGATTTTTATCGCCAGCGTTATTATTAGTTGCAATTAGATGTCTATGTGCCTGTGTGTGGCATTTTGCATAGTTGCATGCAATTTTTGTTTTTCGTTTGCTGATTTATGTGTGTTGCCTTTTTCCTCCATAATTTTACCACAAAAAACGCGGGTAAAATGGGGGGAAAGGAAAGGAGATTAAGTTATGGCCAGGTCGGTCTCTCGGTCAGTTTTGTGTGCAATTATAGAGTGCTCTGGTTCCCTTTGTTCTCGCATTGTAATTCTGCGGGTTTTCTTTCCTTTTCTTTTTTTTTTTTGTTTTGGGTGGAGCCTTGATTTGGGGGATTTTTTTTGTGGCTCAATGGCGGCTTGTAAATTTGAGGGCTGCCTTTCGGCTAAGGAAACTGCAGTGGCTTTACCTAAACTTAATCAATTGCGATTGAGTGTTGAGTGGAGTCAATCAATGGATCAGTTTTTTTCCGCCATATGCAATTGGAACAAAAATGATTGAGCATTGAGCTGGTAATTGGTAGATTTACAAATTGCTTTTAAATAGCCAATTTGGCAGGTTTTTAAGGGGTTTAATTTGAATATTAAGAAAGTGGGTTACTGTGTTAATAGTGGGGAAACTTTGTAGGCCTCTTAAAGGTATATATTTATAATATATTCCATTTTTAGTTGTTTAATAAACCAACAAAAATTAATTTTAAATTTAACTTTTACAAAACACAAAAGTATAAGCATAAAAGTCATATGAAACCGGCTGTAACCAAGTTTATTTCTGGTTAATTGGCTCACTGAATTTCCCCGCTTTCTAAGCTCAATTAGGCTTAGTTCTTACCCATCGCTGCCTCTTAATCAACCCTTAACCCTTGACAACCCTTTTAAGGTATTTTTCAAGAAGTCATCACAAAATAACAAACTCAGCTCCAGATACAACAACCAATTAAAGGATTTTCTGGCTGCGCAACTAGAGTTTCCAATGGCTTTACCCTCCCTTCCATTTCATCATCGTCGTAAGCATTTTGCTGGCTACTTTTTGCCAAATCATTCGAGTGTAACTAAATAATGAAATGATATTAAATTCATTTGAATTGTGATTTCTGTTGAAAAAGGCCAGAGGCAGACTCACTCTCTGAGCCTTAAAACCCTTTTATTTTTACTTCTTGGCAACCTGGCGACGACCACCACAGCGCCAGGATGTTGGCCAGAGGGGCCAAGGGGGTCTTATTCGCAGACAGTCGGCATATCAGGTGTCATTGTCATTTGAGTCAGATTGCATTAAGTGCGCCCGATTGGAATCGGAATCGGCATAGGCAGAGGCAGAGGGAGCCGGGATCGGGATCAGGCTGAGACTGAAGGGATGTGCAGCTAAATGTGGCTCTGGCGCACTGTCAAGACTGATTTGGTGCCCCAACTAGGAAGGGAGATTCCACTTAGAGAGGAGAGAAGCTAAGAAAAACTGGTTTTTTTGAGGTACTAACAATTTTTTAACAAGAAATTAGAGGTTATTTGCTATATAACAAAGTCTAAGAACTATTTTAAAAAAGAAGTAAAGGTATTTCCCCATTTTTTATAAATGTATTATTTATTTATATTATTTATATTTTCTTTATTATTTTAGTTGTACATTTATTTATTAAATATTAAAAAACTCACCTCTCAGTTTGCGTTCATCCACAAGTTGACGCTCTAGCGAATCCTTGACCTCTCGCTCTCTCAGAACGTCCATTTTGAGCTCAGCTAAAATTAATAAACAAAAATATTTCAAAACAAATTAGTCACAAACATTTAACACCCTTTTTTTCACTTAAAACTTAAAGTTATTTAAAAATTCTTAAAAAATTCACAAACAAAAATTCTTTTAAAAAAACCCACCTTTTTCGTAGCTAATTTGTCGCTCCTGCTGCCTGGCATTATCCGCGGCCACCTTGAGCAGACTCTGGATATTTCTGAGCAACGTTTCCGTGGAGCTGGCGGGCACGGCAGCATGGGCATCGATGCCCAAAGGACCCAGGGCCAAGCCTCCAGCCAAGGCAGCTGCATCGTTGGCCGCCATGAGCGCCTCGTTGGGGGTCAAAGCACCACCACCGCCGGCACCAGCCGGTCCATTAGCCACCGCACCACCGCCCACAGCCGCTCCATTGGCCGCCGCTGCCGCTGCCGCCAATTGGGAGTAGTTCAAGGCTCTTTGGTGCTGCAGGGCCGCGGCAGCCGCTGCCTCCGCCGACGAGGGCGAGCCCCTCTGATGCTGGGCTACCACCCCCAGGTGGGATAGACCCACCGCCTGGTGGTGGTGGGAGGCTGCATGCTGGTGGAGCTGGTGAGCTGCCGCCGCCGCCGCAGCCGCTGCAGCTGCCGCTGAGCCGGTGGACAGGTTATCACGTTCCGTGTCACTCAAATCTAAAGGGAAAAACAGAACAAAATAATCATGTAAAGCCAATTAGATACATTTTTTAGGTAACTTTTAGTATTTAAATTCTTTTTAAAATTACAATATTTCAACTATGAGTGAAAAATATTCTAGGTTTCTATTTTAACATTTAAGTTAATGTATTTATTTAATAAATTCATATTTTATTCGTTCTTGTCTTAATTATCAAGCATCCTGTCGCTCAAATCTGTCAGAATGGAAACAGAAATTCCAAACGAAGATGTCAGAACAGAAAGTCAAATGTGTCATATACTCCAGTTATCGGTTATCGCACGTTTGTGCATCGTGCTTATCGGACATTGTGCATCGCTTATCGCACATCTCTGACTGAATGTGCAAAGTTCACTCACCTTCTTCATCTTTGGCCAGGCAGCGTTCATCCACTTCGGATTGATTCTCGTCGCTGAGGTTCTCCTCCTCCTCCTCGTCATCCTCCACACCGATGATGCCACCGCTGCCCACATGCGAGGAGACGCCACCAACGCCTCCAACACCACTGCGACTGCCCTCGTCCAGGCTACGGGATCCTCCCCTACCGGGTGAACCTGCCACCGAATGGCAGTCACTACGCTCGCTACCAGCGTCACAATTGCTGCCACCATGGTCTGTATTTCCGCCGGACTTGCTCAGATTCAGAACAGGACTCTGGCGTGTAGGGGAGCCTGTTGACAAGTAAAAAAAAGGATTTCAGAGGATTATAAATAACAAAAAAGTAAACATAGATTTTAAGGGCAAATAAGGAATATTAAATCTTAATTTTATGTTAATTTGTATCTAAATTCTACTTACAATTCCTAGAGCTTAGATCCCTTGGCTTGATATCGCCAACCATCACATTTCCCACTCGATCCACAACCGCCGACCCAACGCCCATCACCTGCTGGCGCTCATCCGTTCGCTCCTCCCTTAACCTTTCCAGATGCTTGACAATATCCTCGTAGGCGGCCCGGCAATTCTCCCAGATCCCAGAACGTGCCAAGGCATCCATATTGGCCGCTGACATGCCAGCATTTTGGGCGGCGGCCTTCAGCATTTGGCTCTCGGGACGGGCGTGCAAGCCATGGGGCGGCATACCCGGCGACATGAGAGCCGCCGCTCCTGGATGGTGGGCATTCATCTGCATGAAGGCCATGTGATTGATGGGCGGCGGATTGTAGCCATTAGCCAGGAGTGGTGACTTCTCTAAGCGGTTCATATCTAGGGAGACAAGAAGGATAAAAAAGGGAAAATATTTAATATGACTGAAGGGAGACAAGGAACCCCTTTAAAGGGAGTAGGAAAAGTATAAAAATTTACAATATATATCCTTTAAGCCTGTTAAATGTTATTAAATCTATCTATAATCTCCTGAAATTCCTTATATTGCAATTCAAAAAACCCCCCTCGATGTCACCTTGGTAAATATTTTTAATTTTCAAATGCATTCTGACCCATCCTCAACAATATTTGCCTTTCATTTTGATGGCTCGCCCCACTGACACCTGTTCCTGTCTGCTTCCAATCCTAGACATATAGATATATACTAAATACATATATCTATATATAGCATGTCTATTGTCTGTGCGGCCAGACTAAACACAACAACTAAAAGCACCCACGCACATGGCCGAGGCGAGTTCGCCGATACATAGATACTTTTGTATCTGGCCCGTGTATCTACGGCTGTCATTTGTTTGCGCTCTATATATATGTACGTAGATACATGTCTGTATATGGTTTTATATGCAGTTAGCTGAACAATTTAGTGTGCCATTAAATGCTTTAACGTTCACTAAATTGCTAAAATTGAAGCAAAATTCGAAATGCAATTAAAAACTTGGCGAAAATTCGTTAGCAAGGGGAATGCAATTAAACGATGGGAAAAATATATCAGAGAGAAAATGCAGTTACAAAATATATATATATATATAACTGCCAGACTAGTGCGTGTGTGCATTTTTATATTAATAATGCAATATCACTCAAGAATCAACGCCCCTTAATTCACTCAGAGAACCTTCCTCCTTTATGGCCAGCAATGACTGGGCAGAAAAAGTAACCAAAACTCTGTTTTCAAAAACCCATCTTCTTTCAGTTTCAGTTTAGTTCAGAAGGCGCCGGCGGCGCATGGTTCTAAAGAAAAAGATTTCAAGATTCCTTTCGATTGGGCTTTTGTGGCCGCTCGAGAGTATCTTTCCATATTGTGCGTTTCGGACACATTAATAGAAAGAGGCGTTGACCAAGTTGTCAGCTTGGCTCATAGAAAACTATGTGAGTATGTAAAAAAAAAAAAATAAAGGGAAAAAGAAAGGAAGAAAAATGTAAAATCAATTAAATGTGAGTCCGCTTGTACTTATCATAATTACAGCCACAGATACAATTCGAAAATTCAATGAATGCGATTTCCTGTAGCAGTACAAATCACAGTGGAAATCGACTTGATTGCGGCTTAGGCTGCCATTTATCTGTGGCTGCTGGGAACCCAACAGCCAAACTACACCCGATGTATCTGTATCTGTATCTGTATCCGTTTCGTTTTTGTTCGTTTGGCACAGCCGTAGAGTAAGCTGTAATCAGCCAACAAGCAGCGACCACAAATCACAAATGGCGGCACAGCAACAATCATCGATCGATTGAGAAGCACAGAAAAGAAAAACACAGAAACAGAAAGCACTATTACCGGCCGATCCCCGAAAGCAAGTTTAGTGGCCAATCTGCGAATGATTTCATTACCATTCGAATCCCAATTCGTGGGCCCTCGGGTCATGCCACTCAATTGTGTGAGAATTTGCAATTGGCAGTGGCAAGTGGGAAATTTTTGTTTCGTACAGAGAGAAAAGCAATTGCTGAATATTTAAGTAAATATTTTACTTTTCATTCATTTTTGTTAAATTGAAATATTTTTAAATAAAAATATAAATAAATATCAAAAATTGTAAGGCAATCTTGAGTATTCTAAGCAAAAGGTCCTAAATTGGACCTCTTTTTATGCAGCAAGGGCACACTAGCTTATATTCTGTCTGAGTTAAGGTCACACTGAGCTTTTTCAACTTAACAGTTTCTTGTGAAATTCATGGGAAATATGAAAATTTCACGCTATCAATAATATTTTATTGTTAATAAATTTAAGATTATAGCTTATTTTGAATAATTTTTTTTCTCAGTGCTTGTGCAACATTGTAGTCAATTACTTACCACTGATGTGCCCATTTTCGTAGGCATAATCCCCGTTGTCCAGACGATGCTTTTTCAGCTGCGGATGCTGCGATAGGTGAGTGGGCGGTAGGGAAAGCCCCACGGGTCCCCTTTTGGGCGGTCTACCCGGTCTGGAACTGCGGAATTGCAGAGAGTTACTGTTGGGTTGAGAGCAATGGACAATATCCGTGGTATCAGTACAAAAAAAGTCAAATGCCTCAGCACAGTGATCACAATTCAGCAAAACATAAATAGTACAAATAATGCTGTTTTCTGCCTTGTGCTGTTGCATTTTCTTGTAGATTATTTTTTATTAAAATTATTAATGTTTTTAAAACGTTTTAAACAGTTGAGAGTTTTTAGGAGCTAAAACAAAGGAGATATAGTTTTAATAATTACACTCCTTGTGTTAACTAAAAAGCCATAAGAAATTAAACTGATTTATATACTCGTACTTTCCTACCAAAACAGTAGGACCTCCGGCTTATAATAACTTCTTTAAGTCGGACCCCTGCTGTATACTTAAATATATTCTTTATTTTCATTTACTTGAGCCAAACTTAATAAAGAACAAGTGTCTATTATAATTTTTAATGTCTCTTCTGGCCATAAATGCATCCATCATGTCTTAACTATTTCATATATATTATTCTTAAGAATTTCACTGCTTTTCCCCTTAACCGAAGACATATCCTCTCAGCCCCCGAAATGCACTGCCTAATTAAGCCTTTTAGCCAAGTTTAGTGAGCAGCCCCCCATTGACTTGAGACAAATAAAAGGCCAAAAACAAGAAGAACGAAAACGTGCTACCATTTTAATTATGTGCCATAAAAAAGCAAAGAAACAGCAACAATAATAATCATAATAATGAAGTGAAGCCACAGAGAGAAGAATATAAAAAAAAAGAGTTAAACTATATATTTTCTGGTAATTTATGCCCGCAATTGCTGCTATTTGTATATTAAATATTTAAACAAGTCTCAAGCAAATACTTGACGCAGGTTAAAGCTAAATAGTTAACCAACAAAAAAAGGCATAAACACTGCGGGTGGAAGTTATGACAAACAAGAGATAAAACCGGGAATTTGGAAACTGAAAACTGAAAACTAAAGAACTGCAGCAAATACTACAAGAGGAAGCTATAGTACTTGATCAAATATAGCGACGACTCCCGGCCACAGCTGGTCTGGTTAGCAATTAAATTATGGAATCTTCATTCCATGTTTGCCGCTGGTAAACAGGTGGCCCCTTAGAACGCCAAAGACAAAGGCAAAGACCAAGAGGCAAAGGCAAATAAACACAGGTAGCAATGATCGTGTGCACGATATGAATTACGAGGCACGGTCTATATGTACATATAGTATATTTATACATATATATGGCGAAACATTGAACAATTTGTAATTGTGCGTTCTTACGGATAGCACAACGATTCAACCAAATATTTGCAGTTACATATTTTGTGCCAGCAAATATTTGCAGCGGGATTTTAATTGTGCTCCATTAAACGTTTAACAACAAACAAAGCCAGAGTTGTTGTCTTGGCCTCTTTGGGTCAAATAAAGAGACTCTTCTCCGCCATGAATCATTCCGAGAATATGAAAACAACACCAAAAACGGAGGGAAAGTGTTTTTCGACTCTAATCGGGAAGGCCGTTGGGCCCCCACATTGTGACGTGCAAAAATACAAACTCGAGACTCGTGCGTCTGTCAGTCAACTTGTACGAATTTATGGGAAGTGAGTTAAAGGTTCTGAAGGCAGAAAACACTTTCATTGGAAAGTTTTCAGTTGCCGCAGCACTGACATGTTTGTCTTGTCTTCAAACAAAATTTGGATTTCACCGGAATATGTCTTTCACATAGGGTCCCGTCCGGTTGAGATTGGATAACCCAATTGGGTTTGAGGCATTTGCGTAATGATTGTGCAATAATAATGAACCCTACAGGTGAATTCTAGGAAGTCTGCTTCAAGGAAAGAAGCTTATCTGGTTTGTTACTAAGCAATAAAGATTTCTCTGAGAAAATTTCGATGTTTAATTTAAATAAATTTATTAATTTAAATAAAACAATATTAGTTTAAAGAGAAACTGGCTAGAATAGATTATTTTTGATTTTAAATATCTGTACGAAAAAAGTACTGAATGGGCTCCGTTTTTTGTTAATTTATGTTTAAGAAAGACTCACAAATATATTTTTAGTTAAAATAAAGTCAACATTGCCATAATTCGGTCCCTCTCAAAATTATTATTTTAAAATAACTAAAAACAATAAGCTTAATATCTCAGAAAATCCTAGAAACCAATTAATTATAACAATAAGGTGACAAATTTATCTACAAAAATCAATTTACTCTAAATACTTAAAGCCCGATTACGTCTAAAAACATATTTTTCCAGGTATTTAGACCTAAATTTTGTAAATTAAATTAAAGTTTGAATGCTCAACCGAAACTGGCGACTAAACCAACGGTTATTTAACTAATTTATGCACCGTTGTCACTTGCCGCAAATGTCATTTTGCATTTACACATTTTGCATTTTTTTCGCGCAGCGGCGGACAAGCGTTTAGTCAGGAATAAACAACAATTTGTCAAAATAGTCGCTGTGGCCAATGTAGGCCTGCCAAAACGGCTATAATAATAATAACAACAACCGGAGGAGCATAACCGGTTGTCCGAGCCGAAAGCCGAAAGCCAAAAGCCCCGAACCTCTTGTAGTAGCTCGAACCTGTTTGCAGCTGTCTCCTTCCTTGGTATATTTTTCAATAATCAAGGGATAGCTGAGTTGTTAATTATTGACCCGAAGACTGAGTGTGTGTGTTGAGAAACAGCCGCCAAAATATGCGCCAAACTGTGCTAAATGTTGCAGTTGCAGTTGCATAAATCGAAAGGATATTTTCCAATTGCATATTTGGGGCGGAGAAGGCGTTGCCGGCATTTGTCAGCGAATGAATCCAGAGGCTTCCTTCGGTCTTAACCCACAGCCCCCGGGCCTAGGCTGTAAATTGGTAAATCAATTACATTTATGGCCAACTTTCTGCCACCTTGTGGTGCTACTGCTTCTGCTGGAGAGCGTGCTTGCCGGCAACTAAATCAATGCAATCCGATTTCAAGTACTTGGCAACCGACAATTAAATGTGTGCTGTGCCCCGCCACACAATTTCCATATTTGCAATCACCAATGCCGAGTGCACTCGCAGCGGTAGAATTTTAATTGAATTCATAGCCTCAAATTGATTCGAACGTTGCCGTTTGCCGTTTGCCATTTGTCTCTAAGCCGACAAAAGCGACAACAAATTCCCAGAAAGAAGCCGGGAAAGAATACACTTCGTCTTAACTTGGCGCTTGAAGTTGGCTCGAATTTCCTTCGTTTAACAATAAATGTTATTGGAACGAGAATGCTCGTTGGCCGCTGCCTTTGGCCAGCTTTCGTATTCATTGTTAAGTGACATGCAAATGTACGAATGACATGGCATTGTTGGGACTCTGAAGTTTAAGCCTATAGTATATACATATGTAAAGACTGGGTCCGACTTGGAGATACATTCCGGCTAATTGTGGGCTTTGAGTACGGCCTCTGCTTCTCCAAATGATTGGTTAAGGGAACTGTAAGGCCATGGAAATTGTAAATTATAGCAGAAAACTAACTCGGTTTCATTGGAAACTGTGAATAAGATGAGATTGATTCAAGGGAATTAAGTAGACCTTAACAAGGTCTAGGAAAGGAAAGTTTCTAATAGAGTTAGTTGGACAGCATATTTTTGTAGACAATTACTCAAAGAAATTTGTAAAGAAAAGGTAAACAATGTCTAAATAGATATTATAAATAATCTGAGAGACCTGACTAATCTAAGCTCCATTATGAACCAAAGTTTATTCATTTAAAAGGATTATGGTGCCTTTTAACCCGAATAATATTGCTTCAGTTGGTTATATATTAAATACAATAAATAATTTTTCCTCAGACACAATTGTACAAATTCTAATCTTTTATTGTTCCCAAATTTCCGTGACAAAATTCCTTCTTAGGCTCACTTCATTTTCCTGATTCCACACTCAAAAAATCGACCCATTCCTATGCAAATTTGTGCCCAGTCAAGTATTTAAATTAAAATCACATGCTAATTAACAATTTTAAATTTTGGGTGGCCTTCTTTTTTTTGCCACCCCACAACAAGTTTGCCTTATAATTTCCTCGAGCAACTGGCGATTTCCCCCGAGACCAACTACTACTATATGTGCACTACATTAATGCAGATTTCTTGGCAATTGTTTTTGCATACTTTGTTGTTTTTTTCCTCACTCACTTCAATTTCAATTGGCGTGCTAATAACTCATTTAGTTCGCAACAAAAACCGAGCAGCGGACAAAGAGAAAAAAAAATAGTTACAAACATGCCACACCAACAATGGGTTTGCTGGCTACCCACCAAGATGGCCCCCTGCCTCCCTTTCGCGGCATCTCATGATGCTGGGAGAATATATATATATTTCTATATATATGAATGCTGTTGGGTGCAGTTTTGTTTTAGGCTCTGTAATTATTATAAAAAATAAATTGAACTATTGTTGCCTCATTTAGATTGAACAGCAGCTGAGGCAGAGGCAGCCACAAAGTTGCTTTTGTTACTCGGTTACACTCAATTAAGCTGAATTTGCAAAATGCAAATGCCCCAAATGAAACTTACACCTCAAAAAAAAACCATAGCTGCACTCGAATTATTTTAGAAATTTAATATAATTAAATGAGCTTGCCTTTCCTTGCAACACTTTTCCGCCTCTCATTTTGACAGCCCGAGGAACCGAGTTCAGTTCAGGTGAGCCGGAGTTGATCTCTTGATTGTCAGTCAGTCAGTTTGTGATTAGACATTCGACAGTCACTATTGTTGCTGCCTGGCATAAATTATAGTCTGTCTGTCTCTCTATATAACAAAGCTATGCATATGAAATTCATATAATAAATCAATGTGCTGTCGCAATTTGTGTTAAGTTATTTGTAATCAATTCGAATTTGAATCTAACGCCGAGTCAGAGAGATTTATGGTAATATTTTGTGTGTGGATTTGGATATTTTTCAAAATAAATAAGAAAGTTATATTTCAAATTGATGTTGAAATTAGAATTTATTGGAAATGTGTTCTGTATAAAAATTTAAATGCTGACTTTGGTTTATATTTTAGAATTGATGTTGAAAATTTTTTCATTATTTTACATCAGCTTACAGACGGCATTGCCATACTATTCTTTATTTCTAAAAGAATTATTTAAAAGATTTGAATGAATGATATTTATGAATTGATGTTGGAATATTTATGAATGCGCTGTTTTCCATATACTTTCCATAAACGTTGTAATGAAAATTTATTTAAATTTATGCCGCCATAAGTGTAAACTTTTAAAAACGCTTTTTTTTCATCCAAACAAAAAATTACTCCTTTGTATTGAATACCTTTCCAATAAATTAATTTTTTCTCACACTTTTTTTATAACTCTAACCAAAAACCTGTAATTTTTAAACAATTTTCCCAGCAAAAACTTTATCAATAAAACTCTAATTCTACCCTAGTCTCCCTCAAACTCTTTCACTTATTCACTTCACCGTCCCTACAGCCATTCTCCCGTCTAACAAATTTACCAACAAATTAAACTCAAATGAAGTCAAATCAATCGATGGCTTTTCAATACTATTTTTTTTTTTTTTTTTGCTAACATTTTCCACTTGGCCCGAGCAATTTGCATAGTTGTGGTCTGGTACCGAATCGGATCGGTTAGTCTTCGGCGGTGGAGCACGGCTCTAGTCCAATTTAGTGGAAAGGTGTGCCCACCAGCTCAGTCACAACACGTTGTCGTGGCCCAGGCTCTTCTGGCGGCTTGCTTCTCCGCCTTTTGGTACATGCCGCTGCGGCCTAAACGGCGTTTTTAAGCCAACTTAGAGAGCCAGCGAGAGGAGTGGAGACCCAAACTGTCAACTGTGATCAAAATCAATTGTTTGCCATTTGCCAAAACCGAAATTGACTGAGCCAACTCTGCGCAACTCACACAAATGCTGACAAAATTATTATTATTTTTTTACAGACACATGCGAGAGCCCATGAAATGTCAGTGTCAATAATTTTTTATAATTATGAGCACATTACCAAAAAAAAAAAAAGAACAAAAACTATACACATACATTCAATAGTTCATTTCAATAGTGAAAAAAAAATATTATTTATGGTTGGCTGCCATAGGAGAAGCCCCCAAAAAAGGCAAACAAATATAATAAAAAATTATTGCAACGTAAGTTTCGATTTGAACAAAAGGAGAATACATTTTGATGATCTCAAGAGTGTTTTAGAGTGAAAATGGAAGGTGTTTTGTTGGGAAACTAACTAACTAATATGAATTTAGCCTTATGAATTGAAACAACATTTCCCCAAAAAAGTTTTTTGAATTTTTTAAACTTGCTGTGTCTATTTTAAATAATTCTTTCTTTTTACTCCTCAAATATATCGAAATATCCCCTAAATATATCTTCAAAAAATCAATCCACACACCTGTTCCCTCTACCGTTAACACCGTTAAGTTCTTAACCCTTTTCATGCTCTATTTACGATTATCCAAACTTTGATCTGCACATTTTTTTTGTTTTTTTTTTTTTGGCACATCCTTTTGCACTTCCGCTCTTGAAGGCTCGCCCAATTTCCGTTTTGAGTTTAATTAATTTAATAAACAAATTCTTTTCGCTCTAAAAACTCTCAAGTGTAGTATAATGATAATGCGATCGATTCGATACGTTTTTCCTTTTCTTTTTCCTTTAGGAAAAACGAGTAAAACGGAAAATAAAAAATGTAACAAAAAAATTATAAGGAGGGAGGAGAGAAATTATTGCCATAGTTTTTTTTATTATACTTGTGTGTTTACCTCTCTGGTGGCTTGATCGATAGGCATCTGCAATTAAAAAGAGAAGAGAAGAGACAAGTGAGGCAAAATTGTTAAACGTTGTGTGTGTGTGTAAGCTTTAAAACGTACAAAAAAAAAACAACAACTGCAATGCAACTGCAACGAAACGCAAAAAAAAAATAATATACGGGAAAAATTCAGGTTACAATTGCTGAAAAAGGGAAGTTTTTCATTGATGGACGAGCCAGGCTCTGTCTCTGTGCATTTTGGCGGGCCAGCGGGTGTGAAAATGCACACGCCCTTAGCCCCCTCCCCCTTCAGCTACCTTAACCCGCCGCCGCCGTAATTATCCCCAGAGAGCCAAAGAGAGACAGGCCTGCCCTCAGCGGTTTCGCATTTCCCCCTCTATCTCTCGCTCTCTCTCTCCCTCTCTCTCTCTCTCGCTACTTGTTTCAATTTAGTGCAAAACTTTTTCAACCTAATAATAGGTTTAACCGCATTTTTAACCGTTCCTTATGCTGGGTCCGGTTCGTTTTTCGAAGCCGACAATGGGCATAACCCTGGGTCCCTGTCTCTGTTCTGGTTCTCTACTCGACTCTCCATAGAGCAAAAATTATTACAACATTTTTTAAAATAAAAAAAAAATATATACGCAAATTTAACTTTGAATTTTAATCACAAAAAAAAAATCCTCATCTTAAAAAGTGAGTTTTTAAAAAGATAGACTAAAATTTAAAAAACTAAACAGGACTTTGATTACTAATAAAAAATATAATCTGAAACTTAACTAACAACTTACAATACTTTCGGAGTCGAACCGCAAACTACTCAAATTTAACTTTGCCATCTTTGCTAATAAGTAGTTAAAAAAATAGGACTAACAAATTAGAAATCTAAACAGGACTCTGTATTTTAATAACAAAAGAACATACAACTTATCAAAATACTAAAAGGACCCTAAGCTAAAATAAATGTTATTTTAAAATAGTTTCCTTTATTGAAACCAGTTCGATTTAAGGGAGAAAGATTAAGGAAAACATAAGAGCACTTATCCTTTATTAACCCCTAAAATTCCGTACTTTATTTTAGTATTTTAAATATCTTAAAATCCTTTCAAAAACTTATAACATCTCTCTCAAAATAATATTATTTTCTTCCTGTGTTTATTCCTACAGCGCATGTGCACTTTGGGAGCACACTTTATACACTCCATGTGCTGGGGCTCTTTTCCATAATTAACTAGATGGTTTTCCATCGACTGCATTGTGGTCAGTGGCCAGTCCAACCCGTTCTTTACTGTAAACAAAAACGCAGGACTCTCCAAAGGCTTACAAGAACCCAAAAAGAAAAAAAGGTAAGAAATAAAACGGAACCAACAAAACAAAAAAAAAAAATTAAAGGGGGGATATTGGAATACAAGGTTGCAATCTTTTCAACTGTTGATGTCTCAATGCCGGGCCCTGCGGTTCATAAATGTTTTCGGAAAGCTTTTAAGCAGGAGAATGTTTAAATATCCATTAAATATTGGGTTACTCTGGCGGGCAAACGGAATATTAGCCTTTAATTAAGTTGGGTTCTTTGGTATATTTATTTTTTATTTACTGAAAGATAAAAGATTCTATTAGTTTTCTATTCTTGTTCTAAATTCTTGACTATTATTAAAGCCTATTTTTGATACATTTTTAATCCTTCAAAATGTAGAAAAAGATCTGGGAAAGGTTTGATTAACAGTTAAAACTTTCAGCTATTTTTTTTTAATTATTATTTACAATTAAAAACCTGTAAGTACAAGTTAAATATTCTTAAAAGTTTGTGTTGCAATGGCAAAGATTCTTAATTATTTACTATTATTTAAAAGCTTTTGTGATACATTTTCAATCCTTCAAAATGTTGAAAAATAGCTGGGAAATGATTTGTTAACATTTATAAACTTGCAACTATCAATTTTTCAATTATTTTTAAGATTTTAAATCTCCCTAATAGTCTGTGTTGCCTTAAAATCATAAAATACTATTTAATCAGCAAATCCTAGTTACCCTAAAACATCTTTACAACAAGTTACAAAAAGCACACCTTTTGTGTAACCAAGGACAATTGCACTTCCTTGAGGTTCCCCTAAACTCAAACTACAAAACCCCAGAACTCCTACAATCCCCCCACTTAAGAAAAAACATAACAAAACCCATTTCTCTGCGCTTTTTTCCTTGTCGTTTTTTCCACTCGAACGGAAATGAGCTGACAGGGCACCGCACACGTCGATTTTGCAAGAAACATTGAATGGAAAACATTGGGCGGAAAAGTTGTACAAGGTGGAAAAACTGTTTCACCAACTATTGTTAGAGGCGTTCAAAAGAATTACGCAGCTTTCTGGATTGTTAGCAAAGGGGTTCAAATAGGGGGCGGCACTTCACCCGTTACGTTTGCATTGCGTATTTCCGCCAAATGTCATCGGAAAAAGGCAAAAGGCGAAAATGCGAGAGACGAAAGTTTTTTGACTGCCTCACGGGTTAATCGATATCGATGCACAAACTATTTGCATTGTGTGCCACCTAACCCCCCCTTACCCCTTACCCCCTACCCCCTCGGGGCAATTGGAAAATTAAAATGGGGCGGCGACGGCGGGTGCAACTTGAGTGCGTAAGTTGGCTAAAGCGGAAACAGGAAATGAGAAAATTTTGCAGAGCAAGCCCCCGAACTAGAAATGCAACTAACAGAGCGTTTACACTCGAAGAAATTAGGAGATCAGACTAGTTTCTAGAAAAAATTTAATTGTAGAAAATTAATTATTAATTGGAATTTTAATTAAAGCAAAAATGAAAATGATTTTCAAAACTTTAGTTAAATCTTACGTTTCAATAAGAAAAATATTAAAAAAAAAATGATATTACTTTTGTTTATATACTCAAAATTGTGTATAACTTTTGAGTTGAAAATCTAAAAAAAAACTGTCTTTAAATTAAATATTTGCCTGAATCAAGTGATATATTTCCTGCTTAATGTTTAATAGTGGTTTTTGAAATTAAAAACTTGTTAAATAACAAAGCATCCGAAATCGATTACAAATATTATCTTTCCTCTAAAAATCCCTAAGCAAATGCATTATAAATTTGCAAGAAAAATGTATTTTAAATTCGCAATAAAACCCTCTTAAGAAATTAACCACGTTCCTTAAAAATATACAACTCAAAGACAAAGGAAATAATTGTAAAAGAAAGCACTGTGGTTCTTATTCGTACCTGGCCGTGGTGCAGTCCCTGTAGAGTACATCAAAGTCCTTGCAGCTCAGGAGCTTGCAGCGATTGACGCCCGGCTGGATGGCACCCAGACCGCGCAGGATTCGCACCTGCTCCACATTGCACACGAGCGGCACAATGTCCAGGCGCTTGAGCTTGGTGTAGACCGTGTGCAGGCCACCGACCAGGTGCTTGAGGAAGAGCTCGAAGGCCTGCGGCAGGCAGAGCATCGTCTCGTTGCTGATGATGAAGGCAGCCACCTTCTGGCCGCGATACTCCACCAGCTTGCACTCATTGGCGCTGGGATCGGAGGTGGAAATGGGTGGCGGCGAGTTGTATGACCTTGGCGGCACATGATGATGGGCGGCGGCCATTAGTTCCAGCGGGGAGGCATGATGCATCATCTGCAGGGAGTTGAGGAGACCCAAAGAATGCGGGGGCAGGCCGTGGGGCATTCGCGGCGGCAGTCCAGCTGGCAAACCATTGCCGGAGGACAGTCCGTGAGGCGGAGGACTTAGCTGATGGTGCTGCTGCTGCTGGGCCTGCTGCTGAGCCTGCTGTTGCTGCTGCTGCTGCATCTGCTGCATCATGGAGTGATTGAGCGAGCTCACGGGACTGACGGCGCTCGGATGACGACTTGGCGAGCTGGCCGGCGAGCAGCTGGATCCTCGGCCCGTGTGGGAGCTGCGGCCATTGGGGCGATCATCATTGGCGCCGCGGGAACTGTTGCTGCCGTCGCGTCCATTGTGCTGTGCCTGCTGCTGCGCTTGCTGCTGCTGCTGCTGGGCTGCTGCAGCCGCGGCAGCTGCTGCGGCGGCTGCCTGCTGCTGCTGCTGGTGGTGCATCAACATGGCCGTGGTGTTCATACTGCTGCCACTGGTCAACTGGTCTAAACTCCTGATCCCGATCCCGATCCCACTTCCGATATTGTTGTTATTGATCGCGCTCGCCTTGTTATTGTTCTTTTCACTTTGTTCACTTGTCACACAATCCATACTTCATCGTGGCCCACACTTGTTTATTTGTTTCTTTGCTCTTTTTTTGTATTTGTATTATTTTTTGTTTTCTATGATAAAAAATTAACACAACGTTAGGCAGGAATAGAAAAGATATACAGATAGAGTGTGAGAGGAAAGGCAGAGGCCGAGGTAGGGAGATAAATAATTAATGAACTCTTAATTCATTTTTAATTATTTATTAGGCTTCTCTATGCAAATTCTAATTGAGCGAGCGAACACGCTTCTTCACATCCGTGAATTGATGGATGTAAATAATAACCCAAGATGGCTAATTTGTTATAGGGAAGGTTTCTATATACAAAGTAAAAAATCTAGGTAGCCATTTTTATTTATTTTGATAACTGGTTTAAGGCTTTTGCAGATTAAATACTATATTATGCGCGTAAAAGCAATTTTTTGAAATATATTGAGAAGGTTCAAAGCTCTCAAATGGGTTTATATTTTTTAGATATATTTTTAGAAAAACTTTCTAATTTTTCCCAAATTATGAATTTTAGCTTAATAGGACCCTAAATATCATTTTGTAACTTTATTAATTAATTAGTAATTAGGAAAAACCTAAATTGGCAGGCCTTGCTTTTGTTAAATCCGTTAAGGAAAAGGTTTACAATTTTAACTTGTTTAAAAACATTAACACAGTTAAAGATATATTTGATTTAACAATCATTCCCAAGAGAAGTAATCCTTCGATTTATTCTCAAAGAATCATTTATTTGTAGAAATTGTAGAAATTTAAAAAAAAATCTATAATTTTTAAACAAATGTTTGAAATATTCTAAATAAATTTTTGTAATTTGCATAGAGAATTCCCTTAGATCCCAAACCTCGCTGCTTTGATTTCGAAAAAGAACATAGATTTACCTTTAACCGGGTTTTAAGATAATTCTAAAACTCAAAATCACAGTCAACACAAACACTCGCGCACTTGGTTTGTGTTAAAAATTTTTGTTTCGCTTTCGAATTTCGTTTGAATATATTTTTCGAATATATTTTTGGGTTTTGAATTGTGATTCGATTTCGCGTGATCTCGAATTTGCGGAATTTGGAAAATCCGTGTGCCGTTTTCGAGTACCGTACCGACGGATTGTCACTGAGAGATTGAGAGATTGAGAGATGCCAGCGACTCTGCTTTCACGGCGACTGCGGCGTCGGCGTCGCTGCCGGCTGCTCTTCCTCTTCGTTCCCCCTTCCCCTTCCCAGCGCCACGAATGCGAGAAATCAACGAAACGAATTGCATTCGAATGGGAATCGACTGAGAGCGAGATGGGGCGATGCCGGGGCTGAGCGAGAGAGCGCCAGCGAACGAGTGTTATTTTTTTAGCCCACCCACACACGGACACACACACACAGGCACAGAGAGAGAGAGGACAGGGCCGAAGCGTTACCGTTATGTACTGCAAGAAATGCGCGCGCAAAAGTTTTATTGCATTACCTTCGCTTACGAATGACAAATTCGAAATGAAAGGCGAGCCAAATGTGTTTCGATTCGATTCGTTTCGTACTTTGCGGCGCCGCCAGCGACAGCAGCAGCGACGGCGGCAGCGCAGCAGCGGCAGCAGGAAGAGTATCTGTAGCTGTATGTGTGTGTGTGTGTGTATGTGTATCTGTATCTGCGATTGTGCAAAACCAGAATACGAATACGAATACGAGTTACGAATGTTTGTTGCGTCTCGCATTACGAGCACACACATACCCGCACAAAAAGGGGAGTGGTATACGATTGATAGCTGAGTGGGTGTGTGTGTTTGTGTGTATGCAACCCCAAAAAATACAATGACAAACGTAATAAAACGACACACACAATCCACTGCCAGGACCTGCCGCTCTCTTTCTCTCTCAGTCTCTCTCTCTCACCCGCTCTCTTTCCCACATTTGTTTTATTTATTTTTTCAATTCAATTCAAAACCTCCCTCTCCCTTGCTCACGCTCTCTCTCTCCACCGAATAACATTCTACATTTCATTTGCGTTTCAATTTCATTTCGTTTCAGCTTGCCTCTCTCGCTCGCACTCTGGCAGGGCATGCGGCCATCTTGCTCGCACGCTCAGGTGGGCTGCAACCAATAAACATGAGTGAGCAGCATATTTGCATAGTGTGTGTGTGTGTGTGTGTGTGCGAGAGAGTGAGGGAGATGCACGTGTGTGAGTGCTCTGTTCGGCCCTCCCGCTCACTCCAATGGCCGTCGCCTTATATAAACAAATGACAATTGTTTTGGCATTTTCCAACCCAAAGTAAATTAAAATAAATGCATTGCAGGAAAAAGCAAGGCAAAAACAAAACAAACGAAAAACTGCGATTACTTGGAGTTTGCGCAGCTGATTTTGCCTTTTGGCTTTGCTTTTGCCTGCAATTTGCATTTTCTTATTGGAAAAGCATTTTAATTTCAATTAAAAAAGTAAATGACAAAGTTTCAACGAATTAAAAAGTGAGACAGAGACGGCCCGAGAGTGTGTGGCCATCTCTTTCGCACACCATCTGCCGTTTTCTGTGGGGTTTTTTTGTCAACCGTTATTTTCCGTTTCCCATTTCGTTTCTGCCGTTTATTTGTATTTCTTTGCAGGACATTTCTGCTTCTTCTTCTTCTTGTCGGGCTCTTTTTGTATGTTTCTGATTCAGAGGAGAGCGGCATGAGAGAAGGCGGAGGGCCATCTCGCTCGCACTTGTGCTCGTGGGTGTTTTTTTTTTTTGCGCCCGGGGGCGTTCGTTTTCTGGTATTCGTTTCGTTTTTCGGATGCTTATAAATAGCATTGCTTATAAATTCTGGTCTCGCACCTTTGCCACCTCCACACACACAACCACTTGTGTGTATTTCTATATATATGTATGTATATACGAAACACACATTGTATATCCCGTTAATGCGATGGGTGTGTTCGCCTCGCTCTGTCGTTCATTTCTCATTTTTTCTATTATTTGTCTTCGTTCTGCGTTTCTTTTGACGATTGCGAACCAATCGCATTTCTCCATTTCTCTCCGATTGCTCCGCACACACATATATAGACTGCGTCTTTACGTATGTATGTATTTATGTATTGTGTTTGCACACGACATATGTATTGTATGTATGTTTTGTGTGTGTGCGTTTTGTATGTACGAATTTTTCTTTTTCGCTTCGTTTTGGGGTCTTTCTCTTTGCGGATTCCCCCTTCCACTGTCTTTTCAAGTTGTTGTTGTTGCTGCCGGAATATTGATGACAGCTAAAGTTCGATATAAAATTGATTGCACATTTGGAGTTACAGGACCTTTTCCGGAAACTGTATTTACTGAAAATATGTACTAGGATATCAGCAATACCCGAAAAAATGCCAAAAATACTAAGCTGTCAGTTTTGAATGTTAAATTACAAACTTTCGCACAATAAAGAGAAATATCCACTGTTTATTTTTCATTTATGCATCTTATCAATAAAATGAGCAAGTTTAAATTCTTATTTTAATTTTAAATATATTATTTATAATTATATTATTTTTATATAAATTTTTTTTAATTTATTTATTTTTAACCTTTTGCAGCAAAAGGGAAATTTCTACAGTAAAACTGTTATTTTTAAAAATTTCATGTTGATTTGGAGATTCAACGACTTCAGGTGATTGGCAATTTTAATATTAATCTGATATTAAATCATCTCACCATTAATATAAAATCATTATTTTTTATTTGAAAAAATATATGTATCATATAAAAAAATAATTAAAAAAACAAGCTAAAAGTTTAATAAAAATCCAAATCTACAAATTTCTAAATTTATAATTACTACACAAATTTATAAGTTTAATTTTATGTATTTTATTTATGTATCTGATTTTGTAAAAGGTTTTCGTTATCTTTGCATAAATGAATTCAAATATAATTTGCCCGCCAAAATCGATGCTATTGCAACGCTCAGCTCTTGTCAGTGTGTTGTACATACATAGCAACCAGCTGTTGTCAGTGAGTAACCAAAGCGACTGTGGCACAGTGGGCCAAATAGCGTCTCTCGCTTATTACAAAAAACATTTGAAGCTGAAATTTAACAAAATTCGAATTTAAATTAATTTTTTCTTGTTTTTAAGTATTTATTTTATTTTTTTAACTAATTTTTACTTCGCTTAGAGTCAACTACAGAGTAAATTTCTTGTTAATTCTCATCATCTGCCTGACAAATGTAATTAAGTTTCTTCTCGCAGTTATCATCGTCCATGCCCCTGTTATCAATGGTCACACAATTCTGAGAATTTCTGTTGTTAGGTTCGTTGGGTCTCCACTTTAAAAAGTTAGCTGGATTGCCGTTGGACGAGGATATAAAAAGCCCCTTTTCTGCCAAATCACTGATGCCCAGCCAATAGATCACGCCAGCTTTAAGGTTAAGAGCGTCCAGATCTTCCTTCCGGGGACTAGCCAAGTGTCCACCCATCCTGCGACAGGCGTGTGCGGCAGAAAACCAATTCAGCTTGGTATTATCTTCGACATAGAAGTATCTGTGGTATCAAAGCATATAGTATTTATCAAAAAAACATAATTTTAAAGATTATCAGTAACCTGGAGCCGGCCTTAACAAAGTACAGGGGAATAGTTTTTATGGAGGATTCCAGCGAAGTTTTCACAGCCTGCAGGACTTCCATGTGAGCAGAGTTCTGACTTTCCATCCTCTCAAGCCTGGCTCTAAAGTCTTCCGGATTAATCTTTTCCCAAGATGCTAGGGAACTACCAACTTTGGAGAGCACTTCCTGCACATTGCCTTGTCCTTGCAGCAACTGTTCCAGTTTCTCTTGTGTTTTATTTGCACTCATCCACTCGTCCTGGTGCAAAACTATGTGATCCAGCATGGGCTTCAAGGCCGTAAGGCAGAATGGACTGCACTGATTGGGGGGATCGTCCAAGAGGCACACGGATCGAGCACTATCCTTGGGCTCTGCCATGCACATATTCAAATACCAAGCCAGCGTTGCACAGTGTAAGTAAATTGCTGCTGACTTTAACATGATGAATTTTCAATACAAATATATTGCGAAAAAAAATATTAAGAACGTCTAACCACGTATAGATTGAAAATGCCACTGATTTGTGATTCTATAAATGAAATATGGAATTTAGCAATCAATTGGCAATCGACGCTAATGACGCCTTTGACTCACAGATGATATGAACACTGATCTGACTTATCAGATCTGACTGATCTGAATTATTCAATATTGCTGATAAGAGCCTATACTTAAAAAGTGAATTAAATTTTTAAAAGGTGAGCTTACATTAAGTTGTAAGTTGTTTGGTTTATGTAAACAAAATCGTTCCTAAATTATATCTCCTGGAACGTTTGTTTGAACTACTTTATTGACTTGAAATATGTTTCCAAAATTTCAATTTAAAATTGCATTAATTTGAACAAAACTAAAGAGTTGAGTTATATTATTGGTAAAATATTTGTTATCCTAATTTTATTTTTTTATTAATAAAGCCATTATATATAAAGACTATTTTGTCAAGGTGTTACATCGATCATAACAAAATCGTTTAAAATTGTAAAACACCTTGTTAATGTTATGTAGCGTTTTTCAATTTTAAATCATTCTGTTTTTTGGAGCGAATATGGTGAAATTTCACCTTAAATGAATTAACAAAATAATAATGTATATAAACTCGGCGCTGTTTTTGCTTATTTTTCAGCTTTTCCTTTCATATTTGGCGTACCTTAGCTTATTTTCGTCCAGAATCTCGCCGGATCAATACAATGGATAAAAATTGTTAAAAAATACAAAAAATATTTAAAAAGTTAAACAAAATTGAGGTATATTTTTTAAAAGTAAATTAACAGCAGCCATTATTAATATTATTATTAATTTAATGTGTCATATACGGTATTCGAACCAAAATAGTTGGTTGATTTTCAATGTACAATTTTTAAGCTTGATGCGGAATTGGATATATTTTTTTTTTGAGTAAATTAATTGCTTAGGCTGCAAAATGGTCAGTGTGTGAAGCCACTTAACTAATTGGGATAATTATTGGTTACATGGTAATAATTTTTTTAGCAGGTAATTTATATGTGTGCGAAATCGAAGAGGTACAAAAAGATCTTTTGCTTCTTGGATTCATCTACGAAAACAAATCTTAGAGTGGACCTGGATCAGTGCGACCACGCCCTAGGAACATTCAAATAAATTGATAATTACCGTATATAAATACTTATGAAATATTTTTATATAATGTTAGTAATAACAAAAATTAATATTATTTATTTAAAGGGTAATATTATTTATATAAAGATAAAAATAGATTAAAACTATCTTTAATATTAGAATCATTAACTAGTTAACTAATTAAAGTAATGTCTCAAACCATTTATGTAAACACAACAGAAGAAATTTGTTATTTGTAAAATTACGTAGAATAACATCAAAGTGACTGCCAATTTGCGTAAAATAAGTTTTTCTACATGCATTTAGGAATGCCGGTATGAAAAATTCAATCAGCATGTCAGAAAGGAATATACAATACATGTAGAGGTACAAAAACATGGAGATATCAATGTTTTTTCACCCAAATTCAATGAAACATCGATGTTTTAAAAAATTAAAATAACTTTAATTTCTGGGCGACTTCTTTGAAGAGCACCATAGTGTCTTAAGACTCCTGAACGTATAATTAATTGATAAAAATAATGGCACATAACAATTTTTAAATTTACTTTCTAATATAAACAAATCTGACCTTTTACGTGGTCAAAAACATCGATGTTCTTGCATCTCTAAAATTATGGTATTTTTCGGAAGTTAAGAAGACATTTTAAAGTAAGTAAAGTAAGTAAAAATAAGCTAGACTCTGAAAATAATTAGCGAAAAATAAAACAAATAATATTAAATACCAATAGCTACATCCAAATGCAAGAAATAAATTATTTTAGGCTCAGAAGCTTATTCAAAAAATTTTAAATGTACCATTATGCGCAACTTTGTTTATCTAATGTTCTTACATTACAAAACTCGTTCAACTTCAGAAGAAGAGCGTTTAAATTTCCAATTATGAAGGGGGTCATATTTTTTTCACCGGCCTTTTTTGGAAGCAGCTTAACTCTCGCTATGTTTATTTAACAAGGTAATTTTATCGATTTCGGATTTAAAATCATTAATATTGAATATTGCGAATATAATATTTATTCTAATAAAATTAATTAAATGTATAAATGTCCGGTGTCATAAAAAATACACCAAATTATTTAATTGTGGCAGTGTAAAGTAAAAAATACGTAAACTCATTACAAAAACAGCAAGAATAACGCCAATTTCGCTTGGAAAAACACTATCTTGCAACGCTTGAAAAAGTCGTTATAAAAATATATTCAAATATTCAAATTAGCCAAAGTAAGAAATCTGGGCACACTAAATCGCTCAGCAACCAGTGCTGCCCATATTTTTAAAACAGTGCTGCCCATTTTTTAGCGATGAGCGACCATGCTGCCCAATTGCGCAATTCAGCACCCAGTGCTGCCCATTTCTCCGAAGATCAGCACCCAGTGCTGCCCATTCAACAGCAACCAGTGTTGCCAGAGTCTGCGAGTTTCAGCAACCAATGTTGCCAGCTTCTAAAATAAAGCCAAATTGGCAACGCTGATTGTGAATTGTGAATCACAAAATAAAGATTAAGTAAAAAGTGGACAACAGACACTAACTACTAACTACACACACACACAACACAATGGCCGCCACCCTGAAGCCCTACCTGACCGCCGTGCGCCACTCGCTGACGGCGGCAATGTGCCTGCAGGACTTCCCCTCCCAGGTGGTGGAGCGGCACAACAAGCCGGAGGTGGAGATCTGCTCCAGCAAGGAGCTGGTCCTCACGCCCGTCGTGGTGTCCCGGAACGAGCGCGAGAAGGTCCTGATCGAGCCCTCGATCAACTCGGTGCGCGTCAGCATCGCGGTGAAGCAGGCGGACGAGATCGAGCGCATCCTGTGCCACAAGTTCACGCGCTTCATGATGCGCCGCGCCGAGTCCTTCATCATCCTTCGGCGCAAGCCCATCGAGGACTACGACATCAGCTTCCTGATCACCAACTTCCACACCGAGCAGATGTACAAGCACAAGCTGGTCGACTTTGTCATCAGCTTCATGGAGGAGATCGACAAGGAGATTAGCGAGATGAAGCTGGCGGTCAACGCCAGGGCTCGCACCTGTGCCGAGGAGTTCCTCAAGCGCTTCTAGGTGAGTCTTTTAGGCTTCTGGAGATATTTACTCAAACGATACTTTCCTTTTTAGGTCAACCGGCGCCTTGTTACGACGCATTTAGTATTTCCATATCGGATTCAAGAATAAAGACGCCTTTTTTATTATGTATTTTACTCAAAAATGAATTGTGCTCAATTGGGAGCACTTGGGCCGACCCACCACATTACCACGGCGTTCTCATAAATCACTGCCTGATCTGGACTTAGTTTATCCTCTTCTAGAGGCCTTTCTGAGTCCCCAACGGTTGTCGTGCCGTTCATGGTTACATCCTCTCCTGCTTCGCTACCGATAAAGTGATACTGCCCCGAACCGGTGGCCAGAATGGGCAGGATCGGGTTCAAGGCGATTCCGTTGCAGCAATCAGTGTGCAGAGGCATTGAGGTTGCTTCTGAGTCACCACCAAGATCCCATATATTGAGGGCACCTCTTGTGTCGCCGCTAAGCAGCCAACTCTGATCTGCCGTAAAGTCGAACTGGATGCGCTGATTGGTGTCCACATTGCGCTGGAACTCGGCCAGCGGCGCCTTGTAGTTGCGCATGTCCCATTGCAGGAGTTTGCTGCACTTTCGTGCTCCGCTGAAAAGGTACCACTCCCCGGGCGCACCCTCGGAGTAACGCAGCTGAGTGATTCCGCCCTTGTGGCCACCCAGGGTGAAGAGTGGACCCTGCTTGGGGCTGCAGCGGAGGTCAAAGTGCTGGATGTAGCCGTGCCAGTTGCCGCAGGTCAGAGTGTTCGGACTTTCGCCGGTTTGAGCAATGCACGAGATGGCGAACTTTACGGGGTAATCGTCGCAGATTCGCCCGGGCCTAAAATAGGGTCAAATGTCAATGATTTGGAGATTTAAGATGTCCTTTCTCCATGCAGCTTACCTGTTTGTATCGAAAATCTTAATGCAGCGCTTGTAGCCCGCAAAGATCCGCTGCCCGTCGGCAGAGAAGGTCAGCGAGATGGCCGCCATAACTTCATCAACGGCGTCGTAACCACTGTAGCTGCATCGCAGCGTTCCGTCAAAGGCATCCCACATGTGGATTGGCTCATGTTGGCGCGTAGCCAGCCAGCTGAAGAGGAAATGAAGTTGTTATTTATAAATACTGAGACTCTTAGCGGATATTCTACTCACAAGCATGATTCTGGTTGCTGGCTATTCATGTGCGGATACCAGACGCAGTCGTAGACCGTGCCGCCTTCGGGAACGTGCACTGCAGACTGCAGGCTCGTTAGATCGCGTGTCGTCGTCTGTATCGCTGGTGTGGCATACAGATCGGCGGGCAGCTCCATAACATGCATGCCATCAAGATGCACCGGCACCAAGAGGCATGTTCCGTCTGGGGACCAGTAGCAGCCTTTGGTGTAGTGCTGTGCATCTGCGGACGAGGTCCAGCAGCGTCGCCCCAGCTCGATGATCTTGCTTTGGAAATACTCGATGGGCGGTGGAGCTACCTCTGGCTCAAGGTAAGCTTCCGCCTGCTCATCCGGCGCCTCTTCAGTCGCTGTTATGTTCGCCGTCGTGAGCTCCATAGTATCCTCTATGGCGATGACAGGATCGCTCTCATCTTCCTCGTCTTCGTCGTCCCCCAGCGAGGTCTCCGGCAACAGGCTCGTCTCCATTGCCTTTGTTGTGTTCACTGAAGCGTTTGTTGTCAGTAGCTTCAGTTTGAGTTTCTCGGCATCCGAGAGAGTGATACTCAGCTTGGGCATCGACATATCCACATCCACGCTGGACGTGACCATGGTGCTGCTAAAGCTAACGTTGTGGTTGAGGAGCGACGCCGACATATCGTGATCCTCCTCCATGTCGCACATACTGGTGCTCAGGTTTTGCCCCGAAAGTTCTGCCATGGGAGATGGGTTGTCCCTTTGCTGGCGGTGTATTTTCTGGTTGCCTTCTTATGTTTTAAAGGGAAAAATATCAATATAATACGATTTCTCAGTTTGTTTACCTCAAAAAACTTTAAATTGGCGATAGTGTGCCCGCTGTCTTCACAAAAGGCGCGTATTTCAGACTTCCCGGCAACTGGGCACATTAAAACGCTTCGAGTTTGGCAACGCTATACCTTCACGGCAATGGTGCTGCCAGATTTTTGCAGGCTAGGCTGGTTTACGATAGGTCGATAGGTTATCGATTATTGCCGGCATAGGCCGTTATATTCAAACAGCTTCAAATGTGTATTATTATAATTATTATTATTTAAGTACTCAAAACAATAATCTTATTATTAATTTTAATATAGAACGTTTTGTAATCAATCAAAATTAGTCGATTTTATAACTTAGCATTTATATATAGCAATATCTATTATTTTTCAGATCATATCAAAAATTAAATTTGATTAAACACTTTCCCATCGTTTATTTCTCATTTTAAAAAGAAATAAAAATTCAATGATTTATTCTACAAATACTTTAATGGACTTCAAAGGCTTCTACTAAAATTGCAAAGCTGCTAGAAAAGCTATGAGCAACAGTATGTGATCAGTGAGGATAACTCCCGATGCCTGATTGAGAGCCCTCCGTTCCAACTGGTAAAACATGGCAGAGACGCTAAGGGGCAGGGCCACCTGCTGCTCGGAAGCATCAAACTCCAGATCATGCCTGTGGCCCAGAACTAGGCGTGCGCTCTCCAGGACCCGTTGGTGCGGGGCTGCTCCGTCAAGCAATGTCAGATCCGCGACATGGAACTCGTATCTGACGCTCAAGAACATATTTCGACAGGTCAGGCTCTGATGGACCTCGTCGTAGACTCCCAGCACCGATGGCGGAGCCTCATTGGGCTTCTCGGGGTAGTGCAGCTGCAAGGGTAACCACTTTTCCGGCTGGGGTCTGCCCAGCTGCGAGACGAACACCTGACTGGCCTCCTCCAGGGAGCTGCAATTGTGGGGCAATAGCTGGCTCCAAATTCGGGACTGCAAGCTCTCACAGTAATCAGTGTGGTTGGCATTTTCCTGGAGAAGGGGCACTGCCTGCTGGAGCTGACACTGTTTCACAATATCCACACCCAGGCGCAGGACTTCTTTTTGGTCCAGTTTGGGTTGGCAGGACATTTCTCGAGATTTTCGTGTAAGCAGGGGCAGCCAGTGAAAGTCCTCGAAATTCTGTGGCGCATTAAAGTAGCTTAATTGCTTCTGTTCCTCGCTGTTGTTCTGCGGCAGAATTCTGGAGACGATTACGGGCGAGCCAGGCAAGTATCCCAGTGGACTCGATGTGGGCTTGGCATGTGACTCATTCTGAGCGATGAAACTCACTTTATAGTGCAACCACAGGGGCTCGTTGTCATCCCCCGCAAAGGGTTCACATTCAATCAAGACTTTGACCCCCATGATATTTGTGAAATTGTGGGTGACCTGAATTTCCACTTTCTCCGCCAAGATATCCAGTTGTGTGTCATTCTCCCGTTCTAGGCAAAGGAACTTTCCGTCGTCCCCTCTTTGACATACCTCAATGGCCAGTCCTTCCACGTCCCGCTCGTCTCTATCATGGGGTTTGGCCAAAACTTCGTGTGTGGCAGTGAGATTGAGGATGCTCCAGAGACTCTGTTGCAGCTGGGAGGAGTCCCTCATCAGGCAGTTGCTGCTCATGGGCTGCAAGTGTCGAATGGCCTGCTTCAGTTGGCAATGCGGGCCCTCATAGGCTGTGGGCAGGTCGAAGGTGGTCAGTTGCTTGCCCTCTGACTGCATCAATTGCAAAGCCTGCCTGAATTTGTAATGAGTTTCCGGAGATGGAGCCTGCGCGGGGGAGTCAGTTTCGTAGGCCTCCAAAAGGTCCGGCCACCTCCGATAATGCGAAGCCTCAAAATCTGCGATCAGTGACGGAGTCTTGGCTGGTTTCGTGTTGCTGCGAAAGACACACAGCCATCCGTCGTTGATCTGGCAGGTGGGCAGACCGTGAGTGTACTGAAAGTCCTCGAGTCTGGACTGAAGCGACAGTGGCAGAGCCGAGTCCGAGTGGCAATCGAAGACCCGCCGAGTCTCGGCCGGGCAGTCGCGGTCACAGCAGCAGTTCAGATCGCACTTGCTCGACTGAAGATCACAGGAGCAGTAGTATTGTGGAGGGTTGATATCCTTTAAAACCAGCGGAGGGGCAGGAGCCTCGGTGGCATTCAGAGGTTGTACTTCCGCTCTGGGAGATGATGTTGTGGTCGTTGCTGGTGCTTCTGTGGCCCTGGGTCGAGGAGGAAAGATGTTGGCAGGTGTGCTGGCCACCTCGGGGAATGGGCTTATGGAGCTGATACTGTCACTGCTGGCGGCAATCGTGGTTGTTGGTAAGTCCGTAGTTGTGGGTGGAAATGTTGATGTGGGATTTGATTGCTGAGAAATTCCTATTTTAAGTGAAAGTGAGGGTAATGTAACCATGCAGAGCATGGCTATAAACAAGAGTCCTTTCATGACTACTTAAACTCCACGCCGTAGTCCTCGAACTTTCGAAAGATTAAGCTCAGATCAACAATTACTTTTCCAGAGCTTAAGGTGTGAAGCTTGTACCTAAGGAGGAAAGTTAGAATTAATAAATGATTTACATTTAATTAACGACTTACCGCTCGACTCCCGAGTACAGCAGATCCGTCTTGCTAAGAGCCGCTCCTCCGCCTCCGAATTGTTCACGAATCGACTGCCACCAGCCGTTTGGCGCGACCTTCCAGGTGCTGATCTCCAGACGATGTGATCCGGGCGTGGTTGGCACGTGTACAAAACCGTAACCCACCGGCCAGGACTGTTGCAGGACGTTAACGGCGTACACCTCCACCAGCAGCCGGGGCCAGCCAAGAACGGAAGCCGCACTCAGGTGGATGTCCAGCGGCTGGGCAAAGTCTGAGCAGTTCTGCAGCCGATGAGAGCCCACGTGAGTCTGACCTTGCACCTCGCCCTGAACTAGGCGCCAGGCGTTACCTTCCGGAAGAGAGAGAGAGAGAGAATTATGACCAAGTGCTTTCTAGACAGGTGCATAGAGCTGCACTTACCGCTCTGCAGACTCCACTTGCAGTACAGGTGCGGCTCGGCAAAGTCAACTGCTTTCAATATCTGTCCGATTATATGCACCTCCGCCATCAATTTATCAAGCTTAATGCTCAAACGATATCTTCTAACCAAATGGGTTTCGATTGACAGCCAGCCTGAAGTTTTCGGTTTGTTGTTTTGGCTGTTTTGGCACCTGTCCGTTGGCAACGTAACCGGACAATAGGGCTGGAGCTGCCAACTCAACCGGTGCGAGAACTGGTTCAAAGGGACTAACGGTGGTGGTGGTGGCTCTAGGACTTGAATTTCTTATGCCATTAGTACTTTCCAAAAAAGCAGAACGAACTCGAACTATCATATGGGGAGTAGTCTTTAAAACCCTGATAATTATGATGGTATATTATAATTTACAGCTATAACTCCCTTCTTTACTGAATATATGCTATAATTAGAGCTACACGTTTAAAATATTGTCATTTACTATGGAAGAACAAGCAGAGAAGTTATGTTTGCAGTTAAATTTGTATATTTTTATGACATGAATGAGATTATTAAATAAATTCGAATCAAATATATTTAACATTTTAGTTATAACATGTTAAAAAGCTTTCCTTTCGATAAACAACTTTATATACATTAAAATTACTTTTAGATGCTGTTGCTTACATCATTTTATTATGCATCAACTTATGTTTAATCTTATAATTTCATAATTTCTATAAAAGTTGTTTAATAATTTAAACTAAAAAATTTTTGGAATGCAGCACAGCACCATGAAACTAGTCCATAGATTTCACTTCAGGGAATACCATGGGTCTTCCTTCACCTGCGGAATATTGTATCGAATCTTGACCGGCGCCAGAATGTGCATGATCATATGCTTGCACTCGCTGGAGGCTGAAGGAGTCTTCGGGAAGACCAGCGATTGGTTGATGCGTTTCAGCAGGATGTGCACATTGGAGCCGTCGTAGGGCAGTCGTCCAAAGACCATCGCATAGCAGACGACGCCGCTGGCCCAGATGTCCGACATGAAGGGATCATAGGCCACGCCTAATAAAATCAAAGGATAATGCAACATGCCTTAAGGGGGCGGAAAACTTACCCTTGAGAATCTCGGGGCTGGCATAGGCGTAGCTGCCGCAGAAGGTCTTGGAAAGGATCACTTGATTGTCGGAAGTCCTGGTGTCTTTGCGCGCAAACCCAAAGTCGATGAGTTTCAGGTTCCAGTTCTCGTCCAAGAGCAAATTCTCGCACTTGATGTCGCGATGCACTACACCCTTGCTGTGGATGTACTCCACAGCGCTCATGAGCTGCTTGAACAGCGTCCGCGACTGCGGTTCATCCAGGAACTTTCGCTCCCGCACATAGTCCAGCAGTGTTCCATTCTCGGCCAGCTGCATAATCAGGTAAACCCTATGGAAGATGTTAAGTTAGGGAAATAAAGTTAATATAATATAGATTAAGAAATGGTGTAAACCTTAGCACTTCTTACTTGGAGGTCTTTGCTCAGCTACATCCTTTTAAAGGAATAAAAGACAGACTCACCTGTGACTGGTCTCGATACTCTGGTAAAAGGTGATTAGGTTCTCATGGTGTAGACCCTTCACTGCCTCGATCTCGCGCGGCAGGAACTTCTGCGTGTACTCCGATGGAGCCTTGACCTTCGAGATAATTTTCACTGCCACTCGCTTGCCGTATTCCTCGGAGAAACCAATCTTGACCTTGGCGTAGTTTCCCGTGCCAATCACTTTACCCAAAATGATGCCATGCTCCTCGAGTATAGTTTTTTGCGGCTTGGTCTTGTCTTCGGTCTTGGGTAGGCTTCCGCCAACCGACGATGTCCTTGTTTGCGGCCGGTCGGCAAAAGTGTATACCTTCTGCTCCTGGCGACGACCCGAGTTCTGGTCAGTGACGAGGTCCTGGGATGAGCTGGCTCCGATGACTAGCGAAGTGGTTGTAGTTTTAGTGAAGCCTTCGGTTCGTTACATTTCTTACCTTCGCCTTCGGGTTTTCGCTTTGGCGCTGCCGCCATTTAATTGGGTACAAAAATTGCAACTCAGCAACTCCGCCAGTGTGCAGCTAATGTTTCAAAAGGATGCCGTGCCCAAGAATCATAGAAAGGAAAGCATATTCTAAAATTTTTTAATTTTGAAAGAGCCCCAATAAAATTAGTCTGACATTTTTTGAGTATTATTTCAAAACGTGTATGTAAGCTCTTGCGGCTCTCTCAAATTGGATAAGTATAAATTTAGATATCTTTGTTTTTATTGGCAACGACCAAAGACTTAATAATAAATAAAATACAGTTTCCATTTATTTACAATTGAGGACGACTTATTTTTTAAAGAAAGGGTCGATATGGGGTCAACAGAAGGTTGGCGCGGATCTTTGTGGGTCATCCATTTGTTATTTTTTCATGTCGTTTGCTTTTAAATGTCTGAGCATTTCCGCTTTTTGCGACGCACTTCAATAACAATTTAATTAAAAACTGAAATCCTTCTTTTCTCACATCAACAGGAAATATGAATATATACAGATGTGGATAAAATAATAGCATCGAAGAGTTGAGATGTTAAAGTTTATTTTTTAATAGGTTGTAAGTTAAGTTATAAGTTAAGTTATAAGCTCGTTGAAATATTTGTTAAATGATTTAATAATAATGTCAAATTAAATAAAGTTGAGTTGAGTTGTCTATATAAAATTGTATTAAATTTTGAACAAATAATACCTATTTTTTTAATCCTTTTTAAAAAAAGTTTCTTTGTAAACTAAAAACTTTATTTCTAACAGCTTGAAGGACAAATCATAAAAGTTAAATTAATTGTATATATTTAAAGAACTACAGCTAAGTATTAAGAAATATATTCTAAATAAAATTATTTTTAGTGTGGTTTAAAATATTGTAGTTTACTTTATAAGTTGTAAATCATTAAATGATATGTTATTGTATTAAAATATCAGGATCTTTCTTCAGTGCTATTATTTTCCCTGCAGCTGTACTTGCAAGTGAATGCACTTTGTACATATGTTCGTCTGAAAATAATGAATAATTATACTCTTGCAGAGGGTATTATACGTTATTTTTTATTAAAAGCTTGTAAAATAATAAAAGGTGCTTTTTTTAAACTATCAGCCATGCCTGTATGTATACATTTTCAGCTTATTGTATCTCAAGGTGAAGTTTATTTTAAATATAAGTCTTTAGTCTTTAAAAAATAGCAGCATTTTTTAGCAGTTTTAAATAAGGCAATAAATTTGTGAAATACTTTCAGACATGGATGCACACAGTTTTCCCGAATTATTTTTAATTGAAGTGCCATGTCATTGTTTCATTTCACTTTTTTTAAGAGTACAAAACAAATAAAGAATAAATAACATTCTTTGGTTCAGATAGTAACAACAACAACCACGACAAAAAAATTATTCAAAATATTTTAGAGTTGAACATTTTTGTTTGATTAGCAAATACCTTACTAAATGCAATTTGGTTTAACTCTCTTTTGTTTCGAAATTATTTCATTTTGATAAAATGTTCTTTTCATTTTTTGTAAGGAAAGAAATAAGCATTAGTTTTATATTCCGTTTATAGTTGGCATACAATTATAAAAATAAAAAAAAGAGCATTTCCTCGGCTGCAAATGAGTGAAAGACAATTTTTAATAATTCCACTCACCTCTCGGCTACCGCCGCCATCATTGGTTATTAAAAGTTGTTTACGTTGTTGGTGTTCTGCTGTTCTGTTGCGGAACAGCAACAGTTTTATATATTGTTATTATTACACTACACCGTACAGTGCAGCAATGCACAAGAGTTGTGAACTCATTTAATTAAAATAAATGCCACAAAAAATAAATGTTCGGGAATGCATTCCCTCTCTGCCACAGATTTCCTCCTCTCCCCGGGCGTGGCAGCAAAAAAAAATAAACCAAAAAAAAGTCTGTGAAAAATGGACTGAAAAAATCAAAAAAAGAATAATTCAGCAATGGCGGCGCGACTTAGCGAACTTTTAGCAATTTGCACACAAAATTAAACAACCTCCGAGCTAAGGGGGAAATTTGCAAATTATAATTATTTTATACCTGGACCGAAAAAGGTAAATTTGCCTTTCACTCCACAATACGCGGCAGTGAAGAGCTTTCCATAAGCTAACACACTTTCGTGGCTGTAAAAGGCACTGCCGGCAACGGCGTCGGCGGTCTAGATGAGCTCCATCATCACGGAGATTCGCAGGACTGGCAAAAAGGAAATCGTGTAACAAGCGCTAGAGGCGCGGCACTGGGCCACCACCAATTAAGGCTTACAACTTTCAATTAAAAACTTTGCAGCGCATTGAAAAATGCAGCAGAGTGACAGGTAAGGACGCAGAAAAACTCTGGTGAGCCTTACTAGTATGCTTTTGTATTCAAATTTCGTTGAAGGATATCGGTTTGAAGGAAAATCGCGATCGTAATTTATAATTAGCAATATTTACAAGGTATTTTTTTATCCTAGTGTTTTGTTTATTTTATTGAAATTAACCTGCAAAAGATATTTAATAAATGTATCCTGGAAGTCTGGATTTAAGAGCTAAACTTACTTTCAAAGAATATCAAAAATTGGGAGCAAAGGCCTCGTAATACCTACCTGAGGCAGGATAGGTTATTTTTTCCGACAGATTCCGCGTGCCTTGCCTCTCTCGTAGCAGCCATGTTAATGTCCCGCCATTACGTTGATTTCACAATATCCTTGCACATCCTGTCCGAAGCACTGGCGGCACAGCTAGCCGGCCCGAGGCCTGCACTCCGAAACTCTGCAGCACGGCAATGTCAAAATTGTTTGTGGCAGTTGCCACCGCAGCTGCGTTGCCTGCCAGCGGAAATGCCGCTGCACTGGACACAGAGAGATACAGGGACTCAAGGACCGACCCTCCGCGCCACCACCCACTTGGCATCGCCAGTTGTGGCAAAAGCAGAACTGACAAAACAGCAAAAATGACAACTGAAATATGCGATGCTGGAAGGGATGAGAAAGGAGCAGCAGAAAGGAGCAGGAGAAAGGAGCGGCAGAAAGGAGCGGCAGAAAGGAGCGGCAGAAAGCAGCCGGCAGGATCTGCGTTATCCCGTGGACCCTGAGCTGACTGCAAGCTCAGAGAGCTCTGGCATTGTGGTTTGCGTCACATTGGGTCCTCATCAGGATGCGAACGCCATTAAAGGTGGACGCATTATGAGTATCCTGATCTGCTATGAATGCTGCACAAACAAGGTGACTGGGTCAGTGTATCCTCTGAAGGAAGTTTCCCTCCCATCTGCTGTCACATTACGTAGCTTTCGACACTGTCAGCTCAAGCCTGCATGGGAACGATAAAGAATATCCTTTCTGCAATTCTTCTTGACTTATCCAGTCGGACCTGCCATCCGCCATGGCAACATCCCCTGTTTCTCGCATTGTGCAGCCTCTTTACATTTATTGTCGTGCTTCTGCATAATAAAGCAAAGTCCATTGTTGTGGTCAGTTCTGGTTTCAGCCAACAACAGCAGACGTAAATATGTGAAAGGACTGGCAATTGCAGGATTAATATGCTGTTAAACCCTTGGTGCATTTGCTTAAAGACGAAATTACACGCATGTATAAATTTCAGCTTCCTTTTTTAATTATATTTAAAACTTAACTAAACCTTACTTTACATATTATTTGGTCAAGAATTTATCCCTCTCCACACAGCACACGCCACACTCCACATAGTTTTCAGCTCATTTTCCCTGTCTGAATATATCCCGATCATATAATATTAAACCCATTTTTAATTGAAAATTAATTGAAATAACAATTGCAATGGCTTCAATTTATCCAGTTGTAGGCTGCCCTGCCTCGGCCCAACCTCCCTTCGTGCAACGGCCGACATCTCTATTTCCATCATCATAATTCCTTTGGCGAATTTATTCGAAATCCATATGATGCCAGTTCAATTGGCATTTATGCACTCACAAATATGTACATATGTTGTTTGCCTGTTTGCCGAGATAATTTGTAATGGGTTAATGCAAACCAAAAATGCATTTATCAGTCATGCGAGTGCCCTCTGTACTTGAAGCTCGAAATCAATTAATACTCAATTGTAATTTACGAAGCTTTCAAATCGAACAACGAGTGCTGACATAAATTAGCCAGAGACAGAGCACTAATTTAATTAAGTGGATTTGCAAATTTGTTGAACGGTATTAGTTGAAATTGAAATTCGTGAGTGGGATGCTCTATGTACTTTACTATATATATTATAGAAGGTAATGGCCTTTTCTATTGAGTTTTAGAGACATAAATTAAAATTATATAATATTAATTTAAGCATTTTTGTAAATGGTAATTTTTGTATAAATAAGAAGAAGAATTTTCTTCTGTTAAGATGAGTGACAATGGCAACACCTTTAGTGGCCTCTTCGCTTCCAGCTGTATTCCTGGGCCTACTTTGTCAACTGAGCATTCTACATTTTCAAATCAAATTAACTGACTTTCGTTTCAGTAAAAAGGAAAAAAATATATACAAGACTCTCTCCCCTTACTCCTCGTGTTGACTTGTTTTGGATTTCCATTTTTTTTTTGTCGAGTTTGTATGGGGAAATGTACTTTTGTCGCCATTTTCTTTTGGGTAATTCGAAGCCCGTATCGGCAACAAGGACTCCATCGCCTGCATCACCATCTCGGAATGGTTGAAGAGGGAAACGAAACTGTGCAGGAACAGGAGCTGCCTGGAGCTGGTCGGGGGGCATCTCGAACGGCAACCAGCTCAGGTCCTTTGAAATACATTTGACAGGGCATTATGTTTCACAGGCGGCTGCTGGATGCCAGGAGCTTCCGTCATGAAAATGATTTTTATTAAAATTCGGTAACAATTACAGTGGGGAGAGTGGGTGCTAGGTAGGGTGGAGGTAAATTTACTTGAAGACGCCTCACTTGCTTAGCACTTATTATGCCTGCTCCTTCTGGCTTGAGTCCTTTTTTCTTTGCCTTGTACATGACCTCGCATTGAACAACATAAGTAATTCTTTGTGTATTGTAACAGCTTTTTCTGTTGCTTCTCTTTAAGAGTTTAGAATAATAAGCATTTGGGGGTTAAATAAGAACTTGTTATCTTTTATTTAAAGTATTATTTAAATATCTTAATTATTATATTATATATTTCTGACGTTTGTTAAGGTTGTAGCTTTATAAAGATCTTGGTCCCGTGTCCGCTGAGGCCTTCTGACAATATATTTAGTTACCACATCAATCGAAAGGGCAGAAACAGAAACAGGTATTCCCCGATGGGCCTAGAAGGACCTCCCTCTTCTCTTTAGCTCGTCTCTGTTTGGATTCTTCCTTTCGGATCCCCCAGCTGCTGTTGCTGTATTGTTAGCATATTTTATGCAATGACAATGGCTTTGGCCTCGCCACTGTTGGTAGTTTATAAATCATTTGAGATAAGCTGCTGCACAACGTGCAGCACCTGATGTCTTTTTGAGAGGATGCCGACCCCATGCCAGCCACACGATTCACCCACCACAGCCCACTCCCACTCCAACCCACTCCACTCCCACTCTGCTCCCCGCCATTACCAAAGCTCCTTCCTGGCACTGGCCACGATGGAGTCTTGTATGTTAAAAACTGCAGACAGCGACTGAATGGGTACAAAAACTGAAAAAGGTACGGCCGACCAGGGGGAGGGAGATGGAGAGAACATAACAAAATTGAAAAACAAATTGCAAAAAGAAAAATAAAACGTAAGCAAAACGAGAGCTTTGATGATGAAGAAGAGGTAATACTCTTTTGGGGAATATTTAATACACAATTTTTGGGTGAAGTAAGTAAGGTTTTGAGAACAGAAATTTCTTTATAAAATTTTGTTTGTTTTGCATTTATAAATAATAATAATGTGCAGTAATATTACCATTTAAAATTAAGTTTTTTAAGATAGTATTTTTCTTTCAATAGCAAAGATAACGCTGGATTTAACCAGTTATGTTATATATATAAAATAATTGAATATTTATTTAATGAAAGTAATAGGATTGAAAATAATCATAAAATACACCTGAAGCTTATATTTCAGATGAATAAAGTCTTTAATTACTTTAGCCTCTAATAGTACACTCTTCAAAAACAATATAAACACTTCAATGAGCTAAGCAAAAATAATGTCACAAACGTAATGACCAACCAGTTATACTCTCTCTCCCAGTAAGTGACAGTAAAAATTGTTTGCGGTGTGTCGTAGAGCAAAAATATAAAAATGTAAATAGCATAAAATGAAAGCGTGCAACGGTAGCACTTTTCCAATACCTACATGAGGCATGTGGGGCATGGAGGAACCCCTCACCCAAGGACGGGTGGCTCTCGAAGGCGTGGCCGTATGGGTGCCAGTGCCAGTGCCAATGCCATCACAGATCTCCTTCGTCACGACTGCGCCACGCCGCAGAGTTCAAGCTGTTTAGCTTTCATGTGACAAAGTAAATTTCAATATATTGAAATTGTTATTTAAGTAGAGTGCACGTGGAGTCCCACCGAGCGAGTGGAGCGGCAACTACCAGCTGTTGTCAACCCCTCCAAGTCGCCCCCGCCCTCGTCTGCCTCGTCCCTTGGCTTCCTGTAAATAGTGTCATAAATAAATTGCCGTGATTTATGTGCCAGCCACCAGAGATAGAGCCATAGAAGCGGACAGGGGCTGAGGCGGGGTGGGAATAATGACAACAATAACAACAAAGTCATGCTAACAAATTGCATTTTAAAATGCAACCCAAGCGATTTCCTAACAAAACTATGTATAGAGTACAGTTGCCGCAGCATATCGGAGGAGGCGGCAGGACATCAGCGAAGCCAATATGGCGGCGCACAGCTGACTGAAAGGAAGCCTTTCGAAGGAGAGTGATGGGTGGCAGGAGTTGGCGGGAGCAGCTGTAGGTCCAGGCACGGTAAATGATTTAATTACAAAATAAAGTAATTTTTTATTGAATAACCACCAATGTTGATGGAAAATCGATTCGACATCTGACCGTCCACATATTTATGCACTGCCAAAAAATATATTAAAGTAGGAGGCAAACTTTGAAATGTGGAAGTTTGTAATACCTCTCAAGGAATTTATATTAAAATATATATTTTTATGTATCCTTTGAAATAATTAGAACTAAACTATTGGTTAAATTTCGTAATATGTTTTAATCTGAATGCTAATCAATCCTAAATGATATACTTATCTTGTCTTAAGGTTTTTTTATTTTTTCGTGAAATATATTTTCGTCCTTAATTTTGTAATATGATATATTACATTATATGGTTTAAGTTACTTAGAATGACTATAATTATACACAACGGCTGTAAATAATATCTACGTTTAAACCTTTTTAGTTTTAATATATATATATATTTTTTTTTATTATATTATAATATTATTTTTCTTTTTAGAAAAAAAGAATAATATTATTTTTCCAAGTTAATTTTTTTTGTGTGTACATAGCATTTAGTGGGCAGTCTTAATGACTTAAAAACTAATCGATTTTCAGTTTTGGTTTGTTGGGAAGCAGCGTAAAATACGCACATTAGCCTTTTGATGAGTCCACTCTCTCAAAGTTAATGTTAATTTCCGAGTGGCATAAGTTTTTATACATAATTTCTTTAGATTTTCCAAGTAAGTTTTTTCATTAAGAACATTATATACTTTCTATTAAGTTAACTATTATTTCTTTTATTTTTATCCTTTTACAACCCTGTGCTTTTTCTGTGCCTTTACTTTTAAATTACAGTTGCCTGTTTCGATTAGCCTATGGTATTTGCAATTGCATCATCGATTTAATTACAAATTAATTGCTTTATCATTGGCAACCGATTGGCCGTCATTCAGAACAGACACTGCGCTGGCATGGCCTCAATGTGCCATGCCACAAGTCCACACCAGGCCACCTCCCGCCCGCCCTGATTTCCATGGACTCCACCCATTGGACTAAAGCCTTGGTCAAGTCATCAAGCGAATCGCTGGCAGCTGCCGTTTATTTTTACATTTCGCGTTGGGGCTGCATTACTTTGTAATTATTGCGCAAATGGTTTGTTTGCATATTGATTACAGCTGCAAAAAGCCAAGCACTGGTCACCCTGCCCTGTCCACCCAGATTCAGACCCATCTCCGGGCTGGCCAGAGGCCGCAGAGCATGGCGAAGGCGTGTACCAGTGGCCACATGGCTACCGAGGTACCTACCAGTCCTCGCCAGCTTTCAGAATTTGACCTTTCAAACTATCGCGAAATTAAATTTATATGCTTAATTTTCTGCAATGGTAAAGAATCGAAAATAAATATAATTAATATATTAACACTTTGTGATTTATTGTTACTTTTTAAAGTTTTCATGAATGCATACACTGAGTATGAGGCGAAGCTCTTACGTTTGTATGTTAAAAATGTTAACCAAATCGATTATTATATCTTATAGTTGGTACATCTTATATTTTTTGTTATTTCCTGTTTCTATTTGAAGTCCAGCAACATACCACTGTCTACTTTCGTTGTCTTTAGTAATTTTTATAGTTTATTATATTTTCATGCATCAACATCCATGCAGGACAAAGCAGCCGATGGAATCATGTCAGTCACATCCATTTTCCTCTTCATTTCATAAAACTTTTTCGATGGCTAGTGTTTTCACACCAGTCTCACTATGGGCAAAACATTATATATTCGATATATTCATAAGACTTTAATATTATTTAAAAGTTTTTAAAGCAAAAAGGAAACATCAAATAGGATAAAGAATTAATATTTCCATGTTCATTGGTAGTTTCAGTTAAAGTTATTATACGGAACTATCTGTATTAATCAAATGGCCAAATAATAAAGTTCAAAAATCATACGAAATATCAAGAAACCCGAGTAAAATTGTACACATTCCATAGTCCAGTGCAATTCTCCCATTGAGCCCTTTTTATGTCCCCAAGGAGTATAACCTTACAGGCTCCTTTGTCATGGCTGCTGCTGTCGGTGTGGCTACTGGCCAATGCAATTGGCGGTGCAAATTCCATTATACGTAAATTTGCCACTGCTCAGACCAGGCAATTTCCCCTGATTTAATTTTAGTAGCAAAGCAACCACAAAGAGACGGGCAGCAATATGAGTGGCGAGTAGTGGTTCTGCAAGTAAATCAATCTCGAAAGCTAGAACGGATATATGTACCCAAGATGCTTTATGATTCTACTTCTTGAAGAGTTAAGGAAAATATGATTTTTTTTTTCTTAAAAATAACTAAAGCAGTTTAGATTGTAAATAAATAAATTGTAAATAAACAAACTTAAAAAATTACCTTAGGCTAAATTAATAAATTCTTTAAAAGGTAAGGTTGTATGTATCTAATATATTTCAGCTGTTCTCTAACAATTTTAGGAAATTCTGATAATAAATATAGAGGAAACATAGAACACAATAAAATTATGTTCTATTTTTTATTTCAGATTTACTTTGAGAACATTTATTTTTAAAGTGAATCTTTGTAACTGGAGATTGTCGAGTCTGCGAGCTTTTGGGGACACAAGATTCAGCTCTTTTGCTCTTAGCATTCTTTTTTGTGACTTCCTTACTTTTACCTTTTTTTTTAACTTTCTTAGTTTTAGCTTCCTTATTAACTTTATTTATTTAAATTTTATTTTATTTTATTTTATTTATTTAGCTTAGGAGCCATGGCATAAGGTTTCACCGTCCAAGTTCAATCGAAAAACAGCCTGAGATCGAGTCAGTGCTGTCTTCCTTGTGGACCTACCTTCAATTAACGTGTCTGAAGAATACCGCTGTATTATATTTTGTAATGCAATTTGCTGAAATAGCTACAGGTAAATATCAAGACATCATTTATCGCTTAAGCTGTTCTTCTATTCTATTAAATAAAGCTTCTTTCTCTGTTTTATTAGAACAGAAATAGTAATAAAATTCTCAGAATGTCGCAATTTAAGGGAACCACTAAAACTAATAAGAAGGAGTCGGTCCAGAGGACTTCACAACCTCCTGCGAAGCAAAAATCGATGGCAAAGCCCGTCGAGGCTCAATTCGAAAATAGCGGAAGTTTCGAGTTTAGCCCGAAGCCCAAGCCTGAAAGCCAAAAGAAACGACCTTGCCCAGTAAGAAAGCAGTCGGGCAGAAAGGCGAAGGAGGAGAGAGCCATTGCAAGTTTCCGGAACATCGACTTCTGCACCAATCGCGACTCGAACACCATACTGACGGTCCAGAACCTTGAGTTTCCCGACGCCAATATCCCGCGGACTGAGCTGACCAAGCGCGATGAGTGCGGCAAAAGTGCGGTCCGAGGCGGCAGGGGCCGGGACTTTGGCAGCACGAGCAACTCCCACTTCAGAGACGGTGTGGAGACGGTTAAGATCAAGGATTCCAGCTGTACCGCTACCAGTAGGTCGCGCAGGAAGCTCTCTTCAAGCATCCAGCGCCATAGTTTGAAACCGCTGGTAGTAGGTGCGCCGGGCTCAGAGGAGCTGGTGGACTCGGCTCACCAGCCCTCCACCCATCCGCCCAACTTCCAGGGCGACGAGTGGAATCGCCCGTGCTCGGCCAGCTTTGTGGCTGGAGCTCAGCGGGCTCGCATGGGTCGCTGCCCCAAGGATTACGAGCAGTTGGCCAAGCTAACGCCGGCGCGCAAGAAGTTCTTTCTCACGCAGGATCCGCGCAAGATCCACTGCCTCATTAATCCAGTGGCTATGCGCCACAAGCCGCTGACAAAGGAGGAGGAATTTAGCCTGATCAGCAAGCTAGTCAAGCATGGCGACAATCTCTGTGCCAGCACGGGCTCGGAGACCTCGGAGACTCATATCTGCGAGGTGATTGATCTGCAGAACCCGCTGGGGCTGGACTTCCACGGCATGGACTACAAGACGACCTACGAGCAGGACGAGATCGAGCAGCAGAATACCCTGACCTTCTGGCGCGTCCAGCGGTACATGGCGCGCCGCAAGGCAAAAAGGACCACGAAAGTGACTGTGGAGAAGGAGCTCATGGAAGAGCGCTTGGCGGTACCGAAGCGCTTTAACACAACAATCAAGGACATGCCGGTGGAGGAGAGGTCGTCGCCGCGATCTGCTCGCCTCGTTCACTTGTACCGCAGTCCGGATAAGCCGGCCAACAAGCGCAAGATCGAGGAGGAAGGCCTGCGACGGGCGGCACGCTACAAGGACATCTACTTGCGCAAGAAGCAACGCGACGAGGAAGAGCACCAAGAGCGCCTCAAGCAGGAGGTGGCTGTCAAAGAAATCGAGGGCCGAACCGTGGCCGAGAAGGATCTTCGCGACGATGTCGCCGTCATCGACGACGCCATTGAGCGCAGCTTCCGGAAGCATGTGGAGATCAAGCCCGTGATTCGCAAACGAAAGGTCTTCCCCAAGACGTTGACAGAGACGGAGCGCCTAAAGGCGATCATGCACCGCGAAGATTGTGTGCGCCGCGACAAGGCCAGGGTCACCCAACAGTTCTATCTGGAGCGCACCGGGAAGCTGAAGTACCTGCCGGACGCGGAGCAGAAGCTGCGCTGCGACGAGAGCATCGAGGGCAGCGTGGGCTCCACGCCCAGCGAGCAGAGCAGCGATGACGAGGACTACCTCCAGGTGGGCAAAATAGGCGACAAGTTCCAGCTGCGCGGCTTCCACTTTAAGCACGGCGATGGTCTCCGCGGGAAGCTGCATCGACACCAAATCATGAAGGGACAGCGCACGGTGAAGGGCTGCCTGACGCGGGACGAGTGGCTGAATCAGTTGGTGCCCCACAAGGAGCCCATAAAGCTGGACGTCGAGCGTGGCATCATTAAGGTTCTCGATCCTGACGATCCCAACCTGGACCTCTTCCCACCCGAGCCGCTGCTCATGAGACGACGCGAGCGCCAGAGTGCCGTGCGAGAGTACATCGATCAGCGTCTGGGTCTCCACTACCATCGCCGGCAGCGCAAGAACCTGAAGCTCGTCAAGCCGAAGCCGGCCTACAATGTGCGCAAATTCAATCTCATTCGCTATGTGTTTCCCGAGAAGGTTCTGGTGCCCGATGATCGAGAGCCGGTCGAGGAAATGGAGGTGCTCGATGCCACCAAAGTGAACACAACGCTGGAGTACCTTAACCTCAAGCAGCAGTTGGCCAAGTCCAAGCGGCAGAAGAAGAAGCTGGCCCGCATGCAATTGCTCGGCCTGCCCTGCATCGAGAAGGAGCAGTTACGGTTGGCCGATCCATGTCTGGCGGTGGAGGAGGACCTGGACGTGGATTGGGTGCCCGTTCCTGAGCCTCCCTACGGAGAGGGCGAGGGCGAAGGCGAGGACGGGGTCGAGGCCACTGAGCGCTTAGAAGGTGGCTGCGATCGAGCACCTTCGACTCTTCACGGTTTCACTCGACCTCCGTCGACCATTCAGCGACGCACTTATGCTGCCACTCCTCGTGGAAGATTCACCGCGGGTGGTGGGAGCCAGCCTGCCCGCTATCGGGGAAACATGCCGGCACCCAAGGAACGTGAGAAAACTCTGACAATACATCCGCGGCGAAAGCGTGACTACGCCACCGAGCGCATTCCATCGGAAATATTCAACGATGTCCTAAAGACGTCCACATTGCCACTGCTAGAGCAGCCGGAACCGGAGAAGCTCCGCTTTGCTAATGTGCGCACCAAGAAGCGACCATATACGGACATATTTGAGGCACGACACCACCACGACCACTGGCACCCGACTCAGGTGAAGAATGTGCATGTGCAGTACCAGCCGAAGACCGTGGTCCCAGAAATCACCAAGGAGGCCAAGAAGCCACCCAGAATGGTGGCCAAGTTCGAAAGGGCCAATCCGCCCAGCAGCAAGTATGTGGACAAGGACCTGACCATGCCCAGCTATGACTTTGAGCAGATGATTGCCGACCATTTGGCCGTCACTCGCACCGACAACAAGGAGGCTGCCGGCGAAGTGGTGCAGAATCTCTGTCATCCTTACGACTTTGTCTTCCACTCCCGGGACCCAGAGGAGCTGGCAAAGCTGGATTTTCCCGGACGAAAGCAGTACCTAGAACTGTTGCGAGAGACCCGTGAGGCTATTTACGAGACGAAGGACATCGAGCCGGGCGAAGAGCGACTGTTGGTGGACAAACGCGCGGTCGTAGCCGATCTGGAGGAGGATCTTAAGAGCATTGAGAACTGCCTGAGCTCCTTGAGCAGCTCATCTTGCACGGATCTGTCAAACGACAGCGGCAGCTACATGGTGATCGGGGATAAGACCAAGTTGCCCCTGGACTACATCCGGAAGCCATTGGTGCCGTTCGAGGAGATGCGGCGCGGCCGCTTTCACGCCGCGGTGATTGATGTGGAGGCCGAGGACGAGGATCCTTACCGTATGCTCCCCTTTTCGGGCCAGCACAAGGAGCAGGCCGATATGCTGGGACCTAAGGATACGTTTTTTACCTTCAGCACGCGACTGCGAAACACCCTTCGCCTGCGTCTCGAGGTGCAAGTGCCAGACGTGCGCAATACTCTCCTAGGACCCGGGACTCACAAGTACTATGGGGCTGTGATCACGGATCTCGACGAGAACTACATTGAGGAACTGAAGAGTCGTGCAACCATCAAACCGTTCAAGTTCAAAACTAGCATTCAGCTGCTAAAGGACGCAATGAGGCTGAAGTACGAGTCCCTGTTGATTCAGGGTCAAATGGTGCGCACCAAGATCTACGATCGGATGAACGAGCGTCACTGGGTGGACATGAAGAACACGAAGAGTCTGTACGAGGCTTTGTTCGCCAAATGGCAGAAGAAGGAGTACAACGCGTCCATGACGATGGTCTATCAGGTGAAGTCCTACTACGAAACCACGGACAAGCTGAAGCAGGAGTTCCGCGAACTGGAGCGGGAGCTCATGATGCTCAACATGGACATTGTGTTCATCGAGGGCCACTGGATCCGGTGCATCATGCTACAGAATTTCCATTACCTGATGGGGGACCAGGACTGGCGCGCTGAGCACGACTGGATACACTTGGTTCCCAAATCAAGGCGTAACGCTAGCGATCCTGAGGGCTCCGAGGAACAGGAGCCGGAAGCGCCCGAAGAATGGGACGAGGAGGACATGGAGCTAGAGCCGTACGATATATCCATTGCTAAGCGATCCATTGTTAATATTCGTGTGCGGGACAAGGACGATGCCTGGGCCATTCGCGCCTTCTACTATGACGTTTACATGCAAAATACCCACCCGATTCTTCAGGTATTCCCCGATGCAGAGTCCTTCCTGCAAGGCCTCGAAAACCTGAAGAACAAGACCTTCATGCTGCTGCTGGAGATGCATTTCACTCTCTCCATCCACACCGAGCTGCAGGGCCGTCTGGAGACCTTCGTCGATTGGTGCACCAAGGACCTAAAGGAGAAGCAGGATTACGTCGCTCGCAAGTCGGCCAAGAAGTTCTTCATGGAGGACCGTGCCATCGATATGGAGAACAGGGTCCGAGAGTATCTGGGCCAGCCCATTGAGGACACCATTGCGGACGAGGACTACAATAAGCACCGTGCCGTGCTGGCCGAGGTGTGGCGTCGCGTGGTCCCCGACTCAGTGAGAGGCACAAGCGACGTTCTGCCCAGCACCACCGACATGGTAGCTGCCATTAGTGACGTGGTCATGGAGATTCTGTCCAAGTTCGAGCATCTGGACATTAAGAAAGTTCGATCACTGGAGGCCACGTTGCGGAAGAGGCGACGCTACCGCGAGAAGCTATCGGCCCAGGCCTACCAGGTGGAGCGTCGCATTGAACAGGAGATGAAAAAGGTGCGCAAGAACCTCGAGCCGCCCTACAAGAAGCCCAAGCGCGAGGGCCGTCTGCCCAGGCTCTATCTCAAGAAGCGGATCATTCCGGAGAAGAAGGAACCGATCATAATCTCCGAGCACACAAAGAACTTTGTGCGGGCCTTCAGGGAGGACGGCTTCAGCGGCGACCACGGCACGCACACGTCCCTGCTGACTGGGGACAACATGCACGAGCAGATCGTGCCCTTCTACTTTGACCACTTCCTCAAGATCAATGGCTACACGCCCAACTATAACTTCAGAACCAATGTGGACATTCGCGACGGGAACGAGTTCGATCGTCTGAAGGTGCGCGAGGTCTTGCCGGATGTCCTTCTCAGGTTGGAGATGCTGGAGACTTCGCAAAAGAAGATCATGGAAGAGAATATCCAGCGCAACCCGAAGATGTACGAGAATGTGATTTGATGAGTCTCAGGTTGAAGGTTCCACTAAGACACCACCTAACAGAGTTCACTATACAACATACTATCCAAGTTGACGAGCTTTCCTGTTTACTAAATTTTTAGTGGCTAAAAATCTAATAAAAAAATATATAAAATGTATTTTACCCTTACGATATACAATAGTGTACAGTTTCAGTTATTTCTTTTCATCTGTGCCTACTCTATAAAAGTTTGTTTTCTAGATTTTCCAACTTTCAGTTGCCTCTTATTCTTTATGAAATCTGACGAACTTTGCCCGAGAAGCTTTCACTTTAGGCGCAGCTGACGCTTTTCCCTTTTTTGCTCTAAACTTACTCCGCTCCAAGGACCTCTCCTGCCTCAGCTTGCCTGCAGAGTTTTGCTGGAATGTTGTCCTCGCAGCGCCGTTCTGCTTGTTTGCCTTGACAGCAGCTGCAGCGGTAATTTTCATTTTCTACCTGATGTCCTACTTCATTGCCACCTGAATGGCACACCCTCTCTTCATTTTCCTTTTTTACAGGGCATAAAACTAGCTTTTCTCTTTTATTTGCACATAAATCACAAAAGTTTTTTCTATTTTTCTTTTTTTGCAACTCTCTTGTCTTGTATGGATGGGCGGACTATGTAGATGTACATCGTGCCACTGGCAGATGTCCTTGGCAGAAGCATTCACTTACCTTTCTTTAATTCACTTATTTTGTATGTATTAGAATTCATCGGAAAACCGCATTGTATTGCTCTACACTTTTTAAACGCATTTCACACAAAGGCAAATCACAGACACTCTGCCCAGCCACGTATCCCGACCTTCAGTAGTCCGTACCCCGAATCCATTAGCAGCTAATGAAGCATTAAAAAGTGACAAAAAATAAGGGCAGAGGGGGATATTCTTAACGCCATATTTCCAAGGAGCTCAAAAAGCACAGCGTCGAGTGGAACAGAATAAAAATAAAGTAGAGAGTAGAGCGGAGCAGAATAAAGGAAAAGCTGAGTGAGCCAAGTGAAAAATGCGTCAGGCTGGAGCGATGGATGACTGGATGAGTGCTGGAGTGGTGGAGTGGTGGAAGGAGCGCTGAAATATAAAGGAATCACGAATTAAATACCTTTTAGCAATTAATCTGCTTAGCTAATGGACGTTTTCTGTGTAGATCCAACGACATCTGCCGGCGCGGAGCATTGGGGGAGGGTTTACATTAGGCTTACAGTCCGACTGGCTGACCAGTCAATGGAATCCCCATCGAATGGCTACTCTATGCGATGGCCGTCTAATTCATTCAATAAACGCGCCGCGCCGGCCATTGATTCCAGCTGAATCCAGGATAAACACTATCCATCGAATGGAATGGCCTGTCTGTCCGCCGGAATGCCGAGCTCTCGCCTCTTGTAGGTTTGCCTTTTGACCATTGAACTGCCATGGAGTTTCATTTATCTATCGGCTCTTTTTAATTGACGACGCCAGTTGATTTGTAATTTCACTTCAGATTCTATCACATTTGATTTGATTTTATTGAGACCACTCTACGTAATTAAGCTATATATGTCAAAGTTCAGGGCTCACTTAAGTAATGCAAGCATTCCTCCTACCTTGTAGATCTGGTCCAGACTAGAGGCGGTATAAGCTTCAAGACAAGTAACCTCATATGGTTCTTGGCACTATTTTGTTTTCTCTTCCATATAGAGAAGATAGAGCCAGAGTTGCGTATGAAAAATTTATTTTAAGCGCGTTATGCATCTTAAACATTAGATGGTCTTTGCTTATACTTACCCATTTTGAATTGAGTTTTAACTTTTTATTTTAAATATGCAAAAAAGTTGTCTCTGGATTACTATTCAGAACCAAATTAGAATTGCCTCTGAATATTCAGAGGAATATTCAGTTTAAATCCAAATTCCAGAGCGAGGACAGCTCCTAGCTCAGTTCGAAAGTATTAAAAGAATATAATTTAAAAGAATTACATATTTCGTTAAGGTTTAAGCATAAAGTGAAAAAGATGCAGTCAGCAAAAACTCTAAGGGGATATTTTGAGAGCCTGTTATTAAACAAAAACATATTTTGTGCATTTTATAGTTTAATTTTGTAAAATTTCAATTAATTTTAATTATCGAGAATCCAGGGAAAGATCCAGAACCAAAAAATAACGAACAGTCACTATCACCTAAACATCATTTGGATTTAGGCAGGATAAGATTTTTTTTTTTTATCCAGAATTACCTTTACTTTGTTTATTTCAAAGTTAATAATCCAAACACTCTTCTCGTTCTCTAGGTAAGGATTAAAGCAACTGGAGTTCTATGTCCTCATGTAATGCATGCTTTCCAGAGGTTAAAAGCCATTGGAAACCTCTCTTCTCAAATCTTCCTGGTACTGCACAGGAGGTGAATTGTCGATAATGGCTGAAGTCGCCTTCGACTCTTATCTTGAAATAAGGATATGGTCTGACGGATATCGTCCAAGGAACCAGACCAGGCTTCCCTGATCATCAACTGGGGGCTTAAATTAACTTATATCTGACAGAACAAACTGATATTGCACCAGAGATTCAAAGGCAGCGACCCTCGGTTCTCGATTGGTGATACTCCACAGAAGGTGAATTGTCGATTGTGACTCGAACTCGGGCAGGGTAAGATTACCCTTTTACTTTTCCAGAATTACCTTAATTTGATATCTCATTTCAGTTTTCGAATGCATTCGCGGGACTTAACAACAAATACACGGACATGGAAAGCAAGAGCAGAAAGTCAAATAATATAACAAATTTATTATAATAAAAATACACTTACACCTAAAAGGGTTTGTTTGTCTTCTACTCAAAATCTTTATCATACTTATAATTTTTTATTTACAAGTCGGAGTCGTATCAAGGCATATTATTTCCTTGCTTAAGCTAATAGTAAACACTTGAATGGATCTTTGTTGTCAAAACTGCTCTTGTTCAGTCAGTACCCTTTTTATAGCTAAGAAACTCTCATACAAAAAGTATGAACATGGACAGAAAAACTATCTGGCCGTACCTTACTCTAAAAAAAGCGTAGAAATTCCAAACTTTTTCCTCTGGTTGTAATCAATTTCAGTCCTTTTACTTTTTCCCTATCGTTTTACCATTACATGTATTTTTGCCTGACGTGTGTTCATTTGTAACATTTGCAGGGCTCCTGCTGTTTTATTTATGTGGCAGGTTATCATATATTTTATGCCATTATATATTGAACATATACTTATGTTGCATAACATCCGGGTCAGAGCCAGGCCGGAGTGGCAGACTCCGGCTCGGGCCGAGTCGCATAATGATAAATCATGCCTCGGCCTCACACTCGTTGCGGCTGTCATAAACAAGAACATTTGATTGAAATGATGCCTCGGGTGCTGGCCAGGGGACTCGCAGGAGGGGCCGTTCACCTGACACATTCTTCCGCCGGAGACTCCCTCCGGTTGATTCTTCTCTTCCATCTGCCTCGTCCATTAAAGTTTCTCCACTTGCCAGTCAAATGATTCAGATAAGTGAAATTAACTTTTTGCCATTTCAATTATATTCATTTCGCCCTTTGTTACATAATGGTTTGGCCAACTCGCAGGCCTGGGCTTATTATTATATTAAACCTGTCTGTCAATCAGCAGCCACTCCGCCGTTGTCTCTTAAAAAATGCGTTTTTGATGGTAAAGAGAAGCCTTTGGTTCGGAAATATCGTTTACCACTGGATTGACATAAATAAATAAACAAAATGAATTAAGTTAAACAGAAGTATCGAACTGCAGTAGCGGATAATGAGAGTGTACTAAAAACGTATATTATTATGGCAATTCACATATGAAACCGCTCCAGCTTCTTGACATCATAACTAAGGCTCTGATATGTCCGGTTCAGATCTCTTTTCTTAGCTTTATCTCTTAGTAGGAACTCCATTCCTCCTTTAAAAGGTCTTTAAATGAAATTTTATTTAAAAATTGGGTAGATTATTGTTTAAACTTTTTTAAATCATATGCAAATATTAAATATACACTGATGAAAAATGTGGAGCGATGATATTTTCAATGATTCCTTGTTCTACTTATTAGCAATCAGCGAAAAAGTACATTATTTATAAATAAAGATTATAACAATCGTGAAAAGTAAGAAACATAAAACTGCTTATATAATTTTAAATATACTATAGTAAAAATATGCATACCAAAAAATTTCAGTGTACTCTGACTATCTAGGCATTCTTGATTTCATTTCATTTTTGCTCGGTTACTTTATTAAAGTGAAAATGAAATGAAATGAAATAAAATATTTGGCTCTTGATGTATGTATGTACATTCAGAGAAATATCCTCACAGCGATTTTTATGATGCAACAGGATTGGGATCGGAGGTGGGTTATTGTAACATTCAGCCTGTGACTGACTGCCCACACATCCAGGCATAAATATATACGCGTTTGTGTGGGTGAGCAGTGCGTTTGTTATTAAATAAATTGACTGACACACACGCTCGCACACAGAGCCGCAATTGTCCAGTCAGTCACATCTGAGTCGAGTCGAGATCTGGCGCTGGATGTGCTCCTGGCCCTGGCTATTTCATCATGTCATGAAAATTGTATGGAAATTTAATTGAAAACATAAGCCAAGGATAACAGGCCAAAAAGGACAGGCAATCACACACCCGCTCGCTCGCTTCCTCGCTCCCTCGTCCACCGAGCAAAATGGCGGCCAGGACGAGCTTAACAACTATGACCGCCAGCTGTCCCATCTCCGGCTCTCCGTCACTCCGGCACTCCCTTCGGCCCTGCTCATTGTTGCCTGGCGTGCACAGGAAGTGTACGAAATGATATAAATAAATAAACAAACTACAAGATAAAGCTATTTGCAATTTGATTGTCAATTTCCATGAGCGCCAGGAGGAGGACAGGCGGGGGGCCAAGGAGGACCGAGGACCGCTCGGCTGTGGGAAAAGTTGAGTCGGGATTGTCAGGATGTTTCCGCCGCAAAAACGAAACTTTTTCCCAGCGAGTTTCGGTTCATCTGTCAGTGGTTGAAGTCACATACTCATTGATGCAGTCAATCAAATTTCATAAGTGATTTTTGTTCTGCCAAGGAAACTTCGTTGCCATTCTGTTCATTTTCATTTACATTTTTCGGTTGATTGCCCCGAATGCCGCCCATTTCGATTTGGCAACCGAATTACCTTCAAGTCAAAGTTTAATTGAATTTGATTATTGTTTTTATTTATATTTTTTCCCCCCAATGCTTTCACTAGTCCAACATTTTCCGCACAATTAAAGCCTGCTGCCAATTTATAAAAGACTTTTGGATCCATTTCCCTCTGCCATTTACAAGCCACCCCACCCGGCACTCATCCTAATGATCCACTTCAAAAGCCAACGGCCTCTCTGAACCATCGGTAGCTGTTGGAAAAAGTGAAACCTAATTAAAAGCCGCTTAATGCTGCACGAACTCACTGGCCATGTGCTAATTTCATAATCCAAATAAAGTTTCAATTAATTTGGCCAGTGAAAATTTTATTTTTCAACCCCCTATTATTTTACACAAAAAGGCAGATTTTCCAAAGCCTTTAAAGTCTTTTAAACCTTAAAAAAACCTTTTACAAAATAAGCTAAGTTTTATGTATTTATTTATTCACATAAATGCATACACAGGGAGTTTTGAGAATTGCCTATAGGAATAATTTCTTTTAAATAATTTAATTAAAATTAAGAGAACAAAATTAGTTTTGAATAAGTTAAACCATAGTATTTGCATTTCTATTTTAATAATGTTTATTTTCATTTGTCGTATATAAACAAAATTAACCAATAAGTAGTTTCGTAACATTTGTATTTTAATGTATAGCTTTAAGGATAAGGCTTAGAAAAATTAACCGTAATATTTTCGCTATCCTTAATTAAATGGAGTCGAAAATTAATTAATCTGATGTCTCGTGGTCGTCACATCACTTACAGCTAAAAGGGCTTATTGATTTGTTCATTTATTTTTGGTCAGCACTAACGATGTAACCGTTTTAGGCTAATTTAATTTAGAGCTGTTTTTTAAAAGAATTTCAAATATATATAGTAATATCAGTATCTGCGCTTGTAAATATCTTCAGACTGTCGGCGCCTTCAACCAGAAATGTCTCTGAACTGGACTCATCTCGTCTAAGTGATAGCGACTTCTGGTTAGGGCTGACAGTTGCCGTTTGCCATTTGCCCGTCTGCTGCATTTTGCCTTTGCAGCTCTGCAGGCCAACTTAATAAATGGCTGACATTTGAGGCGTCCCTCCCGCTCCCCTTGGCGCTGCAGCCCGGCGCTTTTTTCCAGCTTTTGTTTCGTAATATAGCGTTACATTCTGCGGGCACTGCTCCCACACAACGCGGGAGCGTTTACAAATAATTCCACTGGCTTCCGGTCCCCCGGCGCAGTGTGGCTGTCAGCAGCCAAAAAGTATGCTCATATATTAAAAAGGATTCCCTTAGTCTCGAGAGTGACTGCCGCCCGGCTGCCCCCACTGTTTAATAACCAAAACCCAACGCAAATACCGAACCGGGTCCGCTGCGAGTCGAAGTGCGGGGAAAATTTGTTGCGCTCTCGGGCGAGAGAATTACGGTGGACCCACATTTCTTTTATTTATCGGTTGGCGCGACGCGGTCTGGACTATGCATCGCAGTTATACATATAAAAAAATCGCACATCCGCCCAAACACTCGCATCATACAAATATATATATTTATGTATATCCCTCACTCAGATCCGTTTAGCTCGGTCGCATATCCGCTGCAACTTTTTGTCGTTCGATTTTTCGCCTCGTCCTTTCGTGAAACATTTTTCGTCCTGGGGAAACTGTTGAGGCTGGTGGGAGAGTGGGGTGCTCTGCTCTTTGGACTTACGAAATATGCTCGAGTGGTTTATAATTTTTGCTGCCAAACATTTTTTTGCCGGTCTGCGATGTCGGTGCCGTGGGGTTAATGCCATGCCACATTCAGGCCGGGATGCGTTTCGGGTTCGGAATAGCTGTTGAAACGAGTTGACAATTGGCGGGTCGAAACGGTCGTCATTTGTCTGCTTGCCCGGCTTGGGATTTATGTCCGCAGACATCGGTGATGGTGGAGTATCATTTATGGAGGTATTTAAATTTTCCAAGTGCTTTTTAATTAAGCGTAACGGGGGATTTCCCTTTGTGTGTAGAATGATTATGGTGGTAGTTCGGAAAAGATTGGTGAATTGGAATTGAGTCATTTCCAAATTTTAAATATTACTATATTGTATTTTTCTGCACTAAAATTATGAATATTATTTGGGTATTCACATGAGTTCCCCATTATTTGTTTTCTTTCAAAGAAATACAATTAGAGATTTCGTTGCTTACGATTTCAAATTTAAGGCTTTACCAATGAAAAAACTCCTTAATGCGACAAAACCTAAAAATTTCCCATAGCCAAAAGAGCATTCAGTTGATTGCTAGTAAGATTTCCAATAAAAAGTCAAGGTAGTGACTGAAAAATTCAAAAGAAATCGTTTTCTAAAACCAAAACTTGTCTGATTGTCTAATATTTCCAAGTATAGTACTCAATTTTCTCAGCAAGCAGTTTAGCAAACCATTCCACAATTTATATTTCTACAAAAATAATAATGTCAAGCGAGTCGTTGCTCTTCACTAACCAACCACCGACCGTCACAGCCAGGAGTATTCAGTACGTAGCATCGTAAAAATACAAACATTAAAAGTCCATTACCGTTGCATACTTTTCAGCAGAAACGCGATACTTGCCCCGACCCTCATGCCCTGCCCCCTTTCAACTGCTCCCTCTCGCTCTCGCTCTGCCTTGAATTTGAATACATACATTTATTTGACAATTTCAGTTTATTTTTGTGAGTGCCCGAACACAGCTCATGAACGAATTTGTTGAAATGTTACGTATACGCCTCGGCGTCCGCTCTGCAGATGTGCACTTGATTGGGGCTTTCATTTGCTACATTGAAACATTTTACGAATTTTTAAAAATATGTTATGTTCTGTTATGTTTTGAGGGTTTTTAAAACTTTGTTCTCTTAAAAAAAAACAGGCAACAGGCAATGTAAGGGGAAATGTTTCACCTGAAGCTTGATTAATTGTGTTGACTAACTATGAATAAACTAAAAGCTGAGATTTCACTTCATTTGAAAGTTTATTATGTTTAAATAACACCAACAGAACTGAGTAGCTGTTTTCTGTGGCAGAAAGATTTAATCAAATTAAAAATTTTACCTTGGATACAACGGTCCGTTCATGTTCTTCTCTTTCTTAATTTAATAGCAAAGGCAGCCACATTTGATTAGTACAATTTCTAGTTGTGCTGCCATTTTGAGTGTTCCCGAAATTCAACAATAAACTTTTTTGAAATGGAATGATTAAGCCCCTCCCACACATGAATTTTGAAAAGAACATGCTCTTTAACCCCTAACCAAGTTACGAGTACTTAACACAAAACTGTGTCAAATATGCACGCCTGCCATTTTTGGCACGAAACCCCTTTTCGCCGGGATTTAATATCCCCTTCAAATTAGTTCGCATTTTAAATTGCCAGCTGCCTAAAAACGTAACAAAAGCCAGGGAAACGGCGAGCCAATTTGCGTTTGCGACCTCAGCGCTGATTATGACGACGACCAGGGCACATTAATGCTGATGAGATGTTGCCGCTAAGTAGCGTTCCCAGAACCCATTTCATTCTCACTCCCACTCCCGTAGTCGCACTCCCAGCCCGGCTCCTATTTCCATTCCCAGGTGCCAGGTAAGCTAAGAGCCGAAGCTAGGAGGAAACGGAAATGGAAATGGGGCATGGGGCACCGGTGACCCCCGTGGAACAAAAAGAATCTTAGCGGTTGCTAGGGCAGCGCCAAATTCTCTCAGCTGACTCCCTCTGACTCTCTCTTGACTTTCCAATTAAATATGCACATTCTCATTAAAAGTTTGCGCCATTAATAAACGCCAACAGGGATGTTATTTAATACGGTTAAAAAGCACGACACACGTGTGTGGAGTGGGCGCTGGGAGCATCTCCTGCTCTCACTCCTGCTCCCGTGGCAGGAATCCGAGGCGGGGTGTGGGGTTCGCTCGCACACTGCATTAAATTAAACATGCAGACGTGTTTCAGCTTGGCTGGGAGCTGGAAGCTGGGAGCTTGGTCCTGCCACTGCCCCACCTTCCCACCTGTCCGCTCTCTTTCGGATGGAACAAAGCTCATAAAATTTGCAAATGTAAATAATTTTCTTAACGAAATTTCCACGTTTCAGCTGTCTGGCTGCGTGGCTGCCTGGCTGTCTGCAGGACCTTCAGTTTCAGCTTCTTGTGTCCTGGACCACATTAAAGCTCGTCAGTGCCTGGCTGCAAATTTGTCAACTGACAGGGCACATAGAACAAGACACGACTCATATGGCCACTGACCTCCCTCCCTGCCTTCCTCCCCGCCACCGGCATAAATAATAAATAATTGAAAATGTCTCACGGGAATGTTCGCTACTTTGGCTTCGTGTGAACTTTGCCTGCCAACAACTTGTCCCTAATATTAGAGCGGGCCAAAAACCGTGTCGTCGTGGGCGGTATGTACTCTATACACGCGCCGGGTACTTCCACCAACTGCTGCCGGGTGATTCACGGCCAAGAACCTGATTCGATTTAAGTATCTGGTGCTGCCAGCACCCATTCCGATATGAATATTTCGATTCTGTGCGATATCTGAGCGGTGCTCCTTTGGTGTAATTTCTGATTCGATAAGATAAAATCGCTGTTGCAGCTCACGTAAACAATTAGCTAATATAAAAATCAGATTTCCCCTAATAAATTGCCCGACTCTGTTTACATTAGTCGGACAAGCTCTCTGCGCGCTCGCTCTGGAAGGGCCTCTGAAGTTCGATGTATTCCCGGTTCATATATATATGTATATATATATACTTGGAAGGTAGTTTCCCAAACCGTACTGAAGTCAAGCACATTAATTGCATACAACTAGGCGCTTTGATGGCAAAATGTTGACAGCTCGCTTTCTTGGCTTAGTCTGTACTTTCGCCGTTGGCTGCCTCGGTTTCTTGGTCAATTCCAGCGGGAAATTAAAGTAAAAGTACGCTTTTTAGCCTCAGACATATCGTGTGTACAGCGCCACGCACTTCAGGCCCGGCCATCATGGATTTGCTCAGATGTTGGGGGCGAAATTGTGGCTCATTATGTATTTATGTCAATTTCTGGCTCCCCACTATACCGGGTGTGTGTGTCTTGGTGTTGGCTGGGCCGCAATGACATGTAAAACCTTTTTGCGGAGCCTACGAGTGTGTCTTCGGGGGAGTCCCCGTGGTTGGGAGCTCCCCTGGCCTGCCTACCTGGCCAACAAGCATTTAATGACTTTGGCTTGCTCTCTTTTGGGACGCATTTAGCGTGTAAATTCCACTGTACACTGTACAGTGTACATTCTGGGGCCGTTACAATTTTACTCCTTCGGCAATCGTAAAGGCGTATGTGCGGCGGGCTTGTGCGCATATTTCAGTTATTTTTATTTCGGTGTTACTTTTTATGCACTCGCACACAGGCACACCTCCACGTATGGACACGTTTCTTACCGGCTTTATGGGTTTGCATGTTTTTTATATTCTTGGCGATGCTGAGCGGGGTGTCTTGAGGATGCGGGACGGTTTTTGGGTTCGGATATTGCCAAGGGATTTGCTTTGTGTGCCTCCAAAATGCTGATGACTCCAAACGAGAGAGAGGATGATAAAAATAAGTTTTTATATGGATTGTACTCGGCCTGACATAAATCATAACCTTTCCATATGGCCAATGTCGTTTGCCAAACGCAAATCAAGCAGTAATGCTCCGAACCCCACAGGAGATGGAGCTTCTTTGTGGAATAAACTATGAACGTAAAAAAACTCAGAAAGGTATTGAAAAGCGAGCCAAAATAAAATATAATACTTGTCTTTATTTATATCTCTAACATATTTATAAAAAGTAGCTTATTATACCATTCTAAATCTAAAATATTATTTGTATACCTCAACATTTACCTAAAAAAAGCTTTTACAGATGAAGCTCTTAGGTTTTTCTCTCTTCTCTCTCTCTTCTTTTTACAAAATATGTTTTTCCTTTGAAAAAATGTTGTAAATATTGGATATATTTAGGCACTGTAACATTGATTTAAAGCCCTTTATGCCCCCAACTTTAAGCTAACTTCCTAATTACCATGTGCGGTGTTTTGGGCTGTGCTGCGCTGTTCCTGAGCTCACCTTGTGCGCCTTTCCCTTCTCTGTCATATCTTAGCGATTAATTAATGTCACTGACATTTGTCAAGTGGAGTTTCATAATTTGCGCCTGCCTCCCCTTTTACAACCCTTTCCCTGATACATGACAACATTAGTTTCAATAATAAATTAACCTGGAACTCAAACACGTCTGCTTATCATGCTACCGTGTCAGTCCGAGCCGTTTGCAAAGCCGTTCGCACTTTACTGAATTAACTGTACTCGTTCCATCGAAGTAACAAGTAAAGAAGTTTTTAAAAATCAGGTACCTAGTGTTTTGTACTTGAAATTTGAGTAAAAATGGGATGTCTGAAATATGTCTATCCTTAATAAACTTAAGCACGGTTCTTCTAAAGACTCTTGAAAACGATCAATTCGATAGATTTTACGAATAGAATAGAGATCAGAAGTAAACGAAGTAGTCTTATCTTGGATCGAAATAACGGTAGGAAACTTGATAAAAACAACGAACTCAGTAGGATGTTGTAATAAATTCATGTATAAATCACACATTGCTCTAAAATACTCATAAATAACACAGGGATTGCAAATAATGAGTCCCATCAACAGACCAGAGAGCGAGCAATGGATGATCAAGGCATATGCCAAAAGTAGGGATCTTCTTAGCAGTAATGATCTTTCGATGGGGTGGCTCTACTATAGTCCTGTCTATAAGGATATTGATTTTATGACTCCCGCAGACTGTCATAAGCTCAAGCGAAACTTTAATTGGGAACTAAAAATCCCGGTGGTGGATGATCTGATCAAAGCCCTTGTTGTCATCCTAGCCGTTGCCGTCATCTTTGTCCTTTTAATTCTTCTTGTGTGCGGAGTGAAGCGGCGACCCACAACAAAAACCGATTGTGCTGTACAGGAGCCCGTACAGCAGGAAGGTCCACCAAAAATACCTCTAATAAAACGGAAAAAGAAGCTTAGTTTGAAGAGGGGGCTGCGCCGAAGCTGTCGCCTCTTTTGTGTGCAGGGTGAGGCTCAGGCACGGAGACATGAGCTTAGGACCAAGAAACAGTCAGCTGTCCATAAGAAACACAGCAAGCGGAAACTCGCTGAGTGGACCAAGGCACGGGAGCGGAATGCGCAGAGGCAAAAGGAAAAGCTAGAGCGAAGAATAGAAAAAGAATATGATCAAAAGCAGAAAAATATACAAAAAAGTTAAAACCTTATTGTTAGCCAGAATATAAGTTAATCAAAGTCAACTTAAATATGTTTTAGTATATTTTTACAATCAAATAAAATTGTTTCTCGGATTTCCATATCATTTGTAACATAGTATCTTTAAGCTATAGCTGAATCAAGCTAAAACAGAAGATATCTAGGTATCTTTTTAATGACATCTCCGCTTTTTTATGTCTCTTGAATGAGTCATAGACAGCCAGGACATATGGCAAGTTAATATAACTTAATTATAGAAAATGGAAATACCGCAAATATAGCTTTAAAAAAAAATATGTTTTATATAGTTTTAGAATTTAATATTTGTCACAACTAAATTGCTTGTCAATTAATATAACCTTTTGCATTTAAAGACATTTAATTAGGGGCCATGGTGCTACCAAGACTGTCACTTGCAGACGGATTCCGAGAATGCGGCAATGTTAAAGCTGAAAGAGCATTTTTATATTGGCTTCAATGTTTTTGCCAAACAGTTTGCCGACTTCCGGTTCCGGGCGCCAAGCCAGAAGGCAAACCCAAGGTCTCCCTACTTTCCGTTGCGTTTTTTTTGTTGGCAGAGAAATCATTAAACTGATTTATATTCCGTTTGATTTCAGCTCCGGACTAGCCTGACTCCGCTTCATTCTGCCAACTGAACTTGAGTTCAAGCTGTGTAAAAGGGTCGCAGCCCTGACTAAGCCCGAAATTCGATAATTCAAGTCAATTTCGCATCTGTCGGGGTCGTTCAAGGGTTAAGGGATTCCTTTTGCTTCTCGTATATTTTGTCTTTTGTTTGTTTGTCTTTTTCACCAGCAAGTCAAGTGTAAAATAATGTCGGCAAAACACTTTCGCAACACATGAAACATTTTAAACATTATTAGTTATTCATTTAACATTTTTAGTATATGTGAATAAATGCGTACATAAGTTGTTAGAATAACGAAAACTAAATATTTAACAAATTGTGCAAAATTGTATTTCGCATTAAAAATATAAATATTTAAATATTTTTTAAATAAAAAGCGCGTTATTCGTCATTCAAATTATGTAAAACTAGGGAATCGAGTATTATTTGTTCGGGATATGCTATAAATGCATTAATTATTGTATTGTTATAAATTTTTTTAGATATTTCACCGGAAATAATTCCTTTTTTAATGGGTCTTAGGCATTTCCTTTTGTATCATATACCTTCTGTCATATGACCTCCTCCATCCCCACTCAGTTTCGATATGATTGCTCCTGTTTTCCATTGAAAGGTATCAAATTCCAAATTTACTTCGTTGAAATGTTTTACCATGTTTATTTTTTTAGTTGCTGCTATGGATTAGTAACGCCATTTCTAGGTTAACAAGTTTGCTATCATTTGGTATTGTAATATTTTCTGCTGGACTCTTATTTCTTGACGGCAGTAATGGTTTTTTAATCATTTTCGGTTAAGCTTGTCAGGAATGAGACCTAATTTGAAATCAATAACTATATCGTTTGCCTCCATCGTTTTACTCCCTTTCTTTTTCATCCTCACCAAGCAATTAGTGCTTTATACAGGACCACAAAAATCCTTCAAGCTCTGTGAATATTTCATGCAATAGTCGGCTTTCATAATTAACTAATATTGAGACTTTTTGAATTGTTTTTTTAATCAAAATTAAAATATGACATATAGTTATTCAAGTAAAACGCCTATCGCTATAGTCAATCTAAGAAGTTATTGACTTCTGTAATCGTATCTCATTCGACATGGCTTGCAGATACAATAGATTCCAGCACAAAATTGATATGATTACGCCATGCACTATACGTGCATCATTATCAAAATTAAATGTAGTTTCGTGTACATACATATGTACATACATTATGTTTCTATGCGTACTACATTGATTGTTGTCGACAGTCAGCTGTTTTTACACAAAGTCTATTTAAAGATAGATATTTACTTATTTATTATTTAATATATTGTTAAAACCAAAGCTTCTTACATATGAATAAGTATTATTTAAACTTGAGTGCTGAAACAGACATGAAAGGTTGCTATTTATATTATTCGACGTAAGGCAGAGATGTCAAATACATATGTGCAGTTGAAAACTTGGCTTGCCAATTTGTTCCTGGGCACTCTGTCTATGTATTGAATGCCTTTGTGCACTTGTAGTATGCATCTAATTAATTAAACAATTGTAAATTCCTTTGATAAATTAACGTCACCAGGCCTGACCGCACACACAAACACGCATGATACTACTTGGAGAAGGAGGGAACTTGAGCTCGGAAGGGTTGACGAGAAGGGAGACGGAACACCTTCCCACATTGTTAGCTGATTCTGCACACATAGCGCGAATTTCGCTACCTGCCAAGTTATAAAAATATATGATCAACGAAAGGAAATAGAATGGAATGGAAAGGAAATGTCTCCGAAATTTCCCGTGTTTCCAGTTCCGACGTGAGCAAACAATTAAAGAAATTAAATTTTTTGGGGCAGACACCCGTATGCAAGAGATAGCACACGCCATCAAATCAGCATCCCAGTCAAAATCAAGGTCGCCGCCAAAGATACAGAAGGTGCCACTTATTTATATCAGAAATTTGATAAGACCAGTCAATGGTACATATCATCTGAGAGAGGCTTTCATATAAAAGCTGGCAGCACTTGCGAAACAGTCATTCGAGCCTATAGCTCCCTACGAGTCTAACGCAGCTTCTAAAAGCCACACAAAGGAATAGCTGCAGCCAGAATGAACAGTGCGATAAGTATGGACCCAAGGACTCCGGACCCACCAGGTCAAACCAAGACTAACCCGTCTCCCCCTTGCAGTACTTGCCTGTGTCGCCATCTTGGTGGCCAGCACCAGTGCTGCCAGTGTGCAGCCCGCTGTGAAGACCATCAACAACCAGCTCTACAGGCGTTATGTGTGCGCTCACAAGCCTGACGGATTCCGAGCCCTCGTCCCGGGAAGTTGCTCCCAGTACTACGAGTGTCAGTCCGGTGTGGCCCTTGTGAACACTTGCTCCCGCTTCTTCGACGCCAAGGTCCAGGGATGTGTTAACTATAACACGGGCTGCATTGAGGTTCAGTCTTCACCCTCGGTAATGGCAGTTGCCGGCGACACTGTCGCGCCCTGTGCCGAAGAAACCACTACTGCTTGTGCTCCCGAAGCACCTACGACTACGACACCCTGTGCTCCTGTTGTTGTTGAGACAACGACAACCTGTGCTCCTGTTGTTGTTGAGACAACGACAACCTGTGCTCCTGTTGTTGTTGAGACAACGACAACCTGTTCTCCAGCACCAGTAGAGACAACGACAACTTGTACAACAACAACCGCCACAACTACAACCGCCACAACTACCACTTGTACAACAACAACCGCCACAACGACAACCGCCACAACTACCACCTGTACAACAACAACCGCCACAACTACAACCGCCACAACCACGACTTGTACAACAACAACTGCCACAACAACAACGGCAACAACTACAACCTGCACGACGACAACCGCCACAACAACCCCCGCCACAACTACCACTTGTACAACAACAACCGCCACTACGACAACCGCCACGACTACCACTTGTACAACAACAACTGCCACAACAACAACGGCAACAACTACAACCTGCACGACGACAACCGCCACAACAACCACGGCCACAACTACCACTTGTACAACAACAACCGCCACAACTACAACCGCCACAACTACAACCTGTACAACAACAACCGCCACAACTACAACCGCCACAACTACCACCTGCACAACAACAACCGCCACAACGACAACCGCCACAACTACCACCTGCACAACAACAACCGCCACAACGACAACCGCCACAACTACCACTTGTACAACAACAACCGCCACAACTACCACTTGTACAACAACAACCGCCACAACTACCACATGTGCACCAGCACCAGTGGAGACTACAACAACCTGTGGTCCAGCACCAGTGGAGACTACAACAACCTGTGCTCCAGTACCAGCTGAGACTACGACAACCTGTGTTCCGGTTGAGATAACGACAACCTGTGGTCCGGCTGAGACTACTACAGTCTGTGCTGAAGTAACCACTGCATGCAGCGGAAGCTCTGCCGCTAAGGCTCAGGTCGCCTCCATGAAGGTGCGCCCAGCTAGACCCATCCGACCCGCCCGACCCCTGGTAGAGGCTGCGCAGCTGGTTGCTCCTCATGCTCAGGAGCTGAGCATCGCCACCTACACAAAGTATGTGTGCCGCAATAAGCCCGACGGCTTCATGTTGGCTTCGCTGAAGAGCTGCTCCGACTACTACGTCTGCCGCTACGGAAAGCCCCTGCAGGTAAGCTGCGGCAACAAGTACTTCAACGCGCTCAAGGGAATCTGCGATCTGCCCGAGAACACCCGATGCGTGCAGCCCCAGGCCTAAGGCAAGAAGAGATGCTATTACTCAACGACCTCCCAGATAAAACACCTTTGCATTGAGCACCTGACCCCACCTTGACTTGTGTGTTCGATCGAGCCCTAAAATAATACACCTAATATATGCAAAAGCTAATACAAGCTATAAAACTTGAAATATTTTGAATTTAAAATAAGTAAAGTGGGGAAAAACAAGGTTAAAGAGAGTCACTTCTAGTATTTGATCCTATTGTTCAATATCAACCACGTTTATATCCTAGAGACGTCCCTGTGATCCAGTGATCCAGTGATCCAGTTGATCTGTCGATATACTCTGGCTCTTACTTACATTCCAAGTAAGCCCTTCTATCCTTTGCGTATCTCGTAAAAAATCGGTTCAACCCAGGCTTTTTACTCCTTTTAGTCCCCCACATCCCATTAAAGTCAAGATCTGCCCCTAAAGGCAATGCGATGCAGAGCACAGCAGGCACCAAAGCTGACCACAATGCGCTTTAAGGCTTATCGAAGAGCTGGACCCTGCTGGGAAAATTGGGGATAGTTTTGGCTTCGGATTAGATACCGATGTCTGTGCCTGCCCATAAAATGTCTGCTTAATCCCAAAGGCTGTGCCTTTCCGGCACTGTTTCGACTGCTTACCGAAGGCCCCTGTGCCTCACCATTCACCGAAGGAGTTCCTTTGCCTTAAATTAAAAACGTCAAGTCGACATACCTGAAAGAGTTTTCAGGGCTCGAGAGTGGCTGGAAAAACCCGTAAATAACGCGACACATCACAAACAGAGAAAACCAAACTTCCTCTACTAGCGAAAGAACGCATGACTTTCGGTTTTCATTTAGACTTTGCGTAGGCGGCAAAGGAAAGGGAAGTCGTAGCCGGCAGCCATTTGCCGAGACATGTTTGCAAATGGAAAGTACACAGGGAAGTACTGAAAGGCGAGATGCCTACTGGCTTTCCCAAACGAACAGACACGCTAAGTCCTCGGATTCCCAAGGGCCGTTAAAGGCTTAGGCGACAAATTTGCTCATGGCTGGGATCATTTAGAGGCGCCAATGAGTTCCCCGAACCCCCAAGAAAGCGCACAATTTATAAGGTATTAGGATTGGCTCGAAGCTTTAATGAGTACCATGGATATGACTGCGTAGTCAAATTTCACTCCTTCCAAATGCTTATCACGGACCCACCTGCAAAGAAAATGAAATATAGTTAATGTACGGGATTACCCTGCCTTCAAGCTGTGCACATTGCAAATTTCGAAGCGGCCAACATTCCGCATTTAGGCCCTGCCAATGGGGGGCTTCAAATTGGATGCTGGGCTCATACGCACTGCAGGCGGCCGAATTGCCGAACGGCAGTTCAAATAAACAAAGGCCAAAGCACGAAAAATTTTGTAATAAAACCAACACACACACGGCAGTCCCCATTCTCCGTTGAATGCCGCTTTTCTCTTGGCAACGGCACCTGACGCCGGGTGAGGCCTCCGAAATGAAATCAGCTTTTTCCCCTTTTCCACCTACGAACTCGCACAACTGATGCGACTTTCCTCTCTTCGGCTCAAGAATTCAAATTAGAGTTTTGTTTACAGTCGAGCCAAACAATCGAAGCCGCCGCCGTCTCTTTGTGCAGTTATTGAATTGCGATAACCCTCCGCTCCAGCATCCACGGCAAGCGGATGAAATTTTTATTGCCACCCCATCAGCCCCCAAGAATATTTCACTCACCAGGGGTTATGGCTTATGTGTTTCTTAAATCCTTCTGAAGCCTAGCAGGTGTACAGGCCGTAGGGCCAGCAGGCTGGCCCGCAAGGCCCGCAGCCCTTGGGTCCGCCGCAGCACGAGGGTCCCAGCGACAGCGAGCAGGGTCCACACCATGGTCCACACCAAGGTCCGCAGGGTCCCGAAGGACCATAGCCATAGGGACCACAGCCAAAGCCAAAGCTGCCACACATGATTGGGTCGTTTGGTGCCTTGAAGGAAATTTTGTTACACAAACATCAGTATCACAAGGGTTTTTTTTTTTGGAAACTTACTAATACTTCACGGATTAAGAAACTAGGAAAAAGCTGTAGGTGGAAATTTTGTTGGAAGGATTTTGCCAATGAATTTTTATTTAGAAACCTTCAGCTCGACCTGAGAGCTCTAGATAAAAATTACTACTGAAGTGTTTAGAAATTTGACTTCATAAGCTTATTTATGAGTTTGAAGTTAAGATCAGTACGTACTTTTCTTTGCTGTTTTTAAAGTGTATGTTTAATAATGAAAATGTCACACTTAACCAAAATGTATTTTGCCTCAAAATATATTGCTAAACATTGAAATGGAAATCATACTAAATAAGACTTAAAGCACAGCTCAAAAAGCAGCTTCGTGTGCTGTTAATGGGCAAACAACTTTTTGGGCAGCGGCATTAAACTCAAATAATTAGCCAAAGGGCTTCCCAGTTAAGGCAGATGAACGGGTAAAGTGCCGCAGATCCCATAAAAATCAACGAGTCGAGAGTGTCAAATTAAATAATATAATAACGGAATTGGGTCTTTAAATTTCCGAAATATAAACCAATGCCGGCTAAGGGGAAGAAGTCGGCCAAAGCTCCAATTAAAGCCAACTCTCTGGGACGGTGGAGGGTTCAACGAGCTCAGATTCGGCAAAGGCGACGAGGCGATGGGATGAGGGTAACAGCTGCCGGGATCTCCACTCTCTGGGGATAAATTAGTGGTTTTGCCCTCTAATATAGTCATCGGGTCGAATGCCTCCGCCATTTGTCATCGCCACCCTCGGCGCCATCCCTTGCCGCACTGATTTAATATTTATTTTATTAATACGAAATTAACATAAAAAATTTGTCAAAATATTCTGACACTTGGCATTGGTATGCACCACCCCTCCCTTGGCCCTGGCCGAAAGGGGGTTGCAACTGGGACTTCACCTTGCTGGGGGGTTGGCTTGTTATTATTTTGACACTTGCCAAACAATTGGCATGCGAAATGAAAACCCAGCTGCCTTAAAGAACAACAACGCCAGCCAAGACGCGGCGGCGCTGAACGAAAATTTTATTATGGAATTTCGTAAATTAAATATTTACTCGACAGCTGTGCGAAGGACTTAAGCATGCCGGGACCGGGGCCCGGGTCCGGGTTCGGGCGCCACCCGAAAGTGCGTAGAGCTCCGTCGGCGCGGATGCTGTTGATTCAATATTGTGCTGAGGCAATAATTGAATTTAATAGCTGGCTGGGCAAATGCTTTAAAGTTCCCTCCTTCCTGGGAGAAATATGACGAGGCAGGAGCGTGTTTAAAGCCGCGGCACTGATTCTCTCGTGTCAGCATTCCCTCCGCAGGACTCTGCATTCGATTACCCCTCCGATTAGCTCTCTCACGGCATCAACTCACTTACCAGAAGCACATTTCGCCAACCAAAGTCAACAGCTAAATTGGGAGCCTTAAATTAAAAACAAAAGTAAATACCTCGGGAGAGGGAGCAGGAAGAAATGGCAGGACGAGTCGAAAAGAGCAGCGTAAACGCGCTGTACGTTGTGTCACTAATTCAGGTAATTTGTCACTTTATTTACATTTTAAATGAATGTTATTGTGGCCGTTGACGGTGGAGCAGAGAGTGGGTGGTGGGTGGCAAGTGGGTGGCTGGTGGGGTAGCTTCTGGCAAGGACAGTAAGTAACCAAGAGAAAACCAATTTCCATTTTCGCTTTGCGGGAAACGCAGCAAACGGCGAGGGCAAAGACAAATGACTGACTGAGGTGCGGGCCAAAGGACGAAACAAACAGACAGGACAGGCCCAGAAAAACCCCTTTTTGCTGCTTCTGTTACCGTTCAAGTGTCGAAGCCGAAGGAAAGGCAAGTGAAAAGGACTCAGCCACGACCAAGAAATGCGATTAAAATTTGAACATTGAGGCGAAAGGCAAAAGACGTTTTGCGGTGACCGTCACGTAGGCCAGAGGGCACGAGGACGAGGGCGGTGATGGTCTGGGTTGAAGTCGTGGGTCCGTGCTTAATTTGAATGAAGTGGCAACATTGTTAATAGCCCGCATCTGCCCGAGCGAAGCGATCCCATCCCTGGAACCCTAACCAGCTCTCTCAGGTGTATTCGCCTCTAATGATTCTGTTTACCTTTGCATTTTATGTGCACAGATCCTCGGCCCGAGAGTGAACGTGTAACCAGGACCTGAGCAAATATTTACTTGGAAAAACACAGAGAAGAGAAGAGGTTTAGGAAGCACACAAGGTGAGCGAACAACTAACTTTTTCATTTGGTCACAAAATATATACTTCAAGTTTCCTTTCTACTTTCCTATTCCTATTAAGTTTTAAATTAATTTCAATCAAACAAGTAATGTAAAATATATTATTTTTAAAATATAATCAAATTTTGTAAGCAAACAGATGGCAGGAAAATTTCCAATTTCAATTCAAGTGTGCAGAACAAGATAAAATTATAATTTCTTCAGAAAAATTGAGATTTCTCCCCTTTCTCCAAGCAAATATTGGCCACTATTTGAGATGTTCTGTCGTTCAGTGAATTATTTCTTAAATTAGACGGCGGCACCTCGGCTCCTTTCAGGCTTCCAATTAGATGGCAAAAAAGAATTTACAACAGCCGCCCGCAAGTATGCATTGGAAAATTCAATCAGCCCAGCCAGAGCTCCACGTATCCTTCGCGCCGCGGCAAGGACTGCACAGTGTGGCGCTTATGAGCCCCGCTGTCCCATAAATTTTGCCGGGAGCCAACACATCCACCTTTTGCCTGGCGTTCACCTTTTGTGGGCCCACAAATAAAAATAAACACACGTTCCTTTCTCGTGTTCATTGCCAAAACGTGTCTCGGGCGACGTTTCCCCTTCACTCTGATGGGAGTGGCGACCGCAAGGACAGCAGGAGGAGGGCTTTGAGCCTTCTTGGGGACCCGCGGTTTTTGTCAGGCCGAAGACAAAGAGTGTGCTCGCATCCGCAAAAATAGGTGAAGGGCAGAATGGGCGCATAAATATTTGAAACATATTTACCCTGCCATATTTTGCGCTGCCTTTTTGGTCCTGTAGAGAGCTCTCCAGCCTTGGCCTCTCCTTAGCTGGCTGACCACGTAGGCTATCAATGTCCAATCTTCCGCACTCAACAATTTCGCCAGACCCAAGCTGAATTTATTTTATCTTGCCCATAATTTGCTTATTTTATTTGCTTTGATTTCTTCTGAAGTTCGCTTGAGTGATGGCAGGAGAGGCATTATGTAGATGCACAAGTCCTTGCTTTAAACAAGTTGAATTTGAAGGAAATCTTGCTTCCTTATTTATATCATATAAGCCGCATTCTATAACTATACATATTGTTAACTCAGTTTTGCAAAGGTACACAGCTTTAACAAGGTATTTATGTAACCTTAAGATGTGGCAGAGGCGAAATCACTGCACCATGTCTGCCTTACATGCTCGGCGCTTCGCTTTTACCGGTGGCGCTCGCATGTCTCTCGCTTATTGTTTATATTGTTTTAATTAATTTCATTTTGAGTTCTTGTCTTTGCCACAGACTCCGGGGAGAGGCTTCCGTGAAGTATTTTATGCTCACGTGCGCAGAAACGATATCGCCAACTCTTGAGCCGAGTTGTGGGCCAAGTTGTGTGCCCTGTTAAGTGGTGAACGCTTCCCGACGCCACTTCTGCTCCTGCTCCGGCTCCTGGTCCTCCTCATCCTCATCCTCCTGTTCCAGTTCGAGTTCCCTTAGGCCTTTGGAATCGACGATGCCCGCCTGGCTGCCTTCCGGTCCTCGACTATGTTTGTGCAATGAAGCGTTGGGCTTTTATAACGCCAACAGTCAGCTAAGAGACTCCGGGATGAGCGGCCAGATGGGACGGGGCGTAGTCAGTCATTGAGAAGCTGTAAAAAGCTGCAGGGAAATTCTTAATTTACAAAAAGGAACGAAAGGAAAACCCCTGCGTAATAAATGAAACGTAAAAGAGAAAGAGGACGAAACTTAACAACTTGCCAGGAGACGGGAGGACCGACGGTGACTCCGGCTCCTTCGCCGGACAATCGCCGGAGTGCTTCAGTGCCCCCGACAGTTTTTTGGTTTGGACAGACTTCATCTGGCTTTCCCCTTGGTCCTTGGATCCTTGGTCCATGGTCCATAGTCCTTGGCCACGCCACGCACTGAAAGCTTTCCGCTCCACTTGTCTGCTGCTTTGATTCTCACGGTTTTTTATTTGAATGCCTCTCATTCCCCTTCCAGTAGAGGATGAAGGACGCTCCGCCTTCGCATCACCTGGCCGAGCTGAGCAAAGCTGTATCTTTGAGATACTTAGATACGTATATATTTTAATGTGCGCTTTATCAACAGCTTTGGCTTGGCTCTATCTGGGAGCCAGGACATGGAGGATGGGGTCCAGGTGGGCACATTCCCCTCTGAGAGGAGAGCCGATGGCTCGTGCTGTGCTTTTGTTGCCTCGGGCTAGGCACGTCAAGGGACTTTGCTCTTCGTCAGGAGAATCCCATGGTGGAAGTCAAATTTATTTCCATGGCGTTCCGACTGCAGTTGGCAGGACCCTCTGTCAATGCGGCACCGTTACCATAGTCTATGTTTTGTGCGGCTCGCCGATTGATGAGTTCCTATTAGTCGGAGGCGAATATAGGGAATTACATGATTTAGAAAATAGCAAACAGCATTATTGATAAATTTAAATTATTTTAAATTAATTTATTAAGTATATTAAAGGGAAACTAGGTATAACTAGCCTTGTTTAAATTATTACTGCAACAAAATAACCTTCTATACAAGTACGTTTCCCGAATCGAACATCAGGAAGTCGCGCTGCTCGTGCGGAAAATTCTTAAAATCCTTTTATTAAATCCTTGCCACACTGCAGACCCTTTTCCCTTTTTCGGCTGTCTAATTAAAAACTTCAAGGCGTTAAACCAGAAACATATGAGACTGAGCCTCGGCGTCAGAGCCGTCAAAAAAATGACATTTTGCTGGCTAATTACAATTTCAAATTAAATCACAAGTAATTAGCTGAAAGTCAAAGGCAAACATGGCGGCAGCACACAAAGGCAGGGGCGAGTTTAGGAATTTGACAGCATTTTATGATTTACAAACGCAATGAAAATTGTTGGCCTAATGGTCTGTTGTTCCTGCCTGACAGGTGGGTGGTGGGTGGTGCTGGGAGCTCGTGGTCGGAGGTCGCGCCCATCCATCGCGGAACAGGAATATTTGCCTGCCAAATGAAAGACATTAACGCCGACAGCAGGCAGTCGAAATGGGCAAAGCAGGCGACACATTAAAATACATTTTTAATGTTGATGCGAGCGGCGGGTGTGTGTGTGTTTGTGTGTGTGCTCCGCCCACTTTCCGCCTGCGGAAACATTTTCTTCATTTTGCATTTGTTCCTTCTTCATTTTGCCGCCGTGTTTATTATTTATACATGTGTCTGTCTGCCCGTCCGGGTCTCTCCCGTTGACTTTTGACGGTTCCTTTTCCCATCCCGGTCTCAGTCCCCCCTTTTTCGCAGTTCACATTCCCACCGTGAGCCACTGACACAGCGTCCGTTAGAAATGTAATCAAAGTAATTACTTTTATTGCGATTTCGCCGTATGCTAATCAAGGGGATCGGAATGGTCTGTCAGGCATTTCTGAGGGCTTTCTGCTCTTGAATTATTGTTATGGCTTTCATTTTAATGGTTTTTAATTTCCTAGTTGTGGGATCAACTATGACATTTTTTTCTCTAGCCTTCGGAATGATGTCCTGTTCAGCAGGAAGTTTAATTTGTTTCGTTACACGGGGAAAATTTATATGACTATGCGTGGGTAACAAATATTTGTGTGTAATATAATTTATACCCGAGTTTTTACTTGATCAATATTAAGCACCTTAGGTAACTGTGTCAGTAAGTTTTAAAATTCAACCTAGACTAGTTGAAAATCGTCCAGTTAAATATATTTCTCTTCTTTTTAAAACAGATATGGAGCATTCCTTTGGTCCGAACGGGCATTGCCATAGGGGTTACTACCGCGGGCTGGTTAAGGAGGTGGACACCAAAGGCGACTCTTTAGGTTCAAGTCAGGGCAGCCCAGCCATCGTTCACACTAGTGCCGGCTTTAACTTGGGTCGCATGACCACTCTCGAGGCCGAAAAACGGGCGGCTCAGGCTGCCAAGGAGGCAAATGTGAAGCCGGCAAGGCTCTACTTGCGTTCCACCTCTCGGGGGCTGCGACGAGCAGTCGATATCTATATGCCACTCTTCATGCAGGACGAAAGTCCAGCCTGCTCCGAGGGAGATCAGGAGGAAAATGCCGGAAGTCAGCATGGATCTAATCAGAATGCACCCGTTCCTGCTCAAGCGGCAGAGGTGTCCTGTAGAAGGAACTTTCCTAGCTTTCACCGTCTAGGCATGTGGAAATTAATGGACGAGTATGTAAATGGTGCATCTTTTGGAGGAAAGTATCCAGGTAAGTAGAAATTATTTACTGGTATTGGAAGCAAACTTGATCATTTCAATAAAAGCCTTAGACATCTGCAGAGGCTCCACAACCAGCAAAAAATATAGAGCAAAAAATGATCTCTCAGGTAGCCGAATTTACGAAAACAATCGCTGGAACTAAGCATATAATAATAGTCGGCTGTTTTTTCAGAGGTTTTATTGTAGAAAAATCAGGAAATTCGGAAAAGTGAACTAGATCTGTGTCCACAGAACATGAATATAAAAGTTTTGTTAAGAATTACATGATTGCACAACAATTTATTGTAAAATGAATAAAACTTTAAATGCCTATTAATATCTTATTATTCTTGGTAACAAGATTCACATTAAAACAAGAAAGGAAGCTAACTTAGGCTCTCCGAAGTTTGTATAGCCTTGCAGATTTCAATTGCAATAATTATAATCTAACTCTAATTTAAAATGAATTAGTTTCATATTCATATTGTTTTTATAGTTTTACGTTTTTCTACATTTTTACGAGTAAAGTAAAATTTTATTTCCCAACTGTTCCTATGGCAGCTGTATGATATAGTAGTCCGATTTTTATAAAATTAAATCTGAAAATCTAAAAAAATATGTAAAGATCATAGCCAAGAGTTAATGAAGATACGTTGAAAAAAGTGAAGTTATAATTATTTTTCTACAAATTTACGGATCGTTTTTATGGCAGCTATATGATATAGTCGTCCGATCTGGCCCGTTCAGACTTATGTACGAGTGAGAGAAACGGACGGACAGACGGATGCTGATAAAAAAAAATATATATATAAAAAATATTTATGAAATTTGGAATAAATGTACTATTATTTTGTTTCGTCCAAACATGACTAGAATGGATTCGGCTGTTAATGCTGATCTAGAATATAAATGGTTTATAGAGAATAGACTCCTTTACTTCGTTGCAGGCTTATAACTATAGCATAGTTATAATATCATAATACCCAGTAAGGTTAAAAATTCGGGGATAAAGTCAGATAACCAAGTTAAGTAAAAGATTACAATTTACCAATGATTAGTAATCGCTCTTAGCTTTTAGCGAGTAAATAAAAAACCAACCTAATTTAAATCTCTGATTTAGATTGCAGAACGTTAAAGATCTTGTCTTTAAGCCGCGCCAAGATCTCGCTGCTATAAAATCCATGTTATCGCATCCATTTCCGCTTTCATTCGCCGCCTCATCCTCTCGCACATTTACATCCACATCCACATCCGCATCCTGCTCGCAGCCCCACTCGCTGGCTCACTTTGCCATACGCTTTGCATAACTTAGGGCGCAACAGGAAATGAATGAACACGCCCCAGCGACTGAAACGAAACGAAAAGTGGGAATAACATCGTCGCAGCGCAAAGCGACAACAAACAGAGTCGTGGCACAGTTTTTCCATGTACTCTGCACGCACTCCTCCCCATCCTCATCCTCCTTCTCCTGCTCCTGCTCCTGCTCCACCGATTTTCCTCCCCGTCGGCTAACACAAATTGCTCTTGTAATATCAATTTAAAGTAGCGCGCCAAAAATACCGCCCTAAAATATGCAAATTATTTTGTTGTCTTGATTTTTATTTACTCAGCTCGGCGAGAGATGTTGAATGAAAGCGAAGTGAAAATATTTATGTTGGCCATTTTCGGGGTTTCAACTAATTGTTTATGGAAGGAAATCAAGACTTTCAATGCAGGCACATGTACACAGAGAAAATACTTGGAAAAATCAATGTAATATAACAATAAGATATCAAAATGTTCTAAAATATTCAATTGACGTGTGAAAAATGAGAGCATTGTTTATACGATTGGTTTATATTAGCTCTGAGAGCTCAGCAGGACACCTTTGTGTCCTTAAGTTATGGATTTTCCACACGTCTGTGACCCAATGCATGTGCAACTGATGCGTTTTTATCATTCGGAAAATAAGGAAAAGTTGAGGCCACAGAAACAACTTTTCATCTTGCTGCTGGCATAACTTTCTTAATATTTTGTTTTACTTTTCATCTCCTTCCTCTTTCTCTGTTGTTTTTTGCCCTTACTCTCGCTCTTCTTTCGCCTGCCTTTTCCTGCGCCACATTTCCTTTGAACTTTATCTTTGTTGTTTGCCTTTTGTTATTGTTGCTGCATTAGGCTAAATTTGAGGGTATATGAATATTGTATATATCTCGGCGGCAGCAAAATATTTTCAACTTTTGCAGCTTAACTTTATGCAAAGCATTCCGACTGTACCCCGGCACCCTCTCTCCTTTCACCACAAAAAATTGGGAGCGCCAAAATTGTTTGTTACCTTTAAACAAATTGTCCCTTTTCCACGTGGGTGTGTGGGTGTGTGCGTGTGAGTCCTGAGAGCAGCAGCAACAACAACGAGGACACATTACAAAAATCCGGCTGAGCAGGATGTGCGCACTTTGAGCCTCTTTTGTGGGTGGCTGTGACGAGGCGGGAGGGTCTTCGTTTTCCATATTTCCGTTGATATTTGTACTCAAAACTTTTCCAAGCTTTCCTTTTCTCCTATAAAAGTTTTTCTAAGAAATTCACTGTCCGAAGGAACAGGTGCTGCTTGTGTGGTTTTATCAGTAACCGGCAATAACTTTCTCAAGCAAAATATATGCACTATTTATTGCGAAAAATATCGAGCAAGTAAATAAACCATTTTTTACTAGGTTGAAGGGTACTTAAGGAACCAACCGGAAATGCATGTAACAAATATAAGAAAGCCTTTCTGACCGCAAAACACTCCTGATGTAAACATTTTGTTGTCCTTGCACAAAGCTATGAATATCGGAAGGAAAATATGTATAATCTGCGTGTTTATGAACAAAATTGAAAGTTTCTGTTATGATTTCTCAAGTCAATTAATATTATATCTACCACATGAATTACAGCCACTCATTTAAATGAATTTGTTCTTTGATAATTCGTTCAAATATTTTAATAAAAACCAAAACAACTTAGCCTGTTTTATATGTAATTATGCTTTGATCCCTTTGGTGTGTTGATGTATTGATGTGTTTTGGTAGGTCTCCTGTAAGTTCATTGGTTTTTTTTTTTAAGCATGACCGACTTTTCCCTTGCCTAAGATCAAATTTGCTATTATGAAAAGCACATCCTTTTAATATACTGTAAGGGTTGAGGAAGTAAGGCCAAGTGGAAATATGTTGAGTAACCTCCGTCTTTCGTAGTAAAATTACAATTAAATTCACATAAAATAAAATATCTTGCGGTGCTTTTTATGTGTGAGCTTGTAATATAAATCCTTTGGCTAATGGGGCCACACACACACACAGCGGGCGGGAAAGCCCCAAGTGCTCACAGCAGGCGGTCCGCTTCGTGCCCGAAAAAGAGGCAGGACCCTCCGAAAAATACAAAAAAAAAAAAAAAAAAAAACTGGAAGCACCGCAAGGACCACGGATGAATCTGAGAGCGTTTCGGTGGTTACGGGCCACGGGCACGGGCAAACAAGGGTTAAGCATGGCGCTCTTATGGAGCTTCTAATGAACAAAGTCAGCGTCTGCGTTTGTGCATGCGAATGAGCAACCGTGCCACCAGGTACGGACCTCGTCCTGCCAGCAGTAACACTGCTCCTGCGAACACTGGATGAAAATCAATTATACTTTTTGTGTTCTCTACAAAAAAGAAAAAATATATTGTGATAGGGCTAAGGCTTGATTTTATATAACATTTTTTGGGAAAATTATAGTTAATACCTATTACTACTTTGAAACAAAGGATATAGGTCCTAAGACATTAGACTCTATAATTATACAATTATGTTATTTAATTTAAGTTTAATATAATGATCAATTAATATGATTTTCTAATGTTAGCTAGTTTTAAGAGACAAGTGAAAAAGACTCTAGCACCAATGTGTTTTGGTGCCGAATGAGTTCTTGTGTTGGCCCAGAAAAATATGCATCCTTCGTGTGTGATTAAGCGTAAATCTGCCTTCATGTCCTTGGAATTACGCAGTACAGAATAAAGGATAAAGGAAATGGAAAAAAAGGAAGAACAGCGTTTAAAATTTAACATCAATTTGTATCAAGTAACTTTATTAGTAACAGTTAATATAGTTAGACATTGACAAAGAGCAAGTGAACACTTTCTTGTACTAAATAAATAATTCAAATTAATGCTTAATATCCTTTTTCAAATTTGTAAAGTCGAAAGAAAGAAGCCTGGTTACAGTATTTACTGTAACAATTGAGTAACTAACTATAACTATAGGTTCGTATGGGCCCCCTTTTAGCTTTAATGAACTCGTTACGTTCCAATTTGACCAGGCTCTGCCCCCCAGGCCGAGTTGAATGCAAATAACCTTTTAATAATAAGCCCGAAGCCCGAACCGGTCACAGTTTTCATTATCAGACATTTCCGCGCCACTCAGACATGGACATGGACAGACGGTGGCAATTCAGCTTAATGTGCATTTAAGTAAATAATTGAAATTTATTACATTTCGCAGGGCCCTCTCGGAGGTGCACAAAGCGAGCGAAGACGAAAAGCGCAGCTCGATGAAATGATTGTGATGGCATCCACTGATTTCGCGGCGGCGGCTGGTCGCAGTTAATTGCATAAACCCGTAATTGGAGGCAATTCCAGGCTTGGAGTCCAGAGAACTCGCCTGGAAATTGTGCTTAACCATTTAAAGTGCACAAAGGAGGCATGCCGCAAGGCGGCACAAAGGAACGCTGGAGTCGGCCGAAGGGTTACGAGCTCCGAGCTCAGCTCTGCGACTGTAGCATTTGTTGTTTTCCCTTCATCCTTATTTTTTTTCTCTCTTAGGTTTTTGGCAGGTCTAATTAAGGTCACGTGACCCGGCCTGCACTCGAACCCCATCCTGCTGTGCGGCCATGCATGCGCCCGGAAAATGTTCTCGCATCAAATGCAGCTTTTCGGCCAAAAAGAAATCCAGAGTCTCGACGCATGTTCACGCACATTTGCCCAGAGACGACGACATCTGCGAGGGGAGGTTGAGGTCCTTGCCCACTGCCCGGGCAATTATGAAGCGCCCAAAATCAGCATGCCGCCGTAGTGCCACCCCACCAACCTCCCTGGCACCCCATCAAAGCAAAGTTTTCCCAGGCAAAAGGAAAGCGAACGAAACTTAACAGAGGCAAATTACGCACACGAATTGCGCTGGACAATAAAAAAGCGCACAAAAAAAGAAGGCCGAGAAGAATGGCGAATAAATTATGAACAAGGGGCTGCACGCTGGCAGTGGACCGGGAGAGAGAGGGGGTGTGGCATCTACTTGCGCGTCTAATTTGTTGGAAAATTAGTTTGTGTGTTTTGTGCGTGTAATTTCCATGCAAGCCACGAACACGGCTCGGATGGAGATCTGCACTTGATTTTGATTGAAATAAGCTAAGCGAGGGGGCATGAGGGGGATGAGAGGGGGAGGAGGGAGCGGTGGTGAGGGGGTCTTTATGCGAGGGGGGAGGCTAAATATGGTTACGTTACTTTGGTTAACAGTTATCAAACTGCCCTCAAATGGCCCTTCGTTGCGTGTAACACAGACCCTTGCCCAAAGGATACGCTTTATGATGCTCTGACAAGTTTGGGACTAACTGAATGAGTAACAGTTTTGGCACAGAAACAGGAGTTGCTACTCACTGCTTTTTTTTATATTTAATCCTTGTATTCCTTACAAGAGAACTATAGAACAACAAGATGAGTAACGCCATACGACTTTATTGCCCTCGAATTAATAGTGCTGGTTCTATCGGCTCTTTTAAAATCTTTTTCAAAAGTCAGGGAAAGATATTAATGCTCTCAACTTGAAGCGAGCATCTGGCAATTTAAATATATATTCGTTATGCATCTTGTTAATTGAGAGTCTTTGGTAATACATTCTTTTTTAATAGTAACTCAGATCATGTTTAAGCTTCCACTTAAAGCAGGTAAAGATCAAAAGTGTGCAGTTTCTATTCAGCATATTCCTGATCAAAAACTAGAAAGCTCCAGTTTCATCACTCGAATCTCTTAGCTTTAATACCATATTCCCAGAAATGGACTTTGTCCAATTAACATATATCTGCAGGCGTCTCCACTTGAACTTGACTGGCAGACTCGCTTCTTGTTTGTCGTCTGGTCTGCTCTTTGCTTTTAAGTAAACATTCGCACGCTTTGCGTTAAATAATTTTCGTTTAAGTGCTGCTGGCTTTTTTGTGATTATTTTTTGTTTTGTTATTCAATTTCAACTCTGTGTTGATTGCGATGACTGCGACTGCGCAAGCTCTGAGTCTTGGGAGGATTTGTTTGGCATTGGAGTGGGGATCCCCTTTGATTATGAGGGCGTCACTGATGTGCACGCAGCTGCGATGTTGCCTTGTTATTTCATCAGGCTGCGATCGTAGCAGAAAGAGAAAAGTGACATTCAGATACTCTTTTAGTAACTTATTTTGTTTATTTCTAGTTAAGCTGAAATCGAGCATAAAATATATAAGAAACCGTGATTAATATACAAACTGAATTTCATATAATTTTATAATTTATTGCTTGATCTTTTCAAGTGAAAGAGTCTCTCCTTTGGTAGGGCATCACAATCAGCAACGTATAATTCTGCGAAACGAGACGACACAGGAAACTGGTTTAATTGGTTGCAAACTGAAAGAGGCATGTTTATCCCGCCCCTTCGTTGGTGGGGAACTTCAGTCTTCAGTCTCCCTCTGATGCTGCACTTGCTCCTCCGGCATTGTCTACTCAAGTAGAAATGGCATTCACTTCACTCGTTTCGTCCCCGCAAAAATCACAAGAATAGCAACTCATCGAACTGTGGAAGTGAGTGGAAGGCCCAGTTCAATTCAATTAGCAGCATATTTTGCTGGCACGATACGGAAGAAATGCGATACAGATACGATTCTCGCGGACAGCAGGAATTTATGAAGCCCATGGCCCTGCCAGCATGTCGTCCCAGTGTCGAGCCCCTGTCCCTCCACTCTTATTTGGCATGTTTTGACACTGCAGGCCAAAAGGGGAGTTGGGTCGGAGTCCCCGCTGTTCGCACTCAATGGCATGCGATCTTCAGATGCCGATGCTGTGAGTAGGGTGGCAAAGAGTCTGGCCGGGGGCTGGCCACATGTGGCTGACGTTGCGTGGCGGCGAAATGATTTAAAAGTTTGCGTGTGTAAAGCAACTCCTCCAAAATGCCTCAAGATTCTTTTTGGGGGAAATATATACAAAGTATCGGCAGCAATTAAAGCTGCACTTTGATAACTTACAATAAGTATTGAATACAAAACTTTCTTTTTTTATTTTATTAAACATTACTTTCCTCCAATTTTCGCTGGACACACTTTAAGTCACATTCAAACTTCCTAGAAAATCATCCAAAATCATCAATCAATAATTGCTTATTGCAATTTCTTATTTATTGGTTATTTTACTTCAGACTTGCCTTTTCCTCGCTTCCAGCAAGCGACTTAATTTCCCGCTGACTCCTCCCATTGCCAGTACTCAATGACCCATTGAAAAGCTGTTTACCGTCGCGTTTTGAAGGAAACCTGTCAGTGGAGAGGGGCGGCCCGCAAGGTGGGCGTGACAGGTTGACTTAAATGACAAATTACAAGTATTTACATGCAAAACACAACAAGATGCTGGGATGCCGGGATGCTGGGTTGCTGGGATGCAGCGATGGCGGCAGACTTCGTAATCGATGCGACACGCGCGTGCCTGGCGAGCAGCTAGCTGTGTGCTCCATCTCGAAGCAGGAAATGAGGAGAGGGGGAGGCACGACGGCACCCAAGAAACCACACGTTGACAGAACGCCGAGGCAAAGACAATCGAGATGCTGGAGGGGAGCCTGAGACGACGCCTAATTGAGCGAAGAAAGTCAGGCCAAGGAGTAGTAGCTGGCGCCACCTGTCGCTGGCGGAGTGGAGTTTCCACGGGCTCTTCAAGTTGATTGCATTAATGATATGTTGTTGCTACTATCCCAGTGAAAGCCCGCTCAATGATAGCCAGGTTCGTCGTCGGCGGCTCACCCAAGTTGATTAAAAGTCTCGAGTGCGCGCCGGCACTGCGGAGAGCGAGAATGCTCGAAACGAAAGCAATTAGCAATTGACACCCGGGTGGCATCTTAGAGAAACTCCGGAGCGGAGCAAGCAAACGCCATTAATGGGAGTGGAATCCAGTGAGAGACTCTCCAGGAAAGTGCCAAGGCAGCAGTACGAGGCTATCAGGCAGGTACAGTAGGTGGCAAAGGCCGTAATTTAGTCCTCATTTTGAAGAAGGTAAATAAATAGGGTTTAAGGCAAGAAATGATTTAAAAGAAAGAGAAAATCTGTATGTTATAGGTAATAGAAACTAACTGCATGTACAGAATAAGATTTAGGAATAATTAGAGTTACTAATATTACTGAAAGAGTGTTGTGTTTCCTGTAATTGTGAAGGATGGGCGGATACAAAAATATTCTAGGACAGATATATGTTTTATAAATACAGTTAAAGTTGCGCCATCTGAAGAGCCTTGACCCAGTGAGCCAATACCAATAACAACTGACAGAATCTCTGCGATTCACTGCTCTTGCTCCTTATAAGCAGGGGATGACCCAACCTCTTACTTCGCTATCAACTCTAAGCATCTCAAGGCAACGCTGCCTACTTGCGGGCGCAGTGACCGGACCTCCACTAACCCTGCGACTACGCGACTATGCGACTCTGCGACTATGATGTCCCCATTGCCGATATACGTTCCGGCATTTCTCGAGCAATTTAATTTGATTAATGAGGCGCAATGGGCGAGATAGCGGAAGGCCGCGAGCCACCCGGGAAACTGTTAAAATCGAATTTCACTGACCCAGTTCGATGAAAGCCAAGGAACTCCATCGAGGTAAAAGGTAAATCGAGTTAGCAGCTCTGCCTCAGACTCCGCCCAGCGTGACACTGGGACGTCTGTTTATTTTCTTAGGCTCCGATTTAAATTAAGCAGCCGCCGAATGCACTTCAAAGTGCCAACTGCTATTTATAGGAGATCAAAGCAAGTCCAATTACTCATCGCCAGCTTGCCATGCACTCCTCAAACTTGGCAATGAGCTAGAGAGCCGTTCCCCAGGTCCCTTCTGCACTTTAGATTAATTGCAACCGGGTGGGTGTGGCAGGAAATCGGATGGCGGATCGCGCAGGAGGGCTAGGTGTTAGAACACTTTGAGTGCGACATTGCAAGATCGCTACCAATAATTACCTGGACAGCCTGCCACACACCGTGAACCCGGTCTGAGGCAGTCACACGACTTTCTAAATCAATTTTGCCTCGCAATAAATAATTTCTTAATAAATTACACACTCAAAATGCGACTTCCTGCAATTAAAGGCCAACTCGGCCGTCCAGTGATGCCGATGCCCCAGCCTCCCCCTCGTCCCGCCGAGCTCCTCCGCACTCGAGTGCAATAAAAAATAATTGAAAACTCAGTCACGTAAACGTTTTCCAGCCGCCGTTCTCTCAGATCGCTGATCAGCGCGACTCATTAATCCGTGCGCCTGCTTGGCGGATAGTTGTCTGCGAAGCGATGGACCAGATCAGGTTGCTATATGTACATAATCCAACTAAGAAATCTGGATGAAAATTTGATTAAAATAAATAAATGTAGATTTTATTTGTCTGCGTATAATCTTAATTCTTTAAAAACTAAGAATAAATTAAAGATGATTGAAAACATAACTGCAGGTTCTAGCATTTTTTTATCTGAAATAAGCTGCATCTCTATTTTCCATATTATAAGTTCAAATACGATAACTATAGGTCATATTGTTGAAATAAATCTACTTTAGCTTAATAAAAATTAGTTCATATTTGGCTTGACAAGTTTTAATACTTCAAAAATGTTTCTTTTGAGCTTTCTAGATATTCACGATCGTCTCACGATCCCACCTTTAGTTTGCCGCCGACTTATCAGCCCGTGACAATCAGCGGAACCGACTGAGACGGCGGTGGCCAGAGGAGGGCACTTCATATTTGGGTTAAAAAGGCGTGCATGCAATTTACTCCACAAGTCAAGAGCCGGCGAATGAGATCCGTGAGGTGGGGCTGGGGGCAAAGGCAGAGTGGCGGACGGAGAGATCATCATCGAGATTGCAAAGTAAAAGAGTCTCTGCCTCGACTTCTTATACCTGTGCAAAGGTTATTATCATTATGAGCATAAGTTTGCAACAGAAAGAGTCAATATAGAAGCCCTTTCTAGCTGGCTTTTCATTTAAATTTGAGGAGTTACGCCTCTTATACTTCATATTGTCTTCATATGTTTTATACTTCTATCTATCAAGCTGCTCAGTTAAAAATATATTTTTGCACTTCAGAAATGCCCCGATAAAACCTTAGATTATGCTAATAATAAGTTTTAATTAACTAACACTTGAGGACATATTAAGGTCATACACATAAAAATATCTATGGTATAGATAAATATACAAAAGAACATATGTAAATTGAAGTTTAGTTTTCAAATAAAATAAGGGTTATTTCAAAATATGTCTTCAGAAAGTGTATCCCTAGATTCGGTTTCCAAAGCCCGCCTTTCGTTCCGCTTGATAAGGCGTTTGATTGAGGCGCGATGCAGACTTAGTTAAGGCTGCGGGTAATTAATTGCACTGACTGGGATTCCGCTGGCCGGTGGTGGGCGTGGACGTGGTGGATGCAGGTGGCTCTGGCGAATTAGAATCCTGAGGAGATGAGCTGAACTGATGCGGGAAATCCAGTGTAGAATCCATGTCTGAAGTCGCTCATTTCCAATTGCAGGACACCCACACAGAGTCCTCTCTCGCTTCAGAGTCCAAAACTGAAAGCGGGGGAAATGGTTTGCCACTTTTTATGTGTAGCAGGCGACAGAGTGTCAAGCCACCGTGACTGCGCGACGAAAAGAGGAAATTGCAGTCCGCATTGTTTTTTTCGGGTTTCTTACTCGAGTCTCCCCAGTCTGTGAGCGCAGTTGCGACGAAATTGAAAATACATTTTTAATGATTTGTTGCTCAGCTCAGTGCTCTGAGCTGGCTGTGAGAAACATCACCGTATCCAGGGACCAGCAGGCGGGAGGTAACACAGTTCGTTGACCCGTGAGTCCCTTTGAGATCAGGTCTTGCACGCGAGCTGCATTGATTTCGCGGAATTCTACAATTTATGGCAATGCCCAAAGTGGAGCAAGGCAGAAACAATGAGGATCGAACTTAGGCTCCAAAGATACTCAGATCTTAAAGGAAAGGATGTGTTCAGAGGAATGCTCTTCACCTTTGTCAAGGCCCTTTGGCCTGTATACTTGACCCAAAAGCCAGCAATACACACTTGATTAATTGTCCAGGTCTGAATGTATCCAAAATATACTTGACTTTTTTGTGGGCTGCAGGAAATGATATTTAATATGCCGAATTTCGGCCAGGACACTTGAGGCTGTCGGGGCCAGGACATGTCAAGCTTTGCTGTGTGGATAATGAAGTGCTGCAGCTGCAGATACGGATCCAACTGACAGGAGAAAACTTGAAAACAAATAAGCTGAGACAAAACACATTAGAATGCCCAATAGCTCCTGTCGACTCTGTGTGGGCTTGACTAAACTCTGAAGGATATTGTAAATGTAACGACAGGCCGTGTGCACACAATGAGATACAAATGTATCCTCGACTGACAAATCAAGTGGGCACTGCCCAGATATTCAGATACTCAGATACTCGGATACTCCGTCAACGGCTGCAGATCCTTGCGACTTCTGTGTGTGTTTTAGTGCGGTCGATGGAATTTGCCTAAGAGGATTTTAAAATTTTAAATTAAGTGGCTTGCTTTGAGCAAGAGTTCTCTGGCATCCTGCTGCGGTTAGCCTGCATAATTGTCCTCGTCAAGGGAAATGCAATTTTAATGCTCGCCCAGGCCTGCAGCCCGGCAGCAAGTGGAGTCTCCAATTTGCGCTGGTTCATTGTTTAATGCTCGGTTACGCCCTAAATGGCCGTGCTACTTGAAGGATTTCCCCGTCCCGCGTCCTTCTGGCCAGTTGCCCCAAAAGTATCTATCAGATGCTGTTGTTCTTTGCTGCTCGTTTCAAACCTCCTCCCTCCGCACCGCCAGTTGACCCTCGCCCAAAGTCAATTTGTCGTTGTACTTAGTCGCATACATAAATTCCCCAGGTCCAAGCCCAAGTCCTGATCCAGCGCTGCGTCCCCCGACTCCCGAGCTCCAACCTCGAATCCACGTTGCACATTACAACTTTGAATGCCAACTCGCAAATGAACTATAAATAAATAATTTCCCTCGCTAGAAAGAAGAAGGAACACCGGCAATGTTCAGAGGTCATTGTGAAGAGCACACGCGAGGGTTGACATAGAAGTTTGGAATTAGGTGCAGATAAATCTTCTTGAAAGTTATATAAGTGAAGATATTATAGATTGCAAAAAGTCCTTGTGAAAGTCAAATAATAAAAGTCAACACATCAAGGTATTCGAATTGAAATTAAGATATTTTTGGCTTATTTATGACTTATTTCAAATTCGGCCTCCTGGTTCAATTTCAATATAAAATTAAATAAAAAATTTCTTCTTCAGCGACTCAATAAAAAATTTAAATTTAAAAATTAAAAAAAAACCCTTGGAATACAAATTAACATGAACAAGATTTTTTTTTTTTTTTTTTTTTTTTTTTTTTTGTTGTTGTTGGTAAAAATTTTTATTTGATGTTAACTAGTATGCTGTTACCGCTGAGGCAACTTAATCTAGTTATAAATAGGAAAACAAAAACAATAGATCACATGACCGTACATATACAACTTAGACAATATCTTAAAATTTTGCTACATTTATATACATTTATTTACATTTATGTTATGACCCTTGTGGGTAAATCGGCTGGGTGGCATCTTTTTAAACAAGATTTTATTTGAGTATTCCAATCAAATCGAATTCAATCAAATATCTAGAGAGACTTTTGTTTATTTATTTAAATTCCAGATCGATTTCATGGATTTCCTGAAGCTGGACTGTCTTGAAAAAATTTAAGAAAAAAACTGAGAAACTTCTTAAGCTACTCTCTGTCCCACACACGCTGCCAAAAAGTATTCGTATATTTGGGCTGTCAGAAAAGCGGAAATAAAGAGGGTGAGAGAATGAAAAAGAAACTATCGGAACGTAGCGAACCTGTACGGTACGTTCGTCGGCAACAAATCGCCCGAAAAACAGAAGAAAAACAAAAGGAACTTTATAACATGTCTGCAGCAGGGACAAAGATACATACCCGAGCGCCCGGATACACAATGGCCGGCAGCGGCAGCGTCGGCAGTGGCAGTGGCAGCAGAAGCCGTGGCAGGTTCCAGCTACAAGTTCATTAAATAAATTATTCATACGCAACGTGTGCCGAACAAAAATGGCAACTGACGTCGCAACCGTAGCGTCGCGTCGCTTTGTTTCACTTTTCCACACACATATTCACATGTACAGTGGCCCGAACTGACGTCGGAGGGAAATTCATTGGCAGTTTGTTTTATTTGCCAATGTCTGTGGAATGAAAACGCATTCGGCTTAAATATTTATGCCCCAACGTCTGTGTTTGTGTGGCTCTCGCGGCGCTTGTGTGCCGGTGAGTGTGATTGTGAGCAACTTTGCCATTTTCCGTTCTCAATTTTCATTTCCACTTGACATTTGCGAATGAGCGTTGCTTTTTTGCTCCTCCAGCTGACGGGCTAGCTGGCGGTCAGTGTTATTAGGCTCCGAACACTTGCACTGCTTTTTTGCCACTGTCGGTGTCCCATTCATTTACAATGCAAAATTTCGAAGCCCATGAAAGACTTTTTGTCCGGGCAAATAACATCTAATTCAATTGCGACTGCTGCACCGGCAACTGAGCCGTAGATCTGAGAAGAAGGCCAAGAATGCGTCCCACTCGGCGAGGCATTTGCATGTGGCTATGAAATTGTAAGCTGTTAAATGGAATTTTTATATAGACGGACATAGTTGGACATTCGGTTTGTTCGTGTACCTGAGGTGCACCGACAGAAATCCGTTGTGAAGTATGCAAATGTCGAAATGCAAATGCCAGCCAACGACAACCGACAACCGACAAGTGCATGAATATGTCAATGCGTTCCGAGCTCCAACTTGCACCTCAATTTTTGACAGTTGCAACTCAATTTCTGCCCCACTTGCCACCCTTCTCCGAGCGGAATGTGAAGTTTGGCTGACATTTCTCTTACTTTGCGGTTGGCTGAACCATTTTTTGTTCTTTATTTTTTTGGATGGCTTGTTGGCGGTTTCTGCATGAGATTGCATTTTGAAAAGGTAGCAGTTTAAATCGGAGTAGCAACAAAAAAGAAACGAAAAGACAAAAGACTACATTTGACTAAATGATTTCTGTCGAAGGACATTTGAGTTTTTGACAGGAGAATGCTACGTAGAAGAAAAATTAATCAAATAACTAACTATGAAACTTTCAACAATCATTTATTAATTGATAAAGAGCAGGATAACCCATATATTTATATTAAAATAATGTTTTTATATATATATTTCTTACTTATAAATAAATAACAATTTGAATGTTTTTTGTCTTGTACTATTTGCCAAGTTTGTTTAATATTTGAGAAATCACTTAAATTAATTAACTATATTATTGTTTATGAATTAAAGCATAAAAATTTAGCAATTATTTATCATTAGAAAGCCATATAAAAAAGCTATATAAAAAATATCACTCTTCTGTAATTTGTTGTAAAGATAATGAAGCAACTTAAATTGTTAAAGATGTTTACAAAACATATGAAGAATAATGATATTTAAGAACCAACCATTGACACTGACAAAGGGGCTAAGACGTGGCTGCTAAATTAGGCAATGGTGGTTGGCACTGTGGTTCCAAGATAATCAGAGTTAGATTATGAATTTAAGAATGTAAATTCTAAGAAATTGATTTAAAAAAAAATTAGAATTTACTACTTAAATACAAAGAATATCCTTCAATATGCCTGGTCGTTTAGGAATCTCTAAAAGTATGATAAAACACTTTATTATTTCAATAATTTAAGAATAAGCTATTAAAGCTCGTTATTGGTGTTCTACAAATATTTTGCAGCTTACAACGCATTCTGTCACAAAATCTAAAGAAATTTCGACTGCCCAGACAGACCACTGTACAGCTGCCACATTTTCTAATAAATCTGCTCGCAGTTTTTACCCAAAAGAAACTGAGAGTTTAATTAAAACTAAGCACTTGAGTTAGGGTCCGAGACAAAGCCGGGAGTTCAAGGGACGACAGCTGGTCCAGTGGCAGCGGAAAAACAAAGAAAACTTTCGCTTTCGCGGAATGAGCTGGGCGGGAGGAGTTTTTAATGAGTCCAGACAGAGCTGGCTGTATCCATATGCTAATGATTATTGTCATTCTCCCGCAGCATTTAGTTATTCATTTTTTAGACATGCTTATTCTTGGGTCTCCGGCCAAGTAATGCTAAATAATACGCTACCATTATGGCTTGTCTCACTTTCGCCACTGACTGGCAGGGAGGGTGCTCCTGGTGCTCCTGGTTCTCCCACTTGGAAGGCTGCCTAATTAATTTCACTTCATTTCGTTATTAATGCGCCGCAAAATATGCTCCGAGTTTTTCGCTTTCCCCGCGCTCCTTTTTGCGGTTAAGAGGCCAGGGAACAGTGGAAAATTAGAGGGGATTATGCATGAAATTAATTTTGTACTTTTTATTTTGTAAAAACTTTTGCTATTATTTCAATTTTACTTTAAGGCAAAAAATTTGTTAAGGAGCAAGGGAAACTAGAAGGGAGGCTTACTGGAGGCTTTAAGGGTGTCCTGTTAGGCGTTCCATATGGAACTGAATATGTATTGCTGAGATCTTTAAGGTTTTTAAGAAGTCTGTTCCTTAAGATGATAACATTTTGAAAACTCCTTAACTGTCAGTTGTCTCCAGAAACCAATTTATACTTATTTACAAATACCCTTTCAATTCTAGCTATTAAAGGACTGGAACAACGCGATGCCAAACCACATATAGTGCGATGGACAAAGACTAAGGGGCGTGGCAACGTCCCTGTTTTGCCATGGCATTGATGTCAGCAACAATTTGCACACAGAACAGGCAACTCCCATTGTGAAACTGCCTGGCCGTGGCGTGTCGAATAAATTCTATTTAAATAAATAATTTTTCCATTAACCGCAAACATGGATTTTGGTGCAATTGCATAAATGGAATGTAATAAATGAAGTGCAGCCAAAGGTCCCTGGGAGCGGGGGGTGGCATGCCACCGTTCGCAGTTGTTGTTGTTGTTGTGGTTGATGGCGTGTTGACGCGGTCGCTTTCGGGATTCCGATTTCCAGGCTACAGAGCAGCGCGTTCGGTTCCATTTCTCTTCAGCCTTTTTCAGCCTTTTTCCGAACTGGAAATTAGTTTGTAATTTGTTTAGTTTACACTGAAAATGGCCGCACAATGCATTTACATATTATACATTATGTTCTGCGGTCGCATTGTTGCCCTCGCTCCGCCATTTGTTGCTGTTTCGGCCCGGTCTGAGTGGTTGCTTTGAGCCATAAAGAGCATATATGGTGCTACGTGGTACGGTTGTTAAATTGTTAATGTCGACTTTTAGGCGTCACAGGTATAAAGTTGCATTACGGCCTTTTTTTACGTATCCATTTAGTTTATTTAATTAATTAGCTGCCCTTGGGGGGCAACAGGAACAGGGAAAAATGTGATATATATAGGGGTTAATGTATAGCTGTGGGGTGAGTAGGGGAGAGAAAAATATACAATGCATTCTATGGGGAATTGTTTAATTAAAATGTTCAGATAAATTGACATTGGTCTCTATATGTATATGTGCATATTATGTATGAGTTATAGTTGAATGATTTTTATGTATTTCCGTAGTCATAAAATAGTCCTTTCCTTGACAGCTTTAGATATAGTTAAGCGATTTTTAAAAACATTCCTGAAAGTTGAGGGCTCAAATGGATCAATTTAAGAATATTTAAAGGAAGAAAATTAGGGTCTCTGATTTGTTTATTGCAATGAAAGTAAAGTAAATGAAAAGTAAAGAGCAATTTCTTTTTTAAGTGTAAATTTGTAGCCTAGGAAAGCCCCCACTCCAAGTTCATTTAACAAATTCATAGGAAGCTGACCTCACGCAGCCGCAGCTACGCAGTTTTCTATAAACAATGTGACTTCAAATGAAAAATTATTCAAAACTAATAGCATTAGCAGCGGGAAACACAATAATCAAAACAAAACTGAAAAGAACAAGAATTGCTAAGACACACTTGAAGTCGTCAGCGAATCGTTGACGACACTCGAACATTACTCGAACATCCTGTGTTGGACATTCTTTTTTATCGGATATTACCACAGCTTGTATAAAGTTGCCTCTATTTCTGTTATTATGGAAACGTGCAGCGGCAATTTGTGCACGGAATTTATGGGCCATTGTGCAATAGAAGCCATTCATACGATTCGATACCTATGTGATTGTCGACGACAGCTTAAGAAAATATTTTAATAAGTTTATTCGAGTTTTACAGCGTCACGTCCAAAAGCGCTGCCGCCTGTTTTGGTCTTGTTTCTGTTCGTCCGTTTTGGTGTTTTTATGAATTCCTAATTAGACAATTTCCAACGCACATTTCTGACACCTCTCGAACGGGTTAAGAGCCGTAAAGACTCGGAACCGTTTTACGACATTTTTATTTAATTGCAAAAAGCCAACATTACAGCCGTCGAATGGTGGGGAATAGGACAGCCTGGGCCTGGATCCACAACATTTAATGACGGCTGTCGGCCGTTCGGAGTGACGTCGCCTGGCGTAAAGTGTCGGCCAAGTCGCAACATTACAGCCAGCTGTTGCTGTAATAATATTTAAATTCCGAATTGTCGAGCTTATGGCGAACGGAAGTCATGATCGAAACGATGATTAATGACGGGGAGAATGTTGGCGGGAATTTAAACCAAAACCCTGCTTAGTTGGACCCGCTTTCCGTTGGGTTTCACCCCGTCCAAATAACCCCTTCTACTTGGAAATTCTCCGCTGCTATTCTGCTAATTTTGTGCGAAACTTTGTACTGCTCGCCGAAATATCCTCGCCAGATTACCGCCGCTGTCGATGGCTTTGGCCTAATGGGCCCTGCTCCTGCTGTTCATCATGCTGCTCATGCATTTGAAGTTTTGACAGTTGACTGTCATTACTGCAGCCCCCTGCCCTGTATTCTGTGTCCTGTGTCCTCTGTTCCTGAGCCCAAATACAGATCCAAGCCGAAGCCACCATCCCACAACGCATTCTAGTCAAATTTTGCAGTGCGTTTGCGTTTTACGTTAACATTTCGCTACCTTGCATACTAAACAAACCCTCGGATCCCGCCGAAGACCCTGATGGGTGGCTTCAATTGTTGCCACAGCCGCTGCTCTTGCCACTGCCACTGCCACTGGTGTGTGTTGTGTTACTGCAGCCCAAAACCACAAAATGGACAAAATGTGTTCAATTTCAGGCCTGTGATTTTTCAATAGAGCACTGGACTGCCTTCGGTCCGTCCGGTCCGTCGGTCAGCTGGCGTCGTCGGCATGGGCCCGGCATCTGCTTTGGCGAATTAACATTGATGCCGCGCCGGGCGGAGCCTCCATTTTGTTTGCTGGGATCCTGACGTGCCGGCGTTCCCGTAGAACGTTCATTAGCACGCACGTCGGCGCCATTTTGCAAACGCATTTCCGCTGCAGCCGTACGTGCAGTTCAAATCGGGTTTACCTTCGGGCTTACCCGGCCAGGAGATTCGAGATGAGCGCGTGACTGGACCAGGACACCCACCCATCAGGATGTTTTGAATATTTAATTATTTCCTTGGAACTTTGATTCGGAAAATATTCAATTACAATTTATATTTTGTATAGATTGACTTATTTCGATTACATTGAGACGCTGAGTATGCATCAAAGAATGCAGTTATTAAAGGGAAAAGATAACTTTACATCTATGTTTAATTCGAAAGTTGAATATAAATCGATACTTGAATATTTTAATATACTTATTTTCAGAAAATCGATATTCCTGTGAATATATTGGTCCCATATTATCAAAACCAAAAAACAGAATACATTTTTGATAATATTAATATTTAAATTCCCATTAAATATCATATAATAGTTGATATTCGAGGATTCGTATCTTCTAACATAAGCTGCGATACTCTTCTATACTTAAAATTTCGATTTATTAGTATATTTTTATATGATGTAAAGAGCGATATTTTTATCGATGTATTATTCAGACTTCCTCGCGATTTTCACTCTTACAGCACTCAGTTAACAACGATGAAATAAATGCAGATTGTAATATTTATTTTAATTTAAAATATATTAATTAAACCATTGGATCATTATATTTAAATGCTAAACCAATAAAATGTTTTAAAATTCCCAAACATTATCGATATTGAAAGCATCTCACGAGCCCATCAATAGCGGCGGCGCAATAACTGTTTTCCCGCAGTTATCCCGTTAAGGCCAGGTAAATGTTATAGCTGCTCTATTTTTTGCTGCTGCCATCATTTTTGCGACTGGCCATTCAAAAGGCATTTTTAATTGGCGATGTGTACGGCAGCTTAACGCAACGGATACGGTAGCGAGTCCCGGACCCAGTCCAGTCCAGTCCGGTTGCAAAGTGCCAGGCAGATGCAACAGTTCCCGCATCGCATCGTAACGGAACACATAGCACCGATTCCGATTCAGAATCCGAATCCAATCGAATGGAGTCGGAAGAACCAATGCGGACCGGACCGGACCGGGTCTAGTCGATAATTGGTAACGCGTCACGTGTTATGCTCTCAAAAGCCAAAAATGGAATTTCTAATTAAGTTTTACAGGGATTTAATATCGACCATCTGCAGTTTCCATTACAGTTACCACCGCTGCTGCCCTTCAGTCCGCCGCCCAGCAGTCAGTAGCCAGCAGAGAGCAGCCTGCAGCCAGTGTGTACGAAATTTTGGTCAATTAACACATCAACGAGCTTAGAACAGTATCCCGAGCCCTGTCGGAACACAAACTAGCCAACGCAAAAAAGGGGGAATTTGACTTACTTGTTTGAGCATTTTCCTGCTGCCTCTGCAGTTGAAGTTGCTGCTGCTGCTGCTCCTGCTGCTGCTGCTGCTGCTGCTGCTGCCGTTGCTGTTGATGCGCTTGAGGGATTAGCAAGTGGTCGAGAGGGCCTCGGAGATGGATGGGCTATGATGGGTCAGGAGCTGACTCCTCGTCCTCCCCCTGATGGTTGGAAAATTGCTTTTAAAAATCTGATCAGCAGCAGAGCTTAAAGGAATGTTTTTGTGGCTGCAAATGTTGGAATCATGCCTGTTAAGTAGTTGTCAGTTATGGGTGGAATCCCAAATTGCTTTTCCTGGGCTCCCCCTTTGCCATTTGGCTGCAGGTTGCCGGTTGCAAAGTTTATGAGTCAGTTCATTTGTGGTAGATCCACACATCTGAGAGGTTGATCCACTTATTTGGTTAAATGGATTTCGCCAATCAAGCTGTTGCAGCAAACTTTCGATGCCTCAACGTGCGATATGTGATATGCGATATACGATACTCGGCTGGGTGTTTCGGGAGCGCATTTTGGCGGCGGAGCCTTGGTCCTAACGGATAACAAGCAGCCGACAAGCCCGTCAATATGCATACAGAGCCGGAATGAGGCGGAGGAGGAGGATGGGTCCAGACAAGCTATAGCTGTGGCAGGCAACCCGTCACTCACTCACCCCCGCATTCATTGGCTCATTCACTCATTCACCCATACCCGGCCCGTCATTTGCCAGAGCCTCGAAGCAGTAACAATTGATATGCGTGTACGTGATCTGAATGCCGAGCTCCTTCAATTGATTTGATGCCAGCGCTGGGCGGGAGTCGCTTCGGGCTGAGGAGGAGGTGGGAGACCTGCCCAAACTTAAGAGCCGAGAGTCAGTGGAAACTTTTACAGCTGGCAGCACGCGCTGGAGATCTCGAGATGCTGGCTTAGGTATAAGGAGCTTCTCCAGACTCCTAGACCAGGTTTTGAATGATTTCCGATCGAACTTTGAGTCTCTAGTCATGCTCTTAAGTCGGGGCACTCCTTCCCGCAGGAAACGCCAAATGTGTCAACTGGCCATTTGTCATTTCCGACTCCGAGTGAGCAAACAAACGGCAGACAGCCGGAGCATTGCCAACTTCGATCCATAACTCAGCGCAATGCAAAACGCTGCGCATGCGCGGCTTGTCAACAAATGCGGGGCTGGGATGGGGAAAGGGAATGGACAACCAAGTGGCTATGGCCAAGAATTTACACAAAAATGCAATCAGCTCGACAGATAAATATACAAATTGCCGGCCGGGGCAACAAGAGTGGAATATTTAGAGGAGCCGAAGAGCAGAACGGCGAACAGTCGGCGGCAACTGGCGCGTTATCATGAATGAATATTTACATTGCGCGTACGAGGACTCAATGAATTTATCAGCCCGATACTCGGATAGTCAGATACTTGGATACTCAGATAGCCAGATACTCGGATACTTGCCGCTGCCGCATTTGTTTGCTCTTCATATTTAGCTGTCAGCTCAAGTTGTTTGTCCTCCGCCGAATGGACACGGTAAGATTGCATCTGGCCTGGACTTGGACTGTTTGTTACCCTCTTGAAGGGTATTTTTACTGCGATAAGAAGTTGAACCCTAACCATGATAGTTACTTAGGCATCTGATGAGATATTTATGTTAAATAATTTGGGAATATAACTGCAAAAAGATTTATTGTTATAAGTAAAGTTGAGATTCAAAGTAGTATAATTCTATAGTTTTATAGCTACAGGTGTCTCTTAGTTTACTTTTGTGTAAACAATACAAATTTCTATTAATTAATAAGCCTGTCTTTATAAGTATCTCTTATTTAGTCTGATTAACGATTCTTTTGACAGAAATAATTAATGTAAGTTCGAGTCCGAGTGTCTTAAAAAATAATTTTAGCAAAGCTACATTTGTTTGACCTTCTTTTCAGGCAAATTTTTTCTTCAAAGCGCCTTTACTTTTGTAAAACAATCAACAATTAATATAATAACTCCAATTGTAGGCCAAAAAATAAAAGAATTATAATAAAAACCCTACTTTTCAGTCTGCATTCAAGCATTTCAGATTTGAGATTGGATTAGGCGCGGAATCAATTGTTTTCGGTGGAACCATTGAAAACTGTGTCACCAAATCAAGCATTCGAAAGTAACAGCTGCCCACAAAGGCCCATGGCTAGCAGCCTTCTCAGCTATATATTTATATACATACTTCGTGCGACCAATCAATCAGGCGCGAGCCAGCGATATCATTAGCCGCCCGGCGATACCATCTACAAGTCCCTTTCAATATGTTAACCCCCCAATCCACCGCGTATCGCACCATCGGAGCGAGGCGTCAATAAATCATGGCAAGATCGGTGTTCCTACCACGCTTCCCTCCCTGCGGGAAAATCTCGACGGGGCCAAGTCTTGGATTATAATGCTGCATTATGACAAGTTGCGGAGCGCGTTACGCACGGCGAATGTATCTGCATCTGCATCTCACCGCCGGCTCACGGGTGTATCTTGATTAATGCGAGCGAAACTATTCGAAATTCAGCAGCAAGGCCAAGGAATCTCAAACATTTCTCTCTATCTCTGCGGAATATGCAATATTAGGAAAAGGGAAATAAATACCTTCAAATGAGAAGCTTAATAATCCAATGAATAAGTTAAGATTTACAATAACTTATTTAGATTAAGTTATTTTTAAGAATACCCAACTAAATTTTAGTTCAAACTTGGGACATATTTTAAAGAAAAATGTAAAATAAAAAGAAGTCTTAAAAAAAGCAAAACCTCTAAGATACAGCATTACAGAATTTGCACCAAAAATTAGTTTGATTATTTATTATGTTTTTTTTGTTTTATAATAATCTTTTATATATATTATTATTTTCACAATTAAGTAGAGTTTGAGGACTAAATAGCGGTAAAACCTATTCCCAAGTTAATGGAATCTAAATTCTGACGCAGGTGACAACCCTCAATAGATGAAAAAAGAGAGTGCCGCGGCGAAAGTAAAAACAAATCAACAGTTCAAATTTGCTCTTTGTTGTGTTCCGCTCACTTTCCAACTGTTCCGGCAGTGGAACGGAATGCGTTGGAAAAGAAAACTCTTATACAGAACTCCAGAAGAGTGTGTACGCGCCAAGAGAGCACTGTTAATTTGGAGCCGTGAATGGAGTTTGATGCGGACAGGTGAGTTGCCTGGGCAGGTGATTGGCACTCTTTAAGGGCACTGCGCGGACTACCAGGCAAAGAGAAATATTTTTGCCAGGACTATAAATTTTCCATTAATGTGATAAATAAAAACTTTTGAGGGCTTAACCTAAATGATTGTAACAAATTTAGGAGTCTACGGATTTTTTATCATTTAATATAATAATATAATAATAATAATATTATATATTTTTAGGAAGTGCAATCAATGCACCTGAGATGCGGCCCTCACAGAGTCCACAGAAGAGAGTTTTTTGCCGAAGCACTCAACGAAACGCTCTCTGCGCCAATTAACCCCCGAACCGAGCGCTCTTCGGCTCCGCTCTTAGCTTCCACATTCATGCCATACTCAACTATGGGTCAAATGAGCACTTTTTATGCCTAAGACCCATTTAATTTATAATATTTTTGTCTATATATTAAATCATAAATCCATCCATCCATCCAAATTAAAACAAAGATACAAAGTACAAAGATTCGAAGATACAAAGATACAGATATATCTTTTTAGAAAAAAGATACAACTACGTTTTCGGTAGGCATGTTAAACCCGGGAATTACAATTGTCTAATTTTGCAATACTAATTAAAATATTTATTATTCTGCAAGTATATTTTCTGTATCATAATAAACTTGATTTAAAAAACAGTGCCTATAAATGTTTCATTTTATTATGAGCAACCGCAAAAAGTGGTTGTTTATCCCATAGTACACCCGAACGACTAGCGACCGCGGTGGCGGCTCCGGTGCCCATTGCAGCAGTCGGCCGATTCAATCGTTCGTGAGCCTTCGTTCGGCGCGTTACAAGAAGCAGCAATCCAGTCACTCAGTCGTTCAGTCGCACCCCCGAGTTCAGTCTCATCCCGGCGCTCGTGGCAACAACAACGCTCTCGCTTTGCAACTTCTCGGTAATCAGATCTGAAGACATTGCCATCGGTGGTCGGTATCGGTATCGAAGTCGGAATCGGAGTTAGATTTAGAATCGGATCGCCAAGGATCAAGTGCGGGATAGAAGCGAAGATTCAAAGGTGGCCAGGATGCGGCAATTGTGCAGCACAATTGGGCGCCATCACAGCGGGGCAAAGTGTGTGGTGAAGTGTGCCGCGTAAAAGGCTGCCGGAACAGCCGCGCGGCAAGATACAGATACAAAATCAGATCAGATACAAGATCAATTGTGGCACAAGTGAACAAGTTACAAGTTACAAAAAGTGTATCATAAGCGCCCTTCTCGACCCACTGCGGATTACAATCAGCCTAAAAATCGAATTTAACTCAAAACCTAGGTGAGTTGTGCACGGAAAAGGTGTTTGGTCGGTTCCGGACACTCGTTAGAGTTGTGAAAGGCTGCTAGAATGGTGAAAAGTTGTGCGGAAAATAAAAATAAAACTCAGTGAAGTTCGATTTGCGGCTGCACTTGATGCTCTGTGAAAAGTGACACAGATAAGCCGACGGCAGTTATGTAAATAAACAGGATTATGCCAAGACACAATTGCATAAATAAATATTCAGTGGCAAACAAACCAATTAACTGAACAGAAACTAGTTTTTTTGGTCAATTAGCAAGAGAATTTGAAAAAATATATTTGTAGTAGATTTTTTATGAAATAATTCTCAACATAATCGGATGTTTGTATCTTTCCGGATGTTTGTTCTTCGCATTGCTCGCATTCTTTACACATTTAACCCATTTTTCTCAGCCCGAAAAAGCAGTGGCGGTCCCCCTTTCGAATCATTAATTAAACACAAATTAACAAAGAGTCAAACTGTCAACATCTTGGGCTAATCAAAATAACCTGCTGTATCTTATAGATACAAACGGCAGCACCAACACGGACCGACGCCTCGTCGAGGTCGTAAAAATCTAGACAGAAAATTTCCCATTTCTCGAGCGACTTTATCAGGCGCAGAAAGAAAGATATCTTTCCCCAAGCACGTCATTCTTGCACAGATTCTTATCTGCCAGATGCAGTTGTGTGCCCCATCTCGTGGCTTTGGAAACTTCACACTTCGCCAGGCAGGCAACGAGCTCGGCCCTGTATTTCATAATTTTCCCCACTGCTGCTGCTTCTCGGCGGTGTAATTGGTGGAAATATGCCCGGCAATTAAAATTCCCCAGCCTCGCTTTCGCTTTCCTCCTCATTCTGCGGCCTCTCGTAAATAAGTTTCTCGATTTACCCTTGTTTAGAAACGGAATTGGATATTGAGTTGAGTCTTTCTCGGCCGCGAAGATGCAGCCGCGCAATCGCGCATGCATAATTAATTTCGTGTAAAAATCATAATTACACCAATTAAAATTTGTGTAAACAAGTTGCCAGCAGGCGGGCGAACCTCCCCAAAGGGGCTTTGGGATCGAGCCCGATCTGAAGCGTCAGTTTGGGGCGCCGTCATTATGGTAATATCTCTGAGAAAAGATTTCGTGGTCGATTATTATTTTTTTTTATTAGCACAAGTTGGGGTTCGGGATTGTTTGTTTTATTATGATGAAGATAAAGAAGGAGTTCAGTGAAAATATATTTGTAATTGTGAAGCCTCGCAGAAAATATATATTTATATCTGAAAGCAAAAATATACAGCTAACAGCCACACAATGTTTTCTTTATAAAACCATTTAATTTACCTTGATTTATTGCTAAATCAAATCCGTCACATACAATTTAACTTAGTTTTGCGTGTCATAAAATTCCTTTATTTGCAGTTTATAAATATTAAAAACTATGCAGTTTAATGAAATGCACTTTGCAATTGTGAAATCCCATGTCAAATATTTGAGGCACGTACTCGCAGTGCTTTTCCGTTTGCATTTAAATTTTAAAATAATGAAATGATGCCTCAAAATGTCTACTGCGTGCCACAATCAATATTAGTGTCTGCTTTCCATTTAACCTAATTTCTTGGCGGCTGACGAAAACCACAATCAATATAATTTATACCTGTCACAGGCACTGGAGCTGGAGTAGTGCAGCCCCAGAAAATGTCATTCTCGTTTGCATTTCGGGCGCTTTTCCTGCGTGTCGCTGCTTCCCACATGAGTGCCACCGAAAACGGCCCCCGGCTGGCCTGCTGCTACTCCTCCGCGTCTTCTAATTAATTAGAATCTAACCAAGAATAATGTTTCCTGCGGCCCAGCAGTCGACTGTCATAACTTGGCCGCAAGTTTATTTGTTTGCCTCGCCAGCGAAGGCGGCGCACAAAAGCAGCTCCAGCTACAGGTTCGGTTGCCTGTGCAGATACAGATACAAGAACAGATACAGATACAGATACGGATACACGGACACAAGACGGCGCACAGGTGCCACAATTTCTTCAATTTGTGCAACGCCCCTCCCTGGCGGCATTCCCAACAGAAATATGTAATTCGTTTCTGCCCCCAGTGGTCTTTTTTTTTCGTTCTTCGTTTTTTTGTTTTTTGTTTCTGTTTTTATTGTCTCTCCGCTGTTGGTGTGTTTTAGTTTTTTATTTCGGGCTCTTGAGCTGCCTTATGCTTGTGTGAAATTGTAAAATAACTTCGCCTGCTCCGGGTACTTGTGAAAAATAACAGAAAAACCAAACGCTCGAGTGTGGCGTCCCTCAAAGTAGCCAAACGTATCCGAATCCGTGGCCTGTGCGAGTTTTCAAGCAGCTTGGCATGTTGTTGAGAATTTTTCGGGTAATGACTTGGCGCCAGCCTCATAGCTGCTTCTGCTGTTGACTGTTTTATTGTATGTGCCGGCCACATTCGAGGCTTAAAGGCCGCCTCTAATTAGTTACAAACAAAAAAAGTTGTGTGTGGTAAAGTATCTCAGATATTTCCAGCTGTCAGGGGCCAGGAAAGTGGACAGAAGTGGGAGAGAATTCAATTCTAAAAGCTGGCCGAGCGTAGGGTCAAGGGAAACGGAAAAATGTATCTTCCTGGACTCCCTTTTGCCCTTCGATCCATCAAACATTCTTCGATGTGTCCTCACACCCTCTTAGCGGCAGAGACGAACCCTTTTTTTTTGCTCTCCAAACATTGTGATTTCCTGCCCGACTTCCTTGTGACTGCGACCCTTATCTCGACCTCCTCCGTTTTCCATACATTCATTGTATGTAAATAACTCCGGAGGGCCCCTAGATGCGACTATTATGGCGACGATTTCGTCGAGCTAATTAACTCTCGGTTACAGTTCACTGCGCGAAATTGCGATCGCCGAGGAGCATAGGAACTGTGTGTCTGTGTGTGTTCTCTGAAGTTCTGAAGACATAGTTGCCCCTCGGATGAGCTGCGGCGGAAATGAATCGCCGCTCATCAACTTGACGATGGCTTCCCGCATGCTCCTCGCTTCCCCGCCTTTGTCTGATCATTTCGATTGCTCGCTGCATTTTGAGTGAATACTCACTCATTCGCCGGAGGCATTCGAGCAAGTCGCTTGGGCCGAAATTAGCCATCGTCGTCGTCATTCAAATATTTTACGCATCACAAAGCAATGAAGCGTCATTAGCCCCGATCTAGAGACCAGGGCTAGCCCCAGTTCCCGTTTCATTATCAGGCCAAACCCAGCCCAGCCCACGAATCCATCAAAATGCGGGAAGTCTCTGCTCAAGCGAAGATGCGACACAAATAATTTGGTTTGGTAATTAAGTTCTAAGTTGCCAAATGCAGGAATCGGGGGAATATCACCGAGTTTGGACTCATATGCAGCGGAGCCCGACTTGGCTCATTAATCAGGGCTCGCTGACAAAGTTGTGTCATACATGCAACGCAATTCTTCACAGTCAACACATGCCGATAGCAAATGCGTAGCTTGTTCCCGCTTTGTTGGCCAATTTAGGGCTTGGCCATGACTAGCAGGAGCTGAGCCCTCCCAGGGGAAATCCTCGAGGGTCACACGCCAGGTGTCAGAAATGCTTCTAGCCAAACTTGTCATTCAGGGCACCCTCTGTGTGGCATCAAGGGTTTTTATCAAACGGACAGCATGTTGGCGTAATTAGAGCATCAAATGGGTTCTTTTCAGAGGGTTAAGTGCCGAATGTTGTCGCTCGGCCCGTTTTGGGAGTGAGCGGCAGCTGGGAGATGAAAGGGTTAAGCGGGAACTCCGGTTCCACGGAATGTAATTGAGCTGAAAAACGTTGGCGTTAGTTTATCAGAGAAAAGTCTAAAGAAGGGAGAAATTCCCTGGACTCATTCTATGAAGGAATAAAGTAAATACAAGTAGAAATTAACCCCTGAATAACTGGTTTTAAAAACATGCATAGTCACTTTTTGTAGCAGCCAAAATATGCACTCTTCCCACTTTGTAAATAAATAAATATCTTCTCCCTTTCTGTGCTGTGTGTCATGCCTTCACCGAGTTACGCTGAATGCGAATCCAACCACTAGCCCCAAGTAGCAGTCACTTATCCGGCTTGGCAACCCATTCGGTTAATGTCCATTACCTTGTTTAAGATATGCTTAGGCCCTGGGCTAATAAAGGCTTCCTGCAACGGGGGCAAACAGCAGCCCGAAAGCTCTGTCGGTCGGCTTTACGACCACAAAACCCGCAAGCGAACCCCAAACGATTGTTTTTCAACTCGCCGCCTGTTCCGGGTGCCGTTAAAGAACCGCTGTCCCCCCGGCCTGATGGCCAAATGGAGCGGCTGTGACACAATTGCTGGAAGTACTAGTCGTACATGTCTGATTTCCAAACGAACCAAGAGCCACGTGCAACAAGACACGGGGCGGGGCAAGGTAAACAGAGTTCCAACTCTATGATTAACTATAATTTGAGTTATGGCAATCATTTGTTTAATGCGCCGGTCTGTCATAACGAGCGGACAAATGATGAGCTGAGCTCCTCGTTCTCATCTGCGGGTTTACCCTCACCTGGCGGGGGCGGATGGTCTGTTGTTTCTTTCACTTACAGGGCGCGTCGTAAAAATTAATCAAGCGTTGCTAAATTGTCTGGATGGCGGCAGCAACAGCCGAAAAGCAATGCCTGCACATGGGAATGACCGAACCAAACCCGTCGAGTCGCATCTGCATTTGCACATTGAACCCGAAAATACGAAAATCCGAGGGAGCAGACCGCGCTGGGTCCGATTATAATACGGAAAATCGATAGGGCTTGAGCGAGAGCTCAAGTCCTCAGCCCACATGTCCTGGCCACGCTCCGTTGATCGGCCTAACGACTGTCTGCTGGCTGCATCTGTGTGCCGGCATCCAACCCCCTCTGGAAGGAAGAGGGGAAGGCAGGCAGGCTACCCCTTTGTGTGCGCCCTCCTGTCAATCAGCGCTTTGTTGTTGAGCGCGGCTGGCAGCCACTTACTACCGCCTCATTGTCAATGTCGCTGGCTGTCGCTGTCATCCTCCTCCGAAAATGTTTTCAAAAACATTTTTACATATTTCGCCGTTCGGTTTTTTCTCTCTCTCTTCTCGTGGAGAAGCCTCGCTTATAATTCATAAAAATTCCTTTAGAGGCCCACACACGACGGTGCCGCCGCCGCCGTCGACGATGACAATGTGGACGATGACAAACCGCAGACAAAGCGGGTAACAGGATGTGCCCTGGCCCTGAGCTGGGCAAAGTTTCGCTAAAGCAGCTCCAGCTCCTTCAATTGACAGACCTGAGTGGAGGGGTGACAGACGAGAGATCCGCTTTGATGGTCCAAAGCCCCCTCCCAGGGGGGAATGCCTTTGAAGCCTTTCGGAATGCGGCAAGGTAGGCAGTGCACCTCCCCGGGGATAAGTGACTCTGCATGATCTTGTGGCGAATTTAATCGATGGCATTATATTATTTTTGGTTGTGAATAACGAGGGGATACATGTTGTCAAGGGGCTTTTATTGCAGGAAATCGAGGGAGCTTGCTTACTTAATTAATTTGATTCCCTAATTAGATCGATTCCCTCTTTCGGTGATTGCTCCCAAGTCACTTCTGCTCCTCCTTCCTCTCGTTAACCGTTCCTCTGGGTAACTGCTGTCAATATCCTTGCGCTTCCTCGTTTTCCACTTCCTGTTTGCCTAACTGACATGTGACGACTGTCGGTCGGGCTGCCACTCCAGCGCCCACATCTCCGGCTGCCAGCTTGGTCCTCTCATATTCCCGTTGCTACGACTGGAAACCCTTGCCGGGCGAGCACTTTACTCGCCACTTATCATGCATAAAGTCTAGAATTTGCCGCATTCTTTTCAAAAAACTCAACTAATTTGATCCCCAGGCGCTGCTTGAGCCTGTCAGGACCCATTCTGCTCCTGCTAAAGCTCCCTGCCTTGCCCTTCTCACGCTCCACTGCCCCGTTGTGATTTCCTCAGCTCACCAAAGCGTGAAACATTTTTTCGCAACCTTGCGACCTCACACGCCCCCCCATTCCTCCGCTTCCCCACTCCCCCACAGGCACTCACTCACACTGGCATAGAAATTCAATATTGCTTCTCTATGTCTATGCTAATGAATGGCTCGCGAAGGAGACCAAAGCGAGACGGCGAGGAAAAGCCTGGCAGAGAGAGAGAAAGAGAAAACGAGAGGAGGAGGACAAAAGGTGACAGCTCTTCTCTTCCTTCCGTCTATTTATTTTTCCGGCTTCCTGTTGGGCGCTTCGCTTCTCTGCTGCCTTTTTGCGGTTTGACGCAGCAACTAAAAGTATGCAACACTTTTTTCGCATGTTGCTTTTTGCATATTTAATGGCCGACTCGACAACGACGACGACGACGGGGACAGACAAAATGGCGGCGTCGCCTTTTTTCGGTCCTTCTGCCGGGGGTCCTTCCGCCCCCCATTACCCACCAGCCGCCCCTGCGGTTAGGCGTTGATTTGTGGCCGCTCCGTTTGTTTGTTGTTCCCGCCGCTGTAGCTGTGTCTATTTGTGGTTTGAAAGCGGCAGCCCGGCTGGTACTTCCGCCTCTGATGTGACTTTAATGAACTTGGCTGAATGTTTGCCATTCGAAAATCGATAGGAACAGGCTTTAAGTGCCCCCGTTGCTGTCTCCTGCTGCCAGCCAGGCCCTTCAAGCGTCTCGCATCGTCGAGAGCTATTCGAGGGCCTTCGAGCCTGTCACAATAATAGACAAATGCGTCACGCGGGGAAAGGCAGGCGACTTTTCACCCAGACGACGGGCAAATAAAAAAGTTGTCAACTGTCTTTGGTTTGTGACTGCTATGCAAATTTTTTATTGAAGGCCCGACTTTAAGGGGGAGGCCCAGCTGCCGCCTGACTGGGTATCGATGGTTCTTCATGGCTGGGGCCCCTTTTGTTCCGTCGGGACTTGATGTCTGTGCTGTGCGCTCTTCCGGGTTTTGTCGAGAGGATTTCCTTGCTTCACTCTTTCCCATTCACCATTAAATCCCTTCTAGTCCACTCCGCACGCAACTAAGTCCCGGTCTTGGCCGAGCGAGCCATTATTAAATCATCAAAAGTGTTGGCCATCAAATGTGACAATGGCCGCAGGAGAAGCGAACAGGGAACCGGACCCCTAGCTCCCCCTCTTGAGGTGGCTCCTGCTCCTGACTTGCAACAAAGTTGCTGCTGCCTGTACGTCTGCAATGTCATTTGATTTGATTACAACTAAGGGAAATGCGAGTCGTCGCCGTTGCTGCTGTTCCTGCCACTGCCTCTGTTCCTGCTTCTGCTTCTGTTTCTGTTTCTGCTGCTGTTGCAACTGTCTGCGGAGTTGATGGATTATATGACGTTGGCTGTCTGCCGCCTGCGTTGCGGAACCTGCCCGCATGTCGTTGGCTTTGAGGCAACACCCAACCCCAGCCCGCTGCAATCGCAGCCAATTTGTCTAGTCCCAGTCCCAGTCGCAGTCCCAGTTCCATCTTAGTTGCCGCACTCCTCTCTCCTCGCCAGCTGCTGCACCCGATTTAAATGCTTGGCTGTTTCTTGCTTGATTAGCGCCGCTGAATTGACAGAAATTGTCACTAGCAAGGGTCCCAAGCACCAAGTCCCCAGTCACAACACCAACACCAACACCAACACCCAAAGCCCAATCCCATCCTGCGCAATCTGCGTCACTTGTTGTGAGGAGTGTGTGGTGTGCGAGTGTGTTCAGAAGTCGCATTAAGCTCCGTACACCGCCCTTTCAGCAAACTCTGGTTGTGCATTTTTCACTTCGACGTCAATTGCTTAATTGATCAACTTAATTTGACACTGAACAAGATAAATATCTTTCGCTCCCGATTTCCAGCGCAGCAGCTCGCTCGCTTTTGTGTTTCGATTTATGCAAATTGTGTCGGGCCATGTGGCCTACTATATACGATATATACAGATTTACATATATATTTACAAGAGTACGCCTGATGCGCGCTCCAGATTCTTTTCCATGAAAACTGTGCTCCGTCAATTAATCAATTTGGTTGCTGGTATTTTTGCTATTCGTCGGATTTTTTACTCTGCGCCAGGCAATCTCCGCAGCCCTCTCCCTTTCGGGTTAATCAGGAAGTCCGCCCAGCGCACACACACAGCACAGTTTGATGTTTAAATTTTAGCGCTCGGCAGCAATTTGTTTTAGTTCTCGAGACTCCCAATTCGGGGCGGCCATAGAAAGTTCTGGCCAGGAGTGGGGGCTGTGGGAATGTGTTGACATTTAAAATGGAAACTTTTTTGATTGATGGCCTCCGCGTACCTCCATCAGTTGACTAAATTGGACCCACTGCCCGGGAGTGGGAGATTGTGCGGGACTTGAGAGCGAATTAAAGGTCCCAACTGGCCGCGGATTATGGAAGGCTTTAAGAGTCAGGCAACCTGCAACCTGCAATGATCATGCCTGGCCATTAGTCGATAAATCGTTCAATGACAGCACTAGGATTTGTGGCTAATGCCACTCTTTTGTAGCTAATTGAACGTGTAATTAACTAACTGTACATTTCAATTTATGAAATATTCGCGGCCGATCGAGTGCAGGCAAAAGTTGCTCCGCAGGAACCTGGCCAATGGCAAAGCCAGTTCCAAGACGCCGCCAGGTGGTGCAGCGACGAGTGTCACTATTAATTTAACCTACATCGTGTGTCTGCAGCGAGCTGAAACTATGACAGCCAGCATTTTTCAGACATTCCCAGCTCGTGGAGAATTTTTATAATTGCTCCTCGCTGGGCCAGGAGCCAAGAGCCAGAGCTGGAACTGGAGCTGGAGCTGCCCCTGGACGTTGAAAGATGAGCAATTAAGCGCTGAGTTATCGACAAGAGCAGGGAGCAGCACACGTGGGGCTGTGGGTGGTTGGGCGGGAGAGGAGCAGCAGCTGCGTGACAAATTGCCCCATGACGTAGACGCTTTTTGCATGCCTGGCAGCCAGCCGGGATAGGGTTTTCCTTGGCTTCCCATTCACATGTAGAGACACACGACAAGCTGCTTGGATGGCCACATTTATTAGATGGAAATCAGCAGAAGGACAGAGTAGGAGTGTGCATCTTGTAACCCGAGCGGGTTCCTTATGCCGCACACCTGGCACCAGCAGCAGGACAATGAAGTCTGGAGTGGCAAGCCACTCCCTTTAACCCTCTTCTTCCTCGGTCCCTTGTCGCTTCTAATTAGTTTTACTTGAGGCTGCCGCCGCCTTTGCCACCGCCTCGTCCACATCCCAACTCATTAAAATTAAAAGACATCAAAAGAAATTTTCGCAAACTAAACACAAACATAGAGCCTAGAATGTCCTTTTGCCGCCTGACTAACCAGGCGAGCGGGTGGGCGGGCACGTTCATCATATCTCAGCCTTTTTGCGCCGCACCTTTGGTCCTTTTTACCACTCCGCTGCACGCTTTGCATAAGCTAAATACGTTTTTCTCGGGTAGCTTCTGCCTTAAATTGCTCCACCAGCTGGCGTCGGTTCTCTGCTCTGGTTTTTTCCTGGCCAGCCGGCGTTAAGTTAAAGCGCAAACTGGCTTAGTTGCCGGTGAATGGATAACCAGCCCGAGCAGGGGCATTCAGGGGGAAGGGGACGAGGCTGTTTGCTTTGGCCGCTTTCTACGGCATCTTTGCCAGCTCCCTGCTCCCAGCTCCCAGCTCCCAGCTTCTCGCACATGTCTGCCCCTGCAGAAATTGTTGCAAAATAATGCTAAATGAAAAGCACAAAGTCATCCTCCGGGTCTCCGGCCCCCGGCTGTTGCTCGTCACGCACATTCACTTTGCATTCATTCAGGCCAGAGTCGGCCAGGGAAAAGTCAACGGAGAAGGAGTCAAAGACGGAGCCAGAGACGATGACGAGGACGATGACGACAGGCTGCTGCATATTCTGCTGGTTTTTGGCTTATCCGGCGTCAATTAAGTTTCCGATTCGTTCGCAGTTAAAGCATAGTGATGCGATAACGAAGTGTACTTTCTGCCTGACCAGACATCCGTCGCAGGTTGGGTTAGCTGGCATGGGTGACCACACAGAGCATCATACTAGAGCGGTTCTTTTAGGCTTTATTCAGCATTTAAAGCTACATTTATTTACTTGTATTTAACTCAGACTATTCCCTCTTCTCTTACAGATCTCACTGCCACCTTGGAGTCACCACAATGAAGCGCACGTCGCCAAGTGAAGCGACCATTAGCAGCAGTAGCAGCATCAACAGCATCATGTTCTCCCGCCAGTGCCTTTCCCATCCAACCCGCTCACCACCCACAGCCTCTGCCCAGGGCCGCTTGAGGCCCTCCACCCGCTCCACAGTCCCCAGGGCGTCCACTCGATGGACGCTTAGCCTCTGGGCGCTGATGATCGCCAGTGGCTGCTCAATGCTCAACACGCCGACCGCGGCAGCCTTCGATATTGGTGAGTGGAAGGGCAAGATGAATTGATTTAATAAGCGAGTCGAGGAGTCAAAGAGCGGGGTCAGAAAGTCGGAGCACGAATCAATCATGACGCTTGTCTAGGTCGCCCGAGGGGAAGTCCGAGTACCAGCTCGTACTTGGCTAAATCTATTTTAATTGACATTGAAAGCTATTTTTATGTGGCCCATCATTTCGCCGGCCAGTGACAGGCAGCTCGGTTGGGTTTCTGCAACCCGAAGAGTGCGCCGCAGGGTGCCCCATCGTCCGGACATGTTGCAGCCAGGCTCGTCCTCGTCCCCACATGGCTCTGGGCTCTCTGGCTCTGGCTTAGCTCCAGCTCATTAATATGCATATTGACATTTTTATGCCGTCTCCAAAGCAAGAGCCAGTGCCCGGTAGTAGGGGAGAACGCTTTAATGAAGCCATAGCAACGCGGCTTAGGATTATGGCCAATTTCAATGGCCGTGGCATGTCAGCGGTTCATAAATTCGATGCGATTTGTGCGAGGCTTCTCTGGCGACAACACAGGACCCCCAGGGGTGGCCTTAGCCAGGAGTTGGGGCATACTTTGGGTCGCAAGGGGGATGTTACATTAGAATGGGAAGTACATAAACTTGGCCATTCGGAGGCCAGTGGACTGGAAGAGCCTAGGCTTATTGATTTCCGAAATGAATTCCATTGGCATCATTTTTTTTGTTTTGGATGAGAAAAAGAGTGAATGGCGTACGCTAAGCAGGGGCTTTAGCAACTAGAAGTTTGTGAATATATTTTTTTAGCCCGGATTCCCGTCTAGTCGAACTCATATGAAGTCATTCCACTGGCGTCTTCATCTGTCACAATAGTCTCTCTCCGACTGCCTGCCGTTCTGCAGACGTCAAATCCCTCTGCCATAATATTTATAGTTAATCAAGCAAGCCAAATACATAAATACAAATCTATAAACATGTTCATTTCGGATGCCTCCGCACGAGGACTCAAACTCAAAGCCCGAAGAGGGACAGGACAGGACAGACTGCTGCTTTTGCTGCTGTTGTTGCCCTGGCAATATTTGCACTTAGCCCCTGCCCCGCCCGAAGAGCAAACACATGCCAAAGGAGCTCTCTGCCGATGCTGTTGTTGTTCTTGTTGTTCCTGGGGCTAGACACATCGGAGCGAGTTGAGTTAGCAAAACATGCAACAATTTTCCAAGCGACTGCACTGGCAATATGCACTGAGTGCACTGTCGCAGTCGCAGCCGGATCCGGGAGGGAGCTGTGGGTATGAGAGCTCGTACTCGTACTCGAGATCTCGGGTCTGCTGGCTTTTGACCCAGCCAGGCCTGGACCCTGGGGTCTCACTGGCTTTAGCTTGGGCAACTGTCAAGCCCAATCAAGTGCAAAGGCACTAGGAGCCAATGGAGATGGAAAATATCAACCAAGAAAGAGTAGAAACATTTCTGACATAGGTTATTCTTATTCATAATTGGATAGGTTTTCCATTATGCAAGATTTCATTACGGGTAAAGGTAGAATAATTGTTATAAAATATTCCTAATTGTCAGCTTAAAAGTTTAAATATTAGTTTTATATATAAGTTCTTTAAGTTCTTTAGGATTTCCCCATTGATGCTGAAATCCTTCACTTAGCTGCAAACACATCTCTGAATCACGAACTGGAACTTGCCCAGCATCCGCATCCACAGGCTCAATTTGAATTGGTTGGCTGACTGCTACCTCAGGCTCCCCTTCTGCTAGCTGTATGTGTTTATTTATAAACTTCTAAACGAATGCACGCACCTTGGACTGGTGGAGATCAAAAAGTGGGATTGGTCCGCAGAGGGCCTGCTGGGCCGGGGCAACAAAAGTCATGTCAAATCAGTGTTGATTCTGGCGAAAATGTCAGCAGGCGACTGACTGTCAGACGTGGAGGCAGCTCCTCCCATTTTAAAGGCGAAACGAAGGAGCAGTTGCAATTGGTAGGCAATAAATTAAGCAAAGTAGTTGACGTTCTGCCAGTCGAGAGTTGACTTTGGCAAATGACAGGGAGACCCATACTAACTTTAATATGAAACGCTGGGCGGAGTCCTCTTCCGTCTCCCTTCTGGCAGATGTCAAGGAATTCAAACTGACGCTCGACTTATTTTGATAGATTCGATGGGCGCTGGGAGGGAAGCGGCTGCCGTCCGCTTTCATGTGGCTTCCATCGTAATTAATTAACGCTCGCCTCATTTTTTCGAAATTAAAATTCAAGCATATTTTCCACTTTTTCCGCTCTTTCCAGCCACATGCAATGTGCCCCTGGGCATGGAGTCGTTGGCCATAACAGATGCTCAAATCACAGCGAGCTCAGCCCACGATACGGGCTTCGTTGGTCCTCAACATGCAAGGTAAGTTCTGGTGAAATCGAAGTATATATAAAGATTTCAGCAATATCTTTAGTAATATAGATTAACTCTTCAATTTAAACTGTACAAACTAACGTATTGTTTACTTAAAAACATTGGTCCCAAAGAGAACCCCCAAATTAAGAGGGCATTCACGGAGACCACCAATCGATATCTCCCGAGATCAGCGTTAAAGATTTGGGGCCAGGCGGAGCTTTTATGACCACTCGGTCCGCCTCATCCGGCTCATTAACCATTTAACCCCCAGCTGCCCCACGAAAGCGATGGGGCTTATCTGCACTGCCGCTGGCCGGCGTGTTCATTTAATTGCTAATTTTATAGACAACTTCATTAGCCGATAAGGCGAAGTCCATAAAATCGAAAACTTTGGCCACCGCTCTGACAACGAAATTTATGTTATGACACAAACAGTTAGATCGTGAAAAAATACCAAAACCGAACAGAAACAAAACGTCGGCGATAAACAACTTCAATAAATATCGGCGGAACTCGTTTTGCATATCTCTCGAGCAGCATAGAAAATATTTGGTGTTCGGCTAGCGCCCTTTAGGGATCATCTTTCTGTCCATGAATATGCAAGCGGGGCGACATGGCAGCCGTTCAATAGATGTGACAGTCGGAGAAAGAGTCCGGCAGCCGGCTAATTAAATGCCATTCCTCAAATGCACAAACTGGTTATCCCCTGCCCCCTTCGGATCAAAGAGTTCAAGCGAACTGCAGTTGGCAGGGGGAATCTCTGGCAGGCCTTTAGTCTTATTTGGTTTTCTCCGCCTTTTGTTTACGTTTTATTGACGCATTTTCGTTTGAATTAAAGTTTATGAGAGCCCTTGAGCGGCGGACAGGAAGCGCGAGGTGGGGCAATGCGGGCAATTGTGAGATTGAAGCGGAAGTTTCGCAATTGCACGCCGTGGCCATGATGGATGACACCATCAGCATCCGAGATCCGAGGCGGGGGAGTCCATTCTGGCCCATAAACATGTCAATTACCACGTGAGTTACGGGCCAGAAATCAATGCAGACACACTCGAAGATCCGTTCTTGGCCTCTCTTCATTTCGCTGGCCGTAATAATTTGCTGTCTGCCTTTATGGACATGCACTTAAAAAACACTCAAGTGCAGGGCTGACTGACAGCCGAAGCACCAGAACCACACCAGCACCAGCACCACACCACCACAAAGGCATCATTAACATTAACCCTTTATGGCGGCACTAAAGTAAAACCACAAAAACAACGCGTGATGAGCACGTCGCAGATAAACAAAATACATTTTGTCTGGTTGCTCTCCTCCTTCCCCCACTGCCGCCGATTAACCGGAATTTAAACCAAAGACTCCTCTGAAGAAAAGCTAAAACAAAGGGCCTGGGGAAGGGGAATCGAGATCGGGACTTGCAACTAACATTTGATGTGCTTGCAATGCGGGCAGGCTGAGTCCAACCGAAGAGCCACCTGAGAAAGCCTCGTTTCTTCTCTCTTGCTTTCTGTGCTGTGTGATTCACTCCACGGAGCCCAGGAGATCGTCTTGGATCTGGCCTTTGTGATCTGTCTGCGGGAATCGTCGTGGGATGCTGGCAGTCGTTTCGGGAACGGGAACCACCAAGTGGCTCGGATTGACAGGCGATGTGTGGCTGCGATTCCTGAGCGGCTAAGTGACTGTGGAGTTAATGGCAAGCGAAATGGATTCTCGGCAGATGTATTTATCAAGAGGAGGAGTTGAGTTGCAGCCAGAGTTGGAGTGGAGGTCTCTGCTCCTCAGAGCTCTAATTAAAGTGTGCTCTACTTGAGAGGTTCTGGGCAAAAGTTTTGCGCGATTCCACCTTAAACTAATTTCCCTTCGTTGGCCAGGGACTTAACCCACTGCCACAGACACACAGGCAGAGAAACTCCTGAAACTCCGCAGCACTGGCAACTTTCTTCTTTTGTCTTTTGTCGATTCCCTCCCCCAAAAGACTTCGCGGCGGGTCCAATCAGGCGAGCTGCAATTTGCTTAGCCGAAAGTTCCACGGAGCCGAGGCCAACCCCAGCAAAGTTCAAAAGTGCAGGCAGCATTATAATTTGCGGCTGCCGCGCACTTACCTAACTAGACTAACTAGCCCGAAAACGAAGAGTTCCGCGGAAACTCATTTCGGCAGAGGGGACAGAGGGACAGAGGGGCCCCTTCGGTCGACCAAGGAGGAAGCGAAGCCCTCGGGATGTCATGGGATGAGGACGACTGTGCGATGGTTAGTGGCTCCGTCTGGGGCTATTGAATTACGGAGATTAGTTTAATGACAGCTGGCGCTGTTTGATTTTCATTACCTCGCCCATCGTCCGCAACCGTCAGGCCATTAAATTTACAACCTTTTACATATTACAAACAGCGAGAGGAGGGAAAAAATGCGAGACCTCCATCCCCTCCTTCATCGGCGGCCGATTAGAAGCCATCGGTCGAGAGGACCAGGACCGGCCAGGCAGTTAGCCAGTCCATCAGCCGCTGGAAATGAGCAGCCGACGATGGCGCAGATTGTTAACTTTGGCAATAACAATAATTAAAGTCAAGTTGAAATGCACATAACTGCGGATATTAGCATTTTAAATGATGTTTGTCCGCTCCTTGCTGCCTGCTCCCTGCTCCTTGCTCTTGCTCCTCCTTTCTCGTTTCGCCTGGCCTCCGGCTATTTACTCTGCTCCGGCTACCGAAAGGAGAGGAAGTGGAGGAACCTAAGCAATTTTATGAAGATTAAATTGACCTTTTTTGCCGGGCTGTGGGAGCGCTCTTATTAGGATTTTTCAGAGCCATCTCCACCGATGAAGCCACTTTGATCTATGCACTTGAGCGTAATTGCAGTTGGTAATGAATATTGCACAGCGGCCAAGAAGGATGCTAATTTGGCTGGATTCAGTAAAGCACTTTGGACTCGGACTGGGTCGAAAGTGTGTTCGAGGAATTAATTGGATAATTCGGTACTCCATCACTGAAACTGGCACTGGCCAGCAGGAGCTGGATCGACTCTAAACGATGTCTCAATTCACGCAGAGGCGCTTTACAAATGGCCCTCGCCGCAGGCCGGGGCGGGGACATGGAGATTATTAACGAATTCCGCGGGAGCATGCATTAGCATAAGGCCCCGAGTTGGCCACTAGATAAATATCGCAATCGAATTCAATTCCAATAACCCGCTGGCAGCACAGCCACCGTCCGAATGAAGCAATTTGCCACGGCAAAGCCAGCAAAGACAGGAGTCGAGATGGACTCGACTGCGCTCCGATCGCTGTTAGGTGAATCCAGGCCTAGTCGCTCCCAGTCGCTTGCAGGCTCCTGAGAAATTGCCGGACATTAAGGCGGCTAAAACGCAATCAAGCATGTAAAACTTAATTGAAATATAAACCGAAAAGCGGCGAGGGAGTGGTTAACAACATATCAATGCCCTCGATGTTGCGATGCGACGACTTCCAGCCTCTCCGCTGGCTGGAAATTGATTAAAGTTAGGCCACGTCCGTCTGGCGTCCGGGTGTAGGTTAAATTAATCCTTAATTACACAGACAACGTCCTGCTGTGTCTAAAACCGCAAACAGCTTAACGAACGAGACGGGCTGCCAGACGGCGCACCACAATCGATGGGGTTGGGGGGCCTCGATGGTGGGGCTCCGTGCGGTGCCGTACGCTTAGTGTCAATTAATTCATAAGAAATGTATCGGCGACGGGGGCATGCAACTGGTTTTCGCCGCTACCGTTGATGGAGCCTAATTAATAAAGTCCTACCCGATCTCTCTCTCCCGTTGCAGACTGAAAACCGATAATAATGGCGGTGCCTGGTGCCCCAAGCACATGGTCTCGAACGCGCTCAAGGAGTATCTGCAGGTGGACCTGCTCCAGACGCATGTCATCACCGCCATCCGCACCCAGGGCCGATTCGGCAAGGGCCAGGGCCAGGAGTACACCGAGGCCTATGTCCTCGAGTACTGGCGGCCGGGCTTCGACAAGTGGCAGCGCTGGAAGAACATCCAGGGCAAGGAGGTAGGTGTCAGCAGCAGCAGCTAAAGCGACTTAGTAAAGCCCCAACTAACCCCAACTCTCTTGCAGATTCTTCCAGGCAACATCAACACGTACAGCGAGGTGGAGAACGCCCTGCAGCCGATCATCTTCGCCTCGAAGATACGCATCTATCCTTATGGCCAGTACGACCGCACCGTCTGTCTGCGGGCCGAGATCGTCGGCTGTCCCTGGGAAGGTGAGTAGAGCGGGAAGACTGGGGAGCGGGACCACTATCCTAGTGCGATTAGAGCCCGACATGAGCAATGATAGTGCGGAGAGGCTAACAGGGTTTTAGTGTCAGCGCTAATTTATCATCCCGCCGTCCGAGGAGGCATTCTGTTTGCCATTAGAGGCGGCAAAAGCGGCTTAAGTGCTCGCACGACTTGCCATGAGCGATACTGGAGTACTCTGAATACCTCGAATTCAAGTCTTGAAGAGTTATTTGCCTTAAAAGGGAAGACTAGGAACTAAGTAGAGCTAAATAACTTGGTAAATAACTGAAATTCAAGTATTAAAATTTTATAAAACAGAAGGATTTTCAATGTAAGTCGGATCCAAGCCAGTCAAAAGTTCTAGGATGAGATTTCTCGACTGCTGCACCCATGTTTAGAGAACCCGCCTCAGAGCTTCAGTTCTCTGCAGAACTGTAGCACATTTCTGGGTTTCTTGCCACGCACCTTGGCTTTGGCTTGTCGAGTTCTCTTCTTGTACTTGAAATATATCGCGTGCAGACAGTGGAAACACATCCCATACCCATATTCAAGCTCTGGACGGGACTTGACCGAAATCGAAATCCCAGACGACGATAAGCCGGACAGGCTGAAAACTATGTGCCGTCTGAAAGAGCTGGGAAACGGAAAACCAACATTCTTCACTGCAAAAAATAGTATTTGAAAATTAGAAAAAGGTTTTTATAGTATTAGGAAAGTAGCAAAGAGAGTCCCAACCATTCTTCCAGTGTACTTTAGCAACCTGGCCTGGCTCTTTTGTGCTGCTCGACTCTGACGTTGTCGATGTTTGCACGCAATTTTCAAGTAGTGCACGAGCCAGGAACAAGTCTGGACAAACAAATTTTTCTATAATTTCCATAGGTGGACTGGAGAGGGCTCCGCTGGCGGCGATAACACACAAATCCAGTCAGCAAAACGCGCCTAATGACAATTTGTAGTGCAGGGACTCCGGGGAGCTGGCGCGGGGCGAGGAAGTTGAACATTATTCTGTAAATTAACGCAGGGCTTGGGCCGGGCTGGGCTTCTGGGAACCGAACCAAACCGTGTGGCCTGGAGTCGCGCCCAGGACTAAGGCACGCCTCTCCTGGCCCGGAACGAGGGGGGATTTTGGGGTTGCAAGGCATGCAAACTGCTGACCGCTCACATTTTGCGGCCATGTCATTTGATTTGCCACGGGGAATGTGGGGGAATGAGGGGGCTGTGAGCACGGGACTCGACATGGCGCATTTCATATGCAAATTAAACAAGATAAGATGGTGCCCACAGTGGGGCATATATAGTGCCTCCGATGGCTGGCGGATGGGTCTAGACAAGTGGCAGACTGTGGGCGAGGGGAATCAATAAATCCCATTTATATGGCCGCGTCGATTTCATTTCGGCCTTATGACGATCATTAATCCCCCAGAAAGAGCCAAGAATCGAATCATAATTGTTTATAGATTGTGGCCATAAATTTTGGCCACCGGCGTCATTTGAATTCGAATCGATCTGGCTGCACCTACGGGGCAAAGGGACAAATGGGGCCGCACCCAGCTGAAGTGGCACACACTCGTCGCAACGTAACCCAATAGGGCTCGGGCCGGAGATTATCTCCGACTGTGATTTCAAAAGCGTAGCTAAACTCGGGCTTGTTACGATTTACCAGCGGCTAAGCCCTTGGAATCGAATGAGCAAGAATCGGACGGACAGACGGAGTATAGGGTCTGCTCTGGCTGGAGTGCATTATAAATGCAGCAACTGATTAGCACTAAGCCCGGGATTTATGGCACCCACTGGTATTCAGGGGCCAGTAATTTATGGGTATTTTAAAGGCATTAGTTCGAGCGCACTCTCTAGGCGTTGTGTCGACGCTTTCGGCTCACTGAAGAAGTCGGGCTTGAGGTTGGGAAACCGAAAGTTGAAAGCGCCAGGTGGGTGTCGTCGCAGCTGGGGGAGCGAGAGTGTGAAATGGTCTTGAGATTGGGAAACTTCGGAAAGTGTTTTGTCCACATTTTAGTTTATCTCTTAGCCGCTGTCCTCGTTACAAGCTTCATCGAGACCCCTTGTCCGTCCATCCAGGGTCCTCCTTCACTTTGACTCATCAACAAAAAGCGCGTCGACATTGTTGTCGCTGTCGTTTGGCTTGCGTGCCGCCTCTGAAAGTGGAGGAAAATTACATTTTATGTCTTGCAGTTGCTGCTCCACGCACTCCAGCAAGGACTTGCTCTTATTTTGCTCATTTTTCGGCTGCCTGAGAACAGTTTCAGACTGTCGCGACACGCAAATAATGATCGCATGCAGGCACGCGAATAACAAGGCAGACAGACATCGGGGGCAGGGAGTGTGGTGTGTTAACCCCACGGTGCCCCAGAGTCCCCCAGAGTCGTGTGTGTGTGTGTGTGCTGCCACAGCGGGGCAATTGTAAAACGCGCTGCCTTAAATGTCTTTGCAGTTAATTAAATATGCCATATAGCGCTTACAGTCGGTTTAATATCGTGTCGGAGGACTTATCTCTCCACCCGTGTCCCCCGTCCAGTGTCCTTCGTAATTCATGTAATTAAACGCGGTCCGTCCAGCCTGGAGTGCCTTGAATAATAATTAATATTTTCAATCGGAGGACCCGCCCACTCGCGTGATCGATAACTGTCATTTGGCCACCTGAGCGCCGCCTCATCAGCATCATTATCTACATTATCTGCGGCGAGTGCGTGGGATTCGGTTCCATTTCGTGCCCGGCCACGGGAGTCCCTTAATTATGTGTAATTATGTGATTTTTGGTAATTATTGGTACATTCCTTCGACTGTTGTCAGTCCTGCGTGGCAGGAGCGAGTGTGTGTCCTGCCTACACCACCTACGCCACCACCACGTGCCCCGATTGTGTAAATAGAAATTCTGGTGAATTAGTTAAACGTGTGCTCGGGTTGCCCCCGTTTTTCCCCCAACCCCATTAGGCACTTTTTTCCGGGGCGCAATTATATTGAGTGCCTGGCAACCCTGCTGTTGTTGTTGTTGTTTTTCCCTTTCGAGTCCAAGTGTAATTGTTTTCGGGGAAGGAGTGGTGTGCTCAGTCGGGTAATTAGTGTCAGGTGTGTGCCTGCCGCCACCAGATTGGTGGGATTTGGGGATGGACTGCTGGCCCACTGACTTTTTGGATTTCCTCGCCAGGCACTAATCCCCACGAACAGACAGCGCCTCAGAAACTTCCCAAAAACATCAAAACACTTCCACCAAAAACATGACTCACAATCAGCTGTGGCTCTTCGTAGCCCTTCCCCCTGGAAAACGTTTAACTTTGACATTGAAAAACTATACCCCAAAAAGTTCCAATCCCCTTTCGATTTTGTGCTAAAAATAACCACGGAAACCGAATGGCAAATGGAGAGGAGGAGCACAAGGGAGCTGAGGTGGCCGCAAAACGAAATTATGTTTCCAGTAACTCAATATCCTCCGACGCTTGTCTCTATACCCGTCTCTTTCGGTCATTGTCTACCCATCTCTCTCCCACGCCCCGTGAACTAAGTTGTTCCGCTCCGGATTAGGGGAAGGATAGAGTGGAAACTTTAAATTTACCGCAGTTTAAATGCCATTCACGAAACAGAAGGGAGCTGTAGTTACACTTGAATACAAGGAAGGTTACTTCCGGTTCTTTATAATTTAATTTTTAACATATTTATTCCATAATATATATTGAGAATATTACCTGTTCTTTATCTTCTTTATCTGTTCTTTATCATTATTATTAAAGGAATCCATTTAAATCTAGAAAAGGTTAACTTTAGATACAAAATTAATAATATGATCGTACTGGTGCGTTGTTTACATTCTGTACATACTGTGTGTGTGCTTTTAGAGGCAAAACTTAAACGCTGAAGTATACAGAGACTTTAAATAATTTTCCCCTACAAAAATCACCTAAAATCCCTTTTAAAACTCCTCAAATAGTTTGATTTTTCGCTCAGTGTACCCATATAAGGCCACAAAACTCTGCATTTTGTCAGTCGTTTGTCTGCATCACGTGACATGGAACGTGAAGTGACATGACGTGTGTGTGCATGTGTGTCCCGGCCCACCAGTTCCTCCAGTTCCTGCAGCTCCCTAGCCCCCACCCCTCCGTTCCGTGTCTCATGTTTCGTTATTTTGGGGTTAAGGTCTCTGTTTCAGTTCCCCGAATTGACGCACTAAATATTTTCAATGCATTTTCAATTTCCCAACCTCCTCTCTTCCGCTTTCCATTCGCAGAGGGCATCATGTCGTACAGCATTCCCAAGGGCGTGCAGCGGGGCATGGAGGTGGATCTCTCGGACAAGACCTACGATGGCAACGAGCAGGGCGATCGCTTTGTGGACGGACTCGGCCAGCTGGTCGACGGGCAGAAGGGCAAGGATAACTTCCGCACGGACATCCATGGATTTGGCAAAGGTGAGTACCTTGATGTTACGTAAATAATAAGTTAAAGAAGGCTCCGGCTTTCGTTTTCAACTTCCATAATCCGGCTGCAGTCGGGCCAGCAGCTTCCTGCATGCAAAGTTCGTGTTAAAAGGTTTGGCCCTAAAAGCACAAACTTCGACCATATATTTTAGGGGGCCCGTGCAGGCACGACTAGATTTATGGCAATAGAAAAACTGATTAATATCAAATAATTACAAAAGTTCGCCGACGGAAAAAGCATAAGGCAAGCCATGTCTGACCCCATTCCGCCGAATGCTCGCCGAATGCTCACTTCATTGAACATCGATGGTGCGGATGGGGAAAAGTTTTTGGCTTTCGCAAATAATTCGCCAGCACAACACTATAAACAAAAATAATAATAACTTCGGACTATTTGCTGGCGTCGCAGTAAAACTTGCCCGGATACCAGAAAGAGCTCCGTGCCCGGCCCGCGCCACTCCCCGTTGCCAGTGTAAAAATGTAAACATTATGCATATTTGATAATTTATGGCAACACTGGCATTCATTTCCGCCCCAGCGGCTGCAAAAGTTCGGGGAATTTGCGAAGCTAGCCAGTTTATTTTTTGCCATTTCGCACATTTTCATCGCCTTCGAGCGGCAGTCGAGTCCTCGTCGGAGGATTGGCAAATGGCCAATAATCGAAATTATTGAAAACTTTACGCAGGAGCAAAGTTCGGTCAGACAATTAGACATCCCGGTCTCGACTCGAGTCTCAAGTCGAGACGGAGCCAGGAGCCAGGAGTCAGGAGTCAGAGTCGCAGTAGTAATCGGAAAAGCAATGCAATGCGATCATGGGGAAAGTTTCCGGCGCATAATTCCGATTCTCGGATTGTCGGATTCCCGACAGCCCCATATCGCTTCCTTTTGGCCTTCTTGGTCCTCGGCATATTTGCATTGTAAGTGGAATCAATAACTGAGCGGTCTGGGGCATATAATTTCTGCTTACAGCTTGTTTGCCAGCCCCATAACCACATGGCCTTAGTGGCTGCCAGTTAATATTGCATGACTTATGCAGGGAGAACCCTCTCTCTCTCTCTGCCCCTAAGCCCCCACGGACGCCCGGCCCCAGGCCCCCGGCGTAACCCCACCGAAATTAGGGCCATGCAAACAAAGCAGCAGCAGCAGAAAAAGTGGCTTAAATGTCGCATTGGCCATAATTTCTAGTTATGCGGAGTCTAACCCCGCCCAAAAACCATGCCCAGACCCTCGAGCCCCGAGCGCCGTGCGCCTGCCGTGGGCATTTATTTGTTTTCGGGCATTTGGGGAAACTTCACTCCCAAATGTGCCATTGGCCTGCCAAAAAGGGAGGCTTAAATAGCTTTACATGTCAGTCCTCCTCCACAGAGCTGGCGCTGCTCTATTGATTTTTCCCTCGCTCGTCCCCCCTCGCTGGGCGGACGTATGAAATGTTCATTTCATTTCATTCTGATGGTTTTTTATTCGTTTCAGGTTATGAATGGATTGGCTGGCGGAATGATACCCCCGGCCTGCTCGGCAAGCCGGTGGAAATCGTCTTTGAATTTGATACGGTTCGCAATTTCAGTGCCATCGTGCTGCACACGAACAATATGTTCACCAAGGATGTCCAGGTGAGTGCCCATCCCTGTCCCAATCCCTATCGCTATCAAAGGGTTACAGCCAGATTGGTGGTTGCAAAAGGAACAAAAAAAAAAACAAAGAAATCAATATTTATTCAAAGGATTTGTAAGGAAATAAACAATGAAATATTCATAATCCCCGCCGATTTATATTTTTGAATCCTTGATATGGGGTTTTTTGTATAAATTCGTACAGAAACTAGGATTTCGCTGTACTAATTCCTTTTTTATTCTTTCAGGTCTTTGTCCATGCCAAGGTATTCTTTAGCATCGGCGGACGGTACTTCTCTGGAGAACCCGTACAGTTCTCGTATATGCCCGACACTATAATGGATCATGCCCGGGATGTGACCATTAAGCTGCACCATCGGGTTGGCAAATATTTGAAAATCAATTTGTACTTTGCCGTCAAATGGATTATGCTATCGGAGATCAGCTTTATTTCCGGTGAGTACGTGAGCGAGGCCGGGACGACGAGATGAATAAAATTGCCAGAAAATTGCATTTGCCATGCGAGCAATGTGAATGAGCGAGTAACTCAAACTCAAACTCAAGCCGGAGGAAGTGGAAGTGGAATTGCATACGTACAAATGCATTTTTCAGCTTCATTTCACTCTCGAGTGCGCTGCTGCCCTGGGGAGGCAATGCATTACACTTAACAGGGGGATAAAACCTTTTTCCAACATTTTGGCTAACAACAATGCCGGCAGGAAGGTCGGGGGGTGTTTCCACCAGGGACAGCCGAGAGATAAACGGTCAGAGGAGAAAATCCGGCTCTGGCTGCAAAAATATAAAGTCAATAGAATACCCAAGGATCCTTCTTTCTCCCCCCTGCATAATGTAAACAATCTGTGGCTCAGGGGTAGGGATACATCCCTGAACCCCTAACTGCCAGCCAGGCAGTCATTGCACTTCCTATGAATGTCCTGACATGTCCTGATTAAATTGAACCAAGTGCAAGGCTCAGTCTAAATCCCGGGACATGCTTCGACTTTCCAGCTGTACTTCCCCTGGCCTCTGTGTACAAATTGCCAGATCGGCTGTGAAGCAAGGATCTTTTATATTCATTGGGATTTCCGCGGTGAAGTCCCCTCTGAAAATTATAGGTGTCAAATCAGACTAAGGGATAAAGTCCCCTGACAGGCGGGTTTGATTGATGAGCCAAATAGAGCGTGCCGTATGAATATCGAGCGAGAGAGGGAATTCCTTTTCCGGGCAGATGGCAGAGGGACTCAAAACAGGGAGGGAAAGCCTTGGTTTAATATATTTATAAAGGGAAGTTGATCATAAATCGAATGCAACAGAGATTTTATAGGTCAATTAGAGCTGGAACATGAGGAGCATAGGTAAAGAGCACACAAACCATGTGTTGCAGGAAATCTCAAACGAAAAAATGCTAAAGAACCTTCACATAATAAACCCATCAAAGTTTTTCAAGATCTTTGTTCTGTCTTTCCATCCTTACCAAACCAAGTGCTCTTAAAGATTTCGTGTGAACCCGGTCTAGAGGAGAATAGCACTCAACTGACGATCAGTAGTCCTGAATAGTTTGCCGCAAGCATTACAAGGCAAAAAAAGTTCAAACAAAGCGGGGCAGCAAGAAGCAAGGATAACCAAAAACGAAACCACAATACACCAAAAAACTCCCATGCTGTGTCCCGCTTCCCTGGCAGCAATTACATGACGAGCAAGAAACCAGAAACAGAAAACATCGCCACGAAGCATTTGTCACGCACACAGGCCGAGATGGGATGGGATGGGATGGGATATATACACTATATATGGGATGGCATTCTGTGGGGGGTGGAGGCAAGGAGGCAAGGAGGAACCCCAGTGGCAACCAGCTGTTTTTTATACTTTTTTATGCTGTGTGCCACTCGAGCGAAGGCCTCAAAGAGCGGGTAAGGGTAAGGGTAAGGGTAAACAAAAGAAACGCACGTTCAAAACGGCAGGCAGGGCCGTATCTTTCGAGTGTATGCGTATATTTTTATCAGGCACTGTGCGAGTGTATACAGATTTAACCCCAATTTGTGAGATTTGCTCGCGGTGATTGCTGTCGTTGTCGTCACAGTGCCATACACGTTTTTAAAGGTCTCTAAAAATACAATGGCCAAAAAACAACAATGGAAGGCTAGCTTAGGGGACCGAAGCCCAAAATACCCTTCAATTGACATAGTTCGTAGAAGATTTATATAGGATTTGAAGTCGGTTTTTGAGTCAGTTGTGTTTTATATAAGAGTATATTATATATTATATGAGATGTACTAATCTTTTTCAAAGATGTTTCTCCTTTAGGTAATTAAGTAAGATAAAAACTATTATTATAAGTTTAAAGTATCTGAAAAAGTATCTCTAGAAAGATCTAGAGAGCTCACATGAATATATTACTTTATAGTATTCGGCCTTGCAAATTTCTGCTTGAAATAATAAACCCTTGTGCAAGGGTATAATGACCGGACTAGAGAAAATCCCTACGGACACACAAAGAGAATTAGTTATAAATGGCAAGCGACAACAACGGGTAGATCTGCGAACTGTGGCAAAGGATATGCGGCATATTCGCCATTACCCCTAGGGTCCCTCCCTCTAGATGTGTGATAAATGTGGCACGAAATATTTTAATTATTTTAAACGTTTTATGGCGACCACAGCAGCGGAGCGCAGTCGGGCGATGGAAGCGAGATACTCCCGTTTTGCCGGAGGAAAGCGCACGGGAAAAAACCCAGCCAGCCGAAGGACAATGGCAATGTCGAAACAAAAGCCACCAACCCATCCCATTCTATCCCATCCCGTTCTGTCTAAGGAGCAGGGACATAACTCAAAACAGCAGCCTCAACTCCTCCACTCAGCTCTCCGTGCCTCCGTGCCGCCTCCTCCTTCCTGCTCGTCGAGAGTCGCCAAGAACTTCACACAGTAATTACGCCATTTACTGTCTGAAGAAACGGGGTCACCCACTCGAGGAAACGTTTTTTGGCCAGCCCCGGGCACTTCGAGCAGGTCTCTAAGGCTCTGAGGGGGAGGACAAAAAGTAGGACCCACCCCGAAACATTTCGCTTTGTTATGCCTTCAAGATGTTGGCGAGATAAATGACAACACTTTGCCGTAGCACTGGGCCATATGCCGCAGTGGCAGCAGACTCCGGGCCAACATAAGCCGGGATGGCATTATTTCGAGATCAAAGCGAGCTCTTGCCGAGCGTTGCGAATGGACGAACGAACGAACGGACAGGTGTTCCAAGGGTCTTGGCTAATAATCAGTCTAAGCCAGGGCAAAGGCCATCCCCGAGAGATGTTTTGAAGCCCAAGGATAACCGAGCCGCGGGGATGTAATAGAACTAGATGGATAGGAATAGAAAGATATGATAGTATGCCAGAAAAAAGGTAGGAATATGTGATAAGAAGGTGATAATCTTTTTAACACATAAGGTAGGAATCAGGTATACGATTTCCCTGTTGCCATGTGATACAATTTCCTGTAAGAAAACCCTTAATGTTCACAGTTTTTCCTGCTCGAGGTTAACTAATTCGATTAGCCTTCCAAGCGTAACTGCTGTAATAAATGCTCGACCAAGATTTAAGGCTTCCTCTGCCTCCGATCAACCATTTCGAAATCATTAAAAAAAGGGAACTAACTCTATGCATATTCTGAAGACACGCGCTCCACAGTGACGCCCCTGAAATCAAATCAGACATCTGCCCGGTCCTCGGAGACCATATCCGTTGGGCCTGTGGCGAAGGGAAGGGAAGGGAAATGAACACGTTATAGTCCATAAGTAATACGAAAGGAAAAGCGTGGCGAAAGCAAAACAATTTAAGGCGGAACGAAAGGTGCAAAGAAAGGGAGCCGGCACTGAAAAAACTAATCATTGAAGCGCAGCTGTGCGCGGCAACTTCTGAGAATGGAAGCGCGGCGTGGCGAGTGGATAGTGGAAAGCGGAGAGTGAATTATAATCTAACCCGTTCCCTGTGTCTCTGTTTCTGTATCCATTTTTCAGTGCCCGCCCTGGGAAATTTCACAGACGAGCAGGAGCAGCGAAGCAACTCGCCCGGCCTGGCGCAGGACACTCGCGAGTATCCGCTGCAGAGCAACGAGTACCAGCACAACCACGGCAAGAATAAGCCCAACGGAGGGGGCAACTCGGCCGGAGGTCCTGGAGGAGGCGTGGCCTCGGCGGACGGCGAGTCCGGCGGCGGCAACAGCAAGTACAACAACGGACCGCAGTGTGAGTAGACCCACAATCAAATGATAAATCCAATTAACTGTTCACATTTACACTCACGTTCACATTCATGCTGAAAAAGGCCCCCGATTGGCGGGGGCCTCTTGTTTTTTTAAGTCTTTCGAACGATGGCTAATTATTTAGTTGAACAATATTTACATTTAATTTCGTTTCGACGCCCGCGTTTGTTAATTTAAATTTCAATTTGCCTTTGCTCTTTTCCGCTTCCCTTGCAGTAATTGCGCCACGCCCCATCGATCAGGAGCCGAACGACGCCAACTTCATTGGCGTGGTCATCGTGGTCCTGACCACGATTATCATCCTGCTGGTGGCCATCATCCTGTTCATAGTCTCGCGGACCAAGCGCGCCCGCGGCAGCAATGTCCTCGATGCGTTCCAGTACAGCTTCAACCCGAACACCCTCGGCGGCAACGTGGACAAGCACCGTCCCAACGGCACCAGCATCAAGGTGAGTGGGCAGTGGGCAATGGGCAGTAATGTGTATTGGGTAATGGGTGACTCTGACTCTGACTGTGACGTGACTCTCAGGCGACGGTGGGGTTCCGGGATACGTGTGCGTAGCTTGGCGGACGGCAAATTCCTGCCTCGCATTTCCACATAATTGTTCAATGTAGCGTGGAGTTTCCACACTGCTTAGTCCTACGTGAGGCACCCTCCGTCCTGCGTCCTCCGTCCTCCGTCCGGCATTTATTTAATGGGACTTTTCAACGCCCAACTCCGGCCGTTGTCGCTCTCGAGTATGTGTGTGCCAGTGTGCTCTGTTGATTTGTGGGGGTCAGGCTTAAGTGCCCAGAGGTCCGAGTGGGCAGCAATAGGGAAACTTTAAAGTTCGACCAACTTAAGGTGGAGGAGACTGGGCCGATTCTTGCGGCGAAATTGGATTAAAGAAGTTTTTCTCGAGTGGAAATACTGAGTTTTGTCTGCGAAAAACTTGAGTGCTAAACTAGGGAGAGGGGAGAGAACAACGATTTCCCCAGAAAAACTATCCAGATTGAAGTCGGTGCAACAGATTGAGTTAAGATAAAGGATTTGTTCGGCGAATCTGCAATTAAACAAGTGCGAGGGAAGCATGCTTAAGTGGAACCTTGAAAACTTATTCCTAAATTTAATTAAAATCAAATTATTGCAGCATTTCATTAAAATTTTAAAGAACTAAGGCAGCTAACTTAGAAAAGCCGAAGTTTATATACCCTTGCATGAATATCAATCATAAATATGCCAAAATTGCATTAATTTCAATTCGGAAAACTTTTATACGGTAGTTTTTAAGGCTTAACAAGAGAGTTACAATAATAATAATTATTTTCTGTACTTTAAAATTTAAATAACTTATTCCCAACTTTATTTTTCCCCTTTCAGGCCAGCGTGGACGATAACGACTCGATTGGCAAGAACAGTCTCTACCACGAACCCTTCAATGTGAATATGTACACCAGTGGCGTGAATGGCTACGCCGCGGTTAATGATTTACAATGTAATATGACGCCCGACTACACAGGTGTGTATAGTATGCCCCCAGCTACCTGCTACTCCCCTGATTTCCCCTGACCACCAACCGAGCTCGGTAAATCCTTCGTCGCATTTCCGGTGGCTGGCGCGCGGAGAGCCGTAAAATATGGCGACGCCGGCCACTAATGCAAATATACATCTTGTGGCAATTTCCCCTGACTAAGCACACTCCCTTACCGACCGCCCGTCCTCCCTTTCTCTCGTTTCTCCCCAGATGTGCCGGAAGGTGGTTACGCCGTGCCCCACATGCAGGACTACCTGCCCTCGTCGAAGGTGGGTGGCCCCGGTGGTCCCGGTGGCTATGTGAACGTGCGCCGCACCCCGCCGCCGCCGCTAAGCAGCATTTTCCCCCGACCGCCGACTGTGCCGCCGCCGCCCATGGAGAAGTACTATGCCACCACGGCCATCTTTAAGCCGCTCAAGGGACCGGGCTCGGAGCGCAGCGCCGGAAGCAGCAGCAATACCAACACGGTGAGCAGCGGCGGCGGCAAGAGCAGCCACAGCCACAACAGCGGACAGGAGCACAGCGGCATCTACGACGACGGCATGGGCACCATGAACTCCCAGTCCACCGCCCCCATGATCAATCCGTACAGCAGCGGGAACAGCTCGGCGGCGGCCGCTGCGGCAGCTGCTGCCGAGTTCCAGCGGGCCAGGACATACAACTTTCGCAGCTATCCCGACAACCTCTAGTTCGAAGCCTCGCTGAAGTTGGTGGCCGCGGCGGGCGGCGGCGGCGTTGAGTCCGGCCTCGTGCCGAAGCGGACTCCCGCCAGCAGCACCACCATGCCGAAGAAGCCGCAGCACCTGAGCCTGGCCAGCAGCTCGGCCGGCGGCAGTGGCAGCGGCAATGGCAGCAAGCCCAAGTACAGCCTGACCCTGCACAACAACAAGCACGCCCAAGGAGGTGGCAAGAATCCGCAAGCGGCGACTCTGCGCGAAGGTCACCAGCAGCGGCAACACCTCAAGGCCCTGCGCCTGATGAGGGAGGCTGGTGAAGCAGGTGGAGCAGAGTCGTCAGACTACCGGCGGCACAACGGCGGAACGGGACTGTCACCCGCTGAAGAGGCGGTGGGCGTGCACCTAAAGGCCGGTGGAAAGTCAGCGACTGCCAACGGCGAGGCTTCGAGCAACATGACGAACTCCGGAAACGGAAGCACTGGAATGGCGAACGGTGCCATGAGGGCACAAAACAACAGGCTGTGGTATCATTGATGAAAGCCCCATATTGAATGGATTTGAGGTGAGTCTGCGCTATATTTATATTTATTTAAATATATAAGATAGGGATGAAGTGAAGCAAAAGATACAATAGACTCGTCATAGCTTCCTTAGGAATAACTGATTTCGAAGGATGATAGAAATAGCTAATAGAAATATAGTGAAAATGTTCCTCATATCCAAAACTAACCCCATCCTTGGCACTTTCTTAATCTCTCATCTGCAGCTATCAAACCCTACACAGAACTCCAAACGAAAACGCAACAACCACCATCAGGAAGAGGCCTCTACGCAGAGGTTAGATACACCAAGCTGGATCCACTCCCCAATTGCGTAGAGTTCAAAGGGACGGCTAGCAAGGCACAAAGCGTCGGAACACTTAAACCCACTGAGCAAACGAGAAACGAATAGAATCGAAATGTAACCAAGTCGCTTACCAATCATTTATAGAGTAGAGTCGAGAAAATGCCAACGAAGTAGCGGAGGTGATGATGGAGAGGAGGACGGTGTCCGGAGCATCCTGTAAATATCCGAGTTTAGGAATCGGTCGGTAGTGAAAACCACATGCATATGATAGTAAGCAAGCTGAATTTTAAAGAAAATGAACCCCGGAGGCATTTTAGGCATCACGACGAACTCACTCGAGCAGAAAAGCACACGAGCAAAGAAAATATTAAGACGAATTTAAGGTTTAGAATTTAGCCACATAGTTTGTTTATAAAACGAAAGGAAATAAATAAAATATTGTAATGACTAACGAGTAAAGAGTAACGAGTAAAGGTAGTAGCGATACGAATAACTAGCATATAAAGTTCAACTGATTTGTAGTACCTTTTCGAGAAGAACACTGAACATCTGCAAGCTAACTGTACATGCCTGTGAACCTGCCCCCGACTAAGGCCGAACTATCTAGCCCCCAACACGCCTACACCACTACCTACTACCTACTACCTACCCCACTGTAAATTTCTGTGTATAATCTAGGAGAGGTATCCGCGAGATACATAGATTGTTTGCTAACTAGATGGCAGCGCCGCGTCTAGCAGAGTTACCTAGGGAGAGACGGTCGATCGAGGTGAGATATAGATGATGATGATGATAAAATTGAAACGGAATTTAACGGACCAAGATTGCGTGCAGAGCGACGTCGCCTAAACCAAGTAAAATGAAGTTTTCATCAATGATTTGTGATTCAATATGCAACTACTTATAGGCCCGCAGACGCGAGTATTCAGTTCTTAATGCTAACCTTAATTTATGGAAACGTACTACCCGCTAACAAATGACTCTGACTATAAAGCAGCACTATGAATAATTAAATCGAAGCAACGTATTTATAATTAATATTAATGGATAATCATGTATATGTTCCTTTTTAGTTTAATGCGCATAAGTATCACCAGAAAACGTACTAAGAGTTAAACGTAGTAGCTTCATAGTAGTTTAATAACGCAGCAGCTGCACCAGCAGCAGCAAACTGGCAGCATTTTATAAACCAGGAAAATAGGCAACCAATAGGCGAGTTGGAAATAGCATTAAAGGGTAAACCAGCCGAGGAGACACTCAGCAGCAACAACTTACACGGCAAATCGTAGTTAAAACAGTAGAACAAATAAGGAAACAACGCAGGCACATACACACCCCACACACAAACACACACAAGGACATAATATTTAAAATGTTTGTGCAATCTTTTTCGAAAGTTTTTAACAAAAAAAAAATAAAGATAGTTACCAAAAAACAAAACAAAAAATTAATGAATTAACGAGCTATAAGAGAAAAGTTACAAGAATATTTAAAGTATATAAAATTAGGCTCCGAGATATGTCTGTACGTATTCCTCGACTTTCTGCACAAATTCTTCACTTTCCAACTTTCCTTTGTACCAAACGTTTGCCGAAGCTGGCCCCCCGATCCACACACTCAACAAGCAACATGCAACATGCAAAATGCAACATGCAACATGCAGCAATGCAACACTAATAAAAAGCACACTTTCCGCCACTGAAAAGAACACTATCAATCAAAAACAAATCACGAACCTACCTACAAGACTTGTGTAAATTAAAATAACGTAAAATCGAAATTAATCGGTTAGAGATTAAGTTAAACATACATTTTGTAAAAATTAATAAGAGTATACTGTAAAAAATTATATACTAATGTAATGGTTATCCGTTCTTTTGGAAATCACGGCAAAAAACATTCAAGTTATCTTTTTTTGCGGTGTGCTTGTCAGTTGATTTCCATACTAGTTTAATTTCTAAATTAATTTAAATGCATTTATTGTGTGTACATTTTTCGAAGGCAAATATATAGTATTCAATTATTTAAACAGCAAAACTGATTTAATTGTTTTATTTCCCATTAATTATGAACTGTATAATCGAAAGCCATTTCGATTGTACGAAACGAAAACAAACAAAAGGCATATTGAAGGTTGGGTAAGTGAGGCTATTTCTATCTAACTAATAAGCATTGAATAAGAGATTTGTTTAATAAAATGGATTGCTGGCAGAGAATCCTTTGTAGCTAAAAAAGGAAATAGTTCGATCTACTGCATAGCATTCTCTGTGACACATTCTCTGTGTTGTATTTCCTCGAGGAGGGCATGTTGGCAATGCATTTGTTTTACTTCAAAGCAATCGAAGACTCAACATTGTCAAGGCTAGGATATTTTTGAGGCATTAAGTAAACAGAAACACTTCTCCAAGATAAACACATACCCATCAACGGAGTGATTGTAAACAAACGGTGGTATGTTAAGACTATGGTTCCCGTAAAACTGGTAAACTCCAATTCATCGATCTGTCGAAAGGGAGCCGGAGCAGCATCCTTTGGGACCTTCCTAGGAAGTTCAACATAAGTTACTGCTTACACAGTCCAGAAGGCCTCTCGGTCCCCCAAGGCTTTAATCAGAGCACTTGCCCTCCTCAGTGCGTATGAATGGATCAATGACCGCTCATTTGACATCTGCTTTAATTCCACGCCAATTCCGATTCAGATTCGGAGCGAAAATCGAAAATAACATGATTACGCCGCTGACCGCAAATCGACGACTGACGCTCTCGAGGGTGGGCTGGGAGCTCTGGGACCTCTCATGGTGTGAATGCTTTTCGAAACGCTTAAATCAAATATAATAAAATAACAAGAATGAAGGCTATAGCCTGCAAGTCGACGATTTTGTACACTTGAAAATGTAGCACTGGCTTTTGATTAAAATATATTTCCAAATTCGAGACCTATCTATAGCTGGAGTTATGTGATTATTATTATAGGGAGAGGCTGAATAAAACAAGGCTGAAATATATATCTAATAATTTCTAAGGGAGATAAATGTCATGCATATAAAGATATATAAAATAAGTACATATTTTAAAGCATCAAAAGTATCTTTCCTCCCTTTAAGTCTAACAAACATCTCATCCGTACTACCCTCTGGAAGGGTATAATACAATTTCCAGCCTTTCACAGTCGGGGACAGCCCAAATACTTGGCCGCCTTTTAATTGACACTTTCGATTGTTCGCCACCGGAGAGCGATGGATGGATGGATGAATGGATGAAGGGCTGACGCACTGACTGACATCCATTCATTTTGTGGGTCATTCCAGCTGTCTCACCTGTCAAACATTCGCTGCAAAATTAGTTGAAAGCCATTTACGGAGATGGAAGAAAAAAGGAGATGGAAACGTGTTCATTTGCCTCTGCTCGTTCTTTTGCCCTTGGCTTTTGGGGCGCCTTTTTGTGGAAATGCGTGAAAAGTTCTCTCAATTCGCCGCATTGTCTGTCAGCTCTGTCAGTTGGTACCCAAAGCTGAGTGTTGAACGATTTTATTTGATTTTATTTTACTTTATTTATTTTGATTGCACTGTTCGGTCCTGTGTCCGTTGTTCATTTTACAGGCTTTCAATTTGTAACGCTCGTTGTCGTTTATCGTCGCCCTGAATGACTTTATTTATCGCATTACGTGAACCTTCGGAAAACATTTGCCAAAAAGGGTTTGTCCAGCTCTCATTGTGTGTTTTGGACAGCTGACAACTCGAGGGCCATTTTATCTGCCAATGGGACAAACTTCAAGGGCGTGAAGCGTGCTAAAAACGCGTGAAATGATTATAGATAAAAATTAAAAAAATATTGCCGCAATACCCAAGGGAGTGACACTAAGTGCGTCGAATGAATGTTAATTGCAGAAGGGGTAAAATTGATTATCAACGATGTTACGAAATGAAATAATCAATCACTACTGAAGACACTTTGAAGATACTCTTCAACCCTTACTATTGCTACACAAAATATAAATAGTTTTGTGAATAAAGCATTAAAATTGGTGGTATAAAATTCGTATATTATTAAAAATTATTTATTTAATAACAAGACAAGGAGCTAGCTAAATAAGCCAACAAGTAGTCTGTGGTTTTTTATTCAACTCCAAATTCAAGTTGCCTCTGAATGCTGCTAGGAATATTCTGTTTAGTTCCAAATTCCAGAGCGAGCACAGCTCCTAGCTCAGTACAAAAAATAAATTTATAAAAACACATAATTCGGCTAGGTTTAAGCATAAAGTGAAATACCAAACATTTGGTAGAAATATTTTGTATACTTAAATTTCTAAAGATTCTAATCCTAAGTTCGGGTCTTTCAGAATGAGAGAGCGGGAGTTTAAAGGGGTGTATTCAAGGTATATGATTAAGAAGTCATGCCACACGGACTAAGGTGGAGGTGAGGTAAGACGGTTTATTACTATTCCCAGAATATCCCTAACTTGATATCTTTCATTAGCTTTCCTAACTTTATTTGAGGAGTTCTAACTGACCAAAAAAATACAAGAAAGTAAATAATCAATACAGGCGGAAAAGGCACAAAAATTCTAGCAAGAGGATCATATTAATAATAAATACAAAGACGCGAAAACAGCAGACACATCAAACAAATTAAATAATATAATAACTATTTATAATTATAATAAAAATACACTTACACCTAAAATGTTCGTTCATTTATACTCAGCATGTCACTAAAGTACATATTATTACCATTAAGTAAAAAAGGTGGCTCAAAATTTTTTTATTCAGAAATTAAGCTGGTAATAACTCGAGTGTCCTTTTAAGAAATCAGCGCCGCTTGAGTGGGACTTACCGTCTTGGAAAATCTCAATGCTGAAATAACCACAGCTTCGTCTGGCCAGTTTTTGTCGGTCTTGGCCTTTTCACCTCAACTTTGCTTTGAGCAAGAATTTACTTAACCTCTAATCTGGAAAATAAATCAAGCCAATTGCAGATTTTATGTAAACGAAAAGGGAGGGGCAAACCCAGGAAGAGAGTGTTCGGGACTGATTTTTGCACATTTAGCAGAAGATGTTAAACTAAATAATGGATTAGGCAGCCTAGGACATCAATGAAAATATTAGCACTGCACAAAGGAGGCGCGCCCCCAGAGGCTGGGCAGCAATTAACACACTCGAATCAGGAGTTACGCAAGCAGCACGCAGGACTTTGATAGTTAGATAAACAAATACAAGTGCCCGCCCACTCAGGTGGACGGAGCACAGCAGACGGAGCACGGAAGGACGTGTGGCAGGAAGCTGCAGCTGATAAGCTCCTAGTGCGGAGCGAGGAGCGAGGAGCGGAGGGAGGGCCATTCAATGGCGATAGAAATGCAAGGTAACATGCAAATTGACAGACAGGACGTTTGTCAGGACATGGGCAAACACAAACAAAAGGCAGATAGACCCCGATGGAGCCTAGGAGCGGTCGGATCGAGGGGAAACAGTCAACACATGAATTGCATTAGTTTCAGTGGCCACCTACAGACGGATAGACACAGACGACTTGAAATTTTACTTAGTTTTTAGGCGGTTCCCATGCAAATAGGGCATCCTCCGGGCATTGTGTGCGACGCCGGCTGACGATGAACGATAAACAGTCAAATTGCTTCAATTTAACGCTTCACAGGGGGCAGAAAGCGTGACTGGAGGCCTTCGAGGGGTGCAGATCATCGCATTGATTATGCGGCGATTCGTCCTTCCCATTGTCAGGTAGCCACAGCGCGTGCATAGCATTGTTTCCCTGCATCCATTGTTGACGAATGCAGTTGATCCTTTGTGGAAGTCAAAAAGGGTTCCGAAAGGGTTCTGCCTCCTTTGTTTCCCGTAGGTGAATGGGTTGTCAAAAATGGGCTTCTGCCGCCCCTTAACATTCCCATTTGTCTCGACATCCCTGCCTGACATTTGTAATTATGGAATGCCATCGAAGGGGAGCTAAGCTATTTAAGCGATTTGCTTTATTAAAACCGAAAAGCAAACAAATGTTTGCGAAATATTTTAGGGCTAAAGCGGATGCAGCCGTCGAAAGATTGTTAGTTAGAATTGTACAGTTTCCATTAGATTCCATTATATTTGTGTAAGAGAAATTTCAAAGGATCACAAATCTTGCTTTTAGTAATGTAGTTTTAATTTAAAAATTTCTTCTTTTCTTGGTTGATTAAATTAGTACTTTAAAATCAGTCTAAACAATATATTACATATAAGTATCAAGCTTATTATAGACATTACCCTGAAGCCTTGTTGTGTTATAAATTTTTATTTTCTTATTGTCAGACACAAGTACATATATGTTTGATAGTGGTCCTAACTACCCCTTCAAGTAAGAGGTATATAAAAAAAATATGCGAAAATCAGCACAGGTCGTACACACATTGTTGAGCGTCTGAGTCTCCTTCCGCCAGTTATCCTCGCACTAACGCTGAAAAATCTGTTACTCTGTTACCATTCGCAGCTCGGGGAAAAATTTCATTCATTTCATTTCGTTTCGTTTCGTTTCGTTAGGTTTATCCCTTTTATGGCTTGCTTGGGGATTTTCATTACTACAATGACGTCGTCAGGATTCGCATTCGCAGTTTGGCCATTGTTGGCTCCGCAGCTACTTTCCCGTTGTCCATGTTTATTTATAACTTGCAATTGTAATTAGGATTACTTTTTACTTATTTGCACAGTTGTTGGAGTGCCTGTGTAGAGGACAACGAGGACCAAGGACGAAATCGCGCAAACGCCGCCGCCGCCGCCGGCATAAAAAGCATATTTCTTCATTTTTATGCCGCAGGCTTTGCCGAATACAGAATGGCGGGTATTAAAGTATTTGTCCAGACGGCTTAGTTGGGACGAGTCCCTGGCTCAGACTGATGCACTTAGAAAAAAAATTGTTTACTATATTGATCCTTTAAATTAGCAAAATATATTTTAAATAACGAGATAAGAGAATATTTAAATGTAAGCAGAGGGACGAAAATGTTGCCTAATAAAAATATTATTTACAGTCCTTGAAGACTTGAATTTCAATTGTTCTTTAATAGAATGTTATCTGAATTCAGCAGAGATTAGGAAACTATTTTTCCAAGTGTATACCTAGTTAATAGGATGCTTATGATGATACTTTGATAATGGCAGAAGTAGACCAGCTGATGTTGTGGATTTGAGGCAAGCAACTGAAGTGAGGCAGCCGAAATCGCAGGATATGGAGTGAGTGAGCAAATATCAGAGGAGTTAGAATAAGAAATTTGATTACCCGTAACCATCCGCACCCTTGCTATATCTATCCTGTTAGGAGGTTCGTATGAAAAACACCTTAGACAATTTTGTGCGTAAATCGTTTTTCAAAACAGTAAGAACAAAAAACTGAAGAAAAATGTCACTTCTATTGTATTGTGGTTCTCCGAATATTAATCTGCGACCCAACTCTGCCTTCGATTTCGACTTTTCGGTTCTCTGAATGTCATTTTGGCCCACTCACTTCAATGTCTTCAGGAAAGTGCCAATCACAGTCGTCCGTCAGTCTTTGCCAAGAACCGTGGCTAGGAACGGGAGCCTAGGATAAGTCATTTGTGCGATAAATAATTAGGTTCCATTCTCGGCAGGCCAGGCACGATTGTTCCTAACCCTGGCCCCTGGGAGGCAAAAGCGCTAATCATGCGCTTAGCTATGAATTTATCACACAACAGCGACAGGGTTTCAATTACTGGGCCAGATCCGCTGGGAAAACTGCACGAAATCCTAAAAAATGATGGCGAATAGTGCGTGGGCCCCGGTGCGTGCTCAAAAACCGATCAGAGTGATTAATGAAGAAGCGCGCAGGGCACAACCCCTTAAAAAAAGTGGAACTCCCCACGTGGCATTCCCCGAAATTAGTATGAGAAATTAACAAGTGCCAGCCATTGGTCTTGTCAGCTTAGCCGGGCAGCCGGCTAATGTGTGGAATTAATCCCTTCTCGGTGGGCCACGGCGACGACTCGGTTACCGGATTACCCTGCCCCGAGCTCCGGGGCCACCATACGGAAGTGGAAGTGGATGTGGATGTGGAAGTGGTCTGGATGGCTCGGATGACCTCCCCCGAAAGGAGCGATTGTCGTTGACATTCGCTTTTTACAAGGTTGTTTTTCGGTTTTGGTTTTCAGTTGCCAAATGTTTATCCTTCTTCCTCCGACAACGCCCGCCCTCCTCTCCTCGTATTTGCTCTCCATTTGTTGTCATTTGCTGTTTTCCCGTGACGTCGCGTCGTCGTCGCCTGCAGTTGCATCGCTTCCTCCACCACGGTATCCTTGCTCGTCGTCCTCATCCTCGTCCTCGTCCCCCGCCCCTTGCTCGCACTCCTGCCGCGGACGGTTACCAAAATTTGATTCAATCCATTATTTTTATTTCTGCTTCGCACTGCCTCCTCCCTCCGCCGGATTGCCTTTTGCATTTAATCGCATATAAATAAATTTTTTTCTCCTCTCGCATTCGCTTTTCCCATTTCCATTTGGATTTTCCCATTGTTTCCACGACGCCGTGTTTTATTTTTCCTGTTTGGTTCTTCGCGCGCCCCGGACAAAACATCCCCGATTTCCCGGCCAGTCCCAGGTGTATTTGCTTGATATATTGCGCAGTTATTGCACGGAAAACCCCCTACCCCTCCTCCTCCTCTCGTTTCATCCACCCTCCTCCGCAGGATCTGGGAATGGATCATGTGTGCAGCGTATGTTGAAATTTCATGCACTTTTGTTGTTGCTTTTAGTGGCAATTTGCGAAATGAATGTAATGCAATCTAGCGGGGTGTTCGGTGGCACGCATCGGATCGAGTAGCTGCGCAAAAGTCGATAGGTGTTACAAATGGATGATCCGATAATTGAGGAGGATCCTTTAGGTGCCCCCAAGGGTTCACTTATTGCTGTTTTTAAGGCGGTTAATCGGGAAAGAGGATTGATATATAGGGTATTAAGGATTCTTTAATCGTTGCAAGAGTAATTACTTAAATATAATCAATATATAATAAATACTTATTGCAACAGGAGCTTCTTTCCGAGGTGTATTTTTTAAAATAAAGCCATAGTTATTTCCAGTTTATTAGCACCCTCTTACGTCCTTTGTCTGACTTTAATGAAGAATGAACTTGTCAGCTTCATATTTCCCTTATGAACCGCACTTATTGACTGCGTCAGCTGCAGGCAATCAGTCGATTTTGAGTGATCATTGGTCGGTCGGACATATGTCGCCAAAATACAAAATAAACCCATGTTGTTTATACAAACTTACGGACTTGCCCCCGGAGTTGTGCCAAAGCAAATATGAGACGAAACGAGAAAGAGAAGTCAATAAATTTTGGCAAAATTTTGAACACCCTCGCCGGCAGGAAGGACTACTTCCAATCAAGATGGATAGATCGGGACTGGATCTGCTGCTCCTGCCGAGTTCCGTTTGATTTTGTGGCAACAATTAAGTTTCCACATGAGCGGCCCTTAATGTGCCACTGATTTCCAACATCTGCTTTCATTTTTGATACCGAAAGGGCAATGGAAAGGAAATGATACAGACGCCGCCGTCGCCTTTCTAAATTTGGAGTCGAGGTGCCAGTAAAACCCTATTTGCACTCCGCAGATCTTGCGCCCCTGGAGCACGTGTGTTCTCCGCAGCCTCCCTAATGGCACTTGCCACTTGCTTCCCCTCTTTCCAGCTCCTTGCACCGGAGACGCGTCTTTACAGCGGCGTTAATTAGCCGCAGCCACTTGATGTCTGCCCGGCTGGGGCTGCGAGCTGCGAGCTGCCGGGGTTAGCTGCGAAATGGGGGATCGTAAAAATTCCCCGCCTCAAATCGACTAAATAACAAGATGGGAATTAAAATATGGCATTTCTGCGGAAGTTATTTACCTGCGAAGGAGTCCATCTGCTAAGGAAGTCAATTTGTAATGGATATATGCAGGAAATTAATTTAAATTGTAAGAGAATTCTATTTCTGCCAGTTGTTTTTAATTTAAAGATTTGTAAATGCTAAGCTGAAATATAATGACATTTGCTTTATTATTTGGTAACTAATTTAATTATTATATTTATCACAGTCTTCATCAGAGAAATTTATGGACAGCACTTCCTTGACCAACTTAACTTAAGCTTTATCACAATGTCTTAGCCCTCTAGAAAAGTGTCAGGGAGGACTGGTCAGGACACTAGTCCATACAGCATGAAGCATGTCTGACACTTCCATTGCCAAAGTGTCGTAGTCGCTGGCCTGTATAACAGCCGGGGGAAGGGACAGGACGAAGCGTCGTGGCGCAGGCCCAGGGAGACGTCGCCGGCGACAAGTCGCCAAAACACTTTGGTTGCTCATTAAAATTCATCCACGCAGATTATTAACATTTGCATCTAATTTGCATTTGTAAGATACATTGCCGACAATTATGTGGCTGTGGCGAACATATCGGAGGCCGAGCCGAAGGGGGCTACGGGGTTAGAGGTCGAAGTCGGAGGGAGACCCACAGCTCGACTTATTTATGCATACGTTTTCCCTGGCAAAATGTCGCAAATTCCACTCCGGCAACTGCACACACACACTCGCACACACACTTGCTCGTGTGTGGCAGTTGCATAAAGTTTGCCAAAGGGGCTGCGACGGGGGCGTAGGTTCAACGAGGTTAAGTGTAATTAAATTATGAAATTATTGCCATGTCTTAGGTTGCAGTTTATAATCAGGCAATCCGGGCAATCCCCACTCTCGATGGCTTTGTCCTGTCATTGTTTGGTCCATAAACAGGAATTAGGCAAGATTTCAATTAGGCGCCGCTAAGTGGACTCTTCTCGGCCCAGACTTTAATCAATGTCGGTGGAGCAGAGGAGCGGTGCCACACTTGGAAAACTCCAGCTAACCGCTTTTCCGGCCAATAGTTTCGATGTTGTCTGATTCCCCCAGAGTCGGGACCCACACACAAGACGGGTTAGCATTTAATAAACTGCATGAATTTTGCAGAAGTTTGTGGCAGGCTGTGGCAGGCAGCTGCGAGCACGTGGGAGGTGTGATAACGGAATTATGCACGACGCAATTAGCATGAGAGTTGGCAATATAAGTTGCGGTTCGGAGAAAAGTTGTGGTTATGCATATTAGATTACTGCCCCGAGATGGGGCATCGAAAACATCTTATTGAAATTAAAACGGGCTGCCGTACCGCACCCACTTTTAGCCAGTTAAGTGCCAATATGTGTTCGTATGTGATTAAGACCCCAGTCCCCTAATTCGAGCCAAAGTCCCCCCGAGACGACTTCATAAACCCATTGGCACCTCGGTCACCTGCAACCCATCTCCCGCCGAGTCGGTTCAATTTGCAAATTGTGACCCTCCCCAGCTCACTTAAAAGTATTTTAGAACCATTTATCTCCGAGCGGGCCTACACAAAGCCTCGGCCTCGCATTTAAACCCAAAACACGTAAGACCAGCGGCAGGCAGGCAGACCTGACCGACCGAGTGAGAGCGCTCTGGAGCCATAAAAAATTCATTTGACTTGAAAACTTTTCAGAGAGACAAGAAGTTGCCAGAAAGACACAAAAAAATGAACACGAGTCCAGGTGGGATGGGGGTTGCGGCCGAAATTGATATTAAGTCAGGTGGCGCGTGTACATTACACGCGCTGCACTCCGAAAGCGAAAGGGAGCGAAGGAAATGCGAGGAGCAACTGGAGGTAGAGATGGCCAAATGACCAAAATTTCTTTTTAAAGTAAGTCGATCCTGGCTGACTTGCTTTTGAGAAACACAAGCCAATGAGTCAGAAAATCGATCGGAAATATAATATCGAAATGTGGAGACAAGGATTATAAATTATTTACATGTAAATAGATTTGAAATACTTATACGGTTTAAATATATTCGATTATATTTCGATAAATATTTGTTTATTAAATACTTTTATATTAAACATTTAATTTTCAGAAGAACTATACTTAATCACCGATTTGTAGACCATTCATACAATATCTTTCTGCTTCAACTAATCTCTAAAAAATACTACATATTTCAAGAAATCCCCCATTAAAATGAAGTGTAATGCCCAATTTAAATTTATTGATTAATAATTTCCACATTGTGTTTGGCATCTCTAGCCGGCGGAAGTTGGGAAAGACAACACACAGAGTTCCAGCTAAACTGACAGTTTTGAGTCACGTGCCTCCCGCGTACGCCATTTACAAATCAAATCAGGCAATTGAATTTGCTTAGACCGCCGCGGAGCGGGGGGAAGTGCAGCGCGGAAACTGTGGTCGGTGGCTCCATTGTCTCCACTGGCTGGAAAACGGTTGAAATGGGCGGCGGAAGCGCTGGGAAAGTGGCAGCAGGCTGCCTAAAATTCCGCTCCTTCCTCCATCCATCCTGGAACCGCAGGCCCGAGCTGCTCTCTCTCTTGGTCGGCGTTTTGTCAAAAGCGGCACGTGAACTATTAAAATCACTTAAATCCCATTCATGTCACGTTCCGGGGGTGAACCGAAAACTTGGAACGATTGATATATGCGATGCCTGAGCGGGAGTGGGATGAATGGACTGACTTGCTCCGCCGACTGGCCGAAAGTTCGATGAAGTTGCCGGCTCCTTCGCAATTTGCATAAGTCGAATTTTTCCCCGCTGGAAACTTTCGTCGGTGTTTACTCTTTTTGGGTCAAGGTTGAGTAGAGTTTGATTAAATGCTTCCCAAATTAGTTGCTATGATTTATATTCAGCACCCTCCCCGTCGGAGCCTCTGACATTTTCAATATTTTACCGGAATGCAACATTAATTAACCCAAGGCAAGGGATGACATTTTAAATGTTTACATGCTGGAAAAATAATTCGGTTTATTTGAGTTTTTCAGCTTCGACTTTGCAAAGGCAAGTTGCCTTACTGTGATACCTTTATCGGGCATTTAAAATATTTATGAGAAAATGCTGGTTCACCGGGCAGGGAAGCGAAAACTTGATTAGAATATTTGAATACATTTTGACGCTTCACAAAATTCGCTTTGTGCGAGTCCTGTATTGTAAATTGTGCAAATCTGCATAAAGGCAAAGCAAACAGCAAAACCAAAGCGAGGCATGAGCAATCCGCAATACATTGCACAAATGTTGTGCATGTCGGTTGGTTTTGCTCGAAATAAATTTGATCACAGCTGATTATTTGCACAGGGCAGCGAGGAGTAAGGAGTAAGGAGTGAACAGGGAGCTGCGAGGAGCGAGAGCTGTTGACCCAATTCAGGAGGCCAGCCCTGTTTGCGGCGAAGGACTCCACACCACTCCACTCCGATAAATAAACGAACGCATTATTTTGATTAAGATGTCGATGCAACTGCAGGCTTTTTTGATTAAATTTTAAATGATTTTTTTTCCACTCGAAAGCAATTAAATGAAATATGTATTCCGCGGATGCGGATGCACTTTGGGCAGCCTACTCTCCGCTCCTTGGTCCCTCTCCTGCTCCCTGATTAATTACGGATGAATAAATCTCCAGTCTGCGGCGTGCGGAGGCTATATAAAAATACTGAGCACTCTGCTCGCGATCCATCTTTGTTTTCTCCAATTTTGATTATTAATTACGCTGACACTTTGTGCCTACGCTAATGAGCACCGAAATAGAATTCGTTCCATAATTCGACCCGAGTCTATATATGTATAATGCTCCCCTCCCTGCTCGTCCTGCTTTCCTCGCTCGGTAACTTTATTTTTCTTTCGGGTCCCCACACCCTAACATGCACAATTTATGCAAATGATGCTGTGTGCGGTTGCCTTGAGGGCTGGGGCTGAAATTGGGGAGGGATCGGAGCGGAGCGGAGAGGGGCTTGATAGTTGGCTGAGAGCAAACATAACCTCGTTTTGCATCAGCCTTCTTGGCTAATATTGCACGTTAGCTGGCGCCCGCCACTGTTGTTGTCTTGCACACGTTGTATGAAAAATGATTATAAGTGGGTCACAGGATATGCAAATGTTTCTTTTTCACGCTCAGCTTAGTCCAGCACAGTTGCAGCTGTTGCCGCCACGGGGCGCTGCCAAGATGGATGGAGCCATTGGGAGGGGCTTCCCCGGACGCAGGCGGAGGCGGCGAGGCGAGGCCCTGTTGAGTTATATGCACCGCTGACTGCTTGGCAAAAAGACATTTTGCTCTGTGCAAATGCAACGGAAAGTTGCCAAAGAAAATGGCGAAAGTTTTTACACTCTCTTGTATTTTATATCCGTGTTCTTAAGTGGGCAGGAGGAGAAGGAGGGAAGCGGGAAGCGGAAAGTGTCCGGCCCCGCCAGCACCCTAAATCACGCAGCTGCCACCCAGAGGCAGACAATGCCGGCGGCGCCCAGGGCTCAGAAGCTTCTGAGCACTAATAGACAGCTGAAGTTTGTATACAAGCCGCAAACAAAGCAAACCGACCCGGAGTTGCAATCATTTTACATTCCAAAAAGTATTTGAAAACGGCTGAAAAGAACCTTAAAGTAGCCCAAGATTATGGTAAGGAGTTCTCGCTCACGTTAAACTTTTACTGAAACATTGTCAAAATATCTTAAAACTGTTGAATTTCTCAGATAAAATATTCTGTATCTTTGGTTTAAGTTTAGCTCTGAAACATCTTTTACGAACTCATAATTGAAAGAGGTTCCTATATACTTGCCCGATCACCAAGGGAATAACAACTATTACAATTTAATGTTAATAAATATAAATGTTTTGCCATCTTGTGCAGAATATGCGATGGAATACCCCACGGTAGTGACCTTTCCTGCTAAACACAACGGCCACCGTGACATATATGTTTGTGCACAGCAAAATCTAATCAGAGCAGCGCTTGTGGTGGTGGACATGTGTCCTCTAAACAGGATGAGGATGAGGATGAGGATGGGGACGAGGATGTGTTTGTTTTGTCCTGCTGATGCTCTCGGCCATTTGCTCTTTCCTCGTTTGCTTTCACCCGCCTGCTCCCTGACCTCATATCGCTCCGGGACGAGGGCTCCCACAGTGAAACTTTATTTCATTTCTGTGTCCCCGTTCCCGTTCCAGGACCCTCGTCCCTCTGCCACCAGAAGAAAGTTTAAAATGTGTCAGTGTATTTTGCAGTATCCCTGAATGCTCGGAGCATGGCAGTTCGTTAAGTTATATGTTTTGGACACTGAAATTGAAATGTCATTAGCATATTTCTGGGTCAGTTCGCGTGAGCATGGACTCATGTGGATAGACATCGGCTTTGTACTTAATCGAGAGAGTCCTGACCTTGGGCTCAAGATAGTGTTTAAAGTTTAAAGGTTAAGGCTAAGCATTACACAGACACTTGAATGGACACATAATCTCTTAAGCTCTCAATGCTTTGCCAATAAAAAATCCTTTAGGATAAAAACGTTTTACATCACAAAGTTGGCAGGCAGCTGCCTTGGCCAAACTTCAGCTCTCGACCACGGCACTCTGATGACCTATCCACAATCCGCAACCCCAATCCCAACTCACCCACTTTTCTTGCTACTTCTCAGCTTTTTTAGCTTTCCCAGCTCTTAGCAGAGCATTTTCCGAGTTTCCTCTATTTTTTTTTGTTTTTTTCTGTGTTGCTTAGTTTGGCAAAAACACGCAGCGACCATTTTTCATATTTTAATTTATAAATTTATTATAAAGCCAACAGCACAGCACGGTGGGGGCACAGCAGAGTAAGAGAGTAAGCCAACTCCTTTCCTGGAAGCCCGTTCGGGTGGGCTTAATAGCCGGCTCTCAACTGAGGAGCTCGATGTTCTGCGGTTTAGACCTCGGCTACTTTGGCATTTATTTTAAATTATAGTTGGTAGTAATAACTAAAACGCAGAGCTCAGAGCCAGGCGCTGTTAGGCCAACAGCTCTCGGTTGCCATGTACACAGAAATTATAGACATTTTCGCTCTGGAAAACCAGTACTTGGACGAAGAGGGCGTGGCCCGGAGCAGGGAAAGCGCATTTTTGATATGACATGAGCTCTGGGCAAAAAGTTTGGTTTCTAATTAAATTTACTGCAAAACGAATGTAAATTCAACAGCTCCCGCCTGCTCGGCATAATTATGGAAATTCCATCTCGGGGCGGTTCCTCCTAGGACAAGCCAAGTGACAAGTGAGCACACATTTTTCGGTTGCACTAATTGAAAATTCCTGAACAGCCAAAGACTTTGAGCGCATAACTGGCAAGTTTGTCAAACACTCCGAGCAGTCGGCTTCCTTGGTTAAATTAAATTAAGCAATGCCATAAAATACCAATTGATCCTGTGGAGTCCTCACCTTGTGCTAAGATACACCCAATCGAATAATAAGGAGTGAGTTTCGGTTAATGAAATATTATTAAGGAGAAAGGGCTAAGGCAACCTCCAGCCACAATCCAAAAGCAATCATATGTCCATCAAGGGAAACCTTTGTTTTTGTTTTTACTTTCTTTTTTTTGGGGTACGCCAAAAATAGAGAACGGAACTGAGGGAAAGCGTAATCGAGAAGCAAAGTGAAAATGAAGCCTTTACCGCGAAGACCCCCAACAAGCGAAACAAACAAAAATTACAATGCTTAATTATGAAAAGTGTTTTTCTCCCATTTTCTAGCCCCGGTCCCTGGCCCTGGCCCGGGGGCGGGAGCCGGCGATGTGGCGCACATGGAAAACATGGGTTAATGAGCGAGAATTATAATGAAGTATTCTTCGGAGCGAACAACCCTTGCGGCTCCGGCTCCGGCTCCCTTCCACGCATGTGGGTCAGTTGGAAGGTGGGGTCGGGATCCCAGGGGGCCTGTTCGAGGGGTTGTTCTAATGGGGCTAATCAAATATTTGACATTTACTTTGGTGGGCCAGCGTTTTCTTCATTAAAGTTGAAGTGTTGCCAGACTTTTGCAAACATTCCGTCATCCTGCCGAAATTAAGGACAGCTGATTTGTGATAACTCTTTATTTTTGTGAACATTAAGGAAAGTTTTGGGGTAATTCGAAATACTGTGGAACCAAACTTTATTCATTCATTCATTTGTTAACTTAGTAGACCTTAAGCTAAAGAGGTTTGTGCTTCTATAGTTATACCCATTACAACCTTTACTCTTGGTTAAATTTTTAAGAAGTTACTTTGCTTGCATGAATTGTTTTGGTTATTATATTATCCTATAGTTTTATGTATTATATATATTTATAGACAGGACTTTGGTGCAGCGACGACAGGGACGATGAATGGCCGGCAGACTGTGGAACCGGACAACTGACCGACCGGCAAAGGAGCCAAGTGAGCTACGCACCACACAGAGCCGATAAATATTTATTTCCAGGAGTGCGTGCGTGCGGGTGCCAGTGTTCGTTAAGAATTTGCAGGACAGACCCCAGACACACACACGATTAAATGCGTATGAAAATGTGCACACGCCCCTCAGGACCACGCCCTCCGCCTTCGTCACGCACATGAATGCCATTAGTTTCGTTGTCTCGCTGGGAGGCAACGGGAGGGAAGGGTTTTAAGCGGCAGATAATCGAATGAATTAAGGGTATGCGCCAAATGAAATATAGATTTATTCATGTTGATAAATCGGGGCAGAGCTCGGGGTTCTTTACGAAGGACATTCGTCATCGCGGACAAACTGGCAGATAAATGGAATTCGAAGCGGTTTATTTAATTGTATTTATTTATTTATAAAGTATGAATATCCTCAGCTACAATTTTTACTTATAAATATATAGATCTAGTCTCTACAAATAAATGAATGAAGCCATAAATTATAAGAGTTTAAATAATCCTGTCCTTAAGTTAAACTATAGCTTAAACTTTTCCTTGGCGTTTTCGATATATCCTTAGGATTTATTTTACTATGTAAAAGGTTTCTTTTGATAATTGTTCTTTATTCTAGAGACTGATGTAGTATTTCCCAAAATTAGGTCTCCATTACAGCATGGTCACAGTTCTAAGGAAAATCCAGTAAAAATTGTCTGTGGTTACCACACATTTTTTCAAGTGTAAACTCTATCTATTTCGGTTGTCCAGATTAACAGAACGTTTACTGCGATAAGGAGTGCGATATCGGTACGTGTTTGCTGAAAGGTTCTATGAAATAAACGAAATTGGTTGCGAAATGGGCTATCGCAACCTAGCACAACAAACGCAAACAATAATTCCTGCTTATCAGTGAAAACTGAAGTCTCATTCGTAGTCAGCGTCTAAGCCAATCGAATATAAAGCGCTGCCTGCCAGCAGTCTTCAGCATTCTGCAGTAAACACTCGTTCATAATGGTGCCGCTTCGGTTTTTGTTTTTGGCGGTGGCCGTCGTCGCGCTTATCGGCGGCGCCCAAAGTGCAAACATTCTGGGACTCTTCCCGAGCATCAGTCCCTCGCATTTGATCATCCAGATGTCCGTGGCCAAGGCGCTGGCGGAGAGGGGACACAATGTGACGGTGGTCACGGTCCTGAAGCCAGTGGTCACCCACAAGAGCATTAACGTGATCACAATACCGCTCACCAAGGAGGAGGCGCAGCAAGTGAGCGACACCATGAAGGAGATGTCCAAGAGCGACAACAGCAACATGGTGTTATCCATGTTGCGTATGATGGGACAGATGGACTTCATGTTTAGGAAGATGGCAGTGACTCTGCAGCACGACCGGGTGCGGGATCTGTACCTAAACAAGGACAATAAGTTCGACCTGGTTCTCTCGGGCTACTTCATGAACGACTTCCAGCTTGGATTCGCCAGGAAAGTGAATGCACCGGTCATCGTCGTGGCCACCATGCCCCCAAATCAGTTGCTGAACCCACTGATCGGCAATCCTCTGGAGGTCTCCTATGTGCCCTCCATGGATGATACTTTGGAGAAGGGAAAGGGCATGTCCTTCCGCCAGCGTGCGGGCAGCTTGTTCGCCAGTCTCTCCTTCAGAGTACTTTCATACTTCTTTGACAAACGTAATAATGATTTGTACACGTAAGTAGTCCTTCAGACGTGGAAATCTCCTAACTCTTAAATAATCCGGATTCCTTTTTTTGTAGAGAAATCTTTGCCGATGACCCCGACATGCCCAAGCTCTCGGAAATGGTTAAAAATACTTCCCTCATCTTTTTTGCCTCGCACGCGCTCAGTGAAGGACCAATCCGACCCAATGTCCCGGCAGCCATTGAGATTGGAGGCATCCAGGTTAAGGACAAGCCAGATCCCCTTCCGCAGAATATGGTTGACTTCCTCGGCAATGCCACGGACGGAGCCATTCTCCTTACTCTGGGATCCAATGTGAAGGGCAGTTACCTCAGGCCTGAAACAGTGACCAAGATGTTCAACGTTCTGTCGAAGCTGAAGCAAAGGGTCATCTGGAAGTGGGAAGACCTCGATAAGACACCGGGCAAGTCGGACAACATCCTCTACTCCAAGTGGCTGCCGCAGGACGACATCCTCGCCCACCCAAAGATCAAACTGTTCATCAATCATGCCGGAAAGGGAGGCATTACTGAGGCCCAGTACCATGGCAAGCCGATGCTCTCGTTGCCCGTGTTTGGCGACCAGCCAGGAAATGCCGAAGCGATGGTCAAGAAGGGCTTTGGCCTTACCCAGAGTCTACTCACACTGGAAGAGCAGCCCTTCAACGAGGCCATTCAGGAGATTTTGACGAACCCGCAGTACGCCCAGAAGGTGGCCACCTTCTCCTCTCTCTACCGCGATCGTCCCATGTCCTCAAGGGAGTTGGTCGTCTACTGGTCGGAGTACGTCATTCGGCACCATGGAGCTGTCCACCTGCAGAGTCCCTTGGTCCACATGAACTGCATAGCCGCCTATAACTTGGATTTATATGCCATTATTGCTGTTATAATAGTTGTGGTTTTGCTAGTCTTCAAAGCGGTAGTTAAATGTATTTACAGGAAATTTGTGTCAAAACCCAAGAAGGCCAGCAAGCAGAAGACGCACTGAAAGTTAGGCAAATACTCGATTAGTGTATAAGGAAAATTCAATTAATTGTATTTAATAATAAGTAACCATTTTTGTATTGTTTTTAAATAAAATTATTAAAAGACACCAGCGGCTTTTATTTGCAATTATTCGCTTAACATTAATTTTATTTTAAGAACCACATCGTTTATGTACGCCAAGTTTAGCTACTCTGATTCTTTTAATAATGAGTCATAAAATCATTTTGCATAAACATTTTGTGCCAATTGTTTTGATGCTCTATGTGTATCATATCAAAATACTGGACTGAATCCCTTTTTTGGATGATAACCAATAAATGTACTTAATAAATACTCGTATCTCTATTTTATTATATTGGTATACCTTGCCCGTTGGAATACTAGTTATTTTATTACTACTTATCTTTATAGAAGAATTACGTCGAAGTTTAAGAAGGTCACTGAAATGTATAAAAAATAATTATACCTAAATTGTATAAAAATAGCCATGTTACTGCCTTTAAATACTTGTCTAACCCCTGAGAGAGGTACAAAAATAATGTGCAAAATTGATAAGAAAAGTGTGCTTGGTAACCCGGAAAAGTATTATATTTTAAGCTAATATTTTTAGTACACAATTGAAGAATGAAAATTGTTTGCCCTGCCATGCTGACTTAACTGAATGATAGATAAGCGTGGGAATTGTTTTGAGGAGAATGTTTTTATTTCTGGTCTGTCTCGCTTTTAAAAATTGCGCAAGTTAATGCCTGATAAGGCTTATCAGAGCAGCGCTTTGGCTACGCTTGCTTGCGCTGTCAACGCTGATACAGCATTAAATTGTAAAGAATTGTAGACTGATGCGGGAGTCAAACAGGTTACACCTGTTGGCTGGCTGATAACCTCAGTCAAAAATTCAATGATAAAGCTTATCGCTTTTTAAGAGGCCTTTATTGCCCGGCGAAATGAAGCAGTTTACTTCCAGAAGCCAGAGCGATCAGATGGCGGCAAATACGATCGGGTTTTCCCTCCTTTTTCTGGCTGTGATAGCTGGAGCCCAGGGATCGAACATTCTCGGGCTGTTTGCCAGCCTGAGTCCCTCCCACTTGGTTATCCAAATGTCGATGGCCCGGATCCTGGCGGAGAGAGGCCACAATGTGACAGTGGTCACCGTCTTGAAGCCTCCGCTAATGCACAAGAACATCACCCACATCCTAGTGCCGCTCAACAAGGAGGACCTGCAGGCCTTCAACACCGTCATAGCCAGCTTGGCCAACACGGACAATAGCAACGTCTACTTAACCATGTTAAAGTCAGCGCAGAAACTAAGTGAAGCATTCTCCAAGATGGGAGCGGTAATGAAGCACCAGGTGGTCAAGGATCTCTATGAGCATCCAGACAATAGGTTCGATCTGGTCATCGTGGGATACTTTATGAACAGCTTCCAGCTGGCCTTGGCCCACAAACTGAAGGTGCCTCTGGTGGTGGCCGTCTCCAATCCTCCAACATTCATCGGGGACATGATTGGCAATCCCTGGGAAGTCTCCTACGTGCCGGCAATGCATGCTGCCCAAGAAGTTCCCATGGACCTTGGGAGGCGTGTGCTCAATATCCTTAGCAACTGGGGCCAGCGGCTGTTCACGGCCATCAATGAGTATGGCAACGCCAAGACATACAAGTAAGGAAAAACATTAGTTGAGTTGCAGCACACATTTCACGACTATTTTTAGGGAGATCTACGGAGATGATCCCACTCTGCCGGCCTATGGGGATCTGGAAAAGAATATTTCCCTTATATTCTTTGCTTCTCATGGAATCAGCGAAGGACCCATCAGGCCCAACGTGCCAGCCGTGATCGAGGTGGGAGGCATTCAGGTCAAGGACCGTCCTGATCCTCTGCCCCAGAACATGGCGGACTTCCTGAGCGACGCTCCGCACGGAGCTATTCTCTTAAGTCTCGGCACGAATGTCAAGAAGGATCACCTTCCGCCCGAAACCTTGCAAAAGATGTTCAATGTGATATCAAAGCTGAAGCAGAAGGTCATCTGGAAGTGGGACGATCTGGAAAACACTCCGGGCACATCGGACAATATACTCTACTCCAAGTGGCTGCCCCAGGACGACATCCTGGCCCACCCGAACATCAAGCTCTTCATCACCCATGCAGGCAAGGGCGGAGTGACCGAGGCTCAGTATCATGGAATTCCGATGCTGGCACTTCCCGTTTTCGGGGATCAGCCCTCCAATGCGAATGCGATGGTGAAGCAAGGCTTCGGCCTGACACAAAGTCTGCTCACCCTTGAGGAGCAGTCCTTCCACGAGGGCATCCGAGAGGTCCTCGAGAATCCAAAGTACGCGAATGCTGCGAGGTCCTTCTCGAGGCTCTATCGTGATCGGCCAATGAGTGCCCGCGAAACTCTAATATATTGGGTGGAGTACGTGATCCGTCACAATGGAGCCAAGCACCTGCAGAGTCCGGTGGTGCACATGAGCTTTATAGAAGCAAATAACTTGGATATATATGCCTTGATAGTTGTAGCGTTTGCTGTTATTTTCTATACCTTAAAACTAGTTTTTCGGCTTCTGATTAAGAAAGTTAGTTCGAAAAAGTCTAAGAGTAAGAAAAAATCAAAGAAGCAGTGAATGACAAAATTAATTGAGTAATCTTATGCCTCTGTGTATGAATTTTTCTTATACCAAAGTATACTCTCGATTTTTGCCGCAATAAAATCAATCTTATTGTTCTCTTAGACAGCTTGTGCCATTTTGTGTTTATATATAACTTTATTTACTTCGGCGGTATGCCTCCGCCACTCCCTTTGGGCTGAGCAAACTTTCCTGTCCACATAGTTGCCAACTTTATTACAAAAATTCGCAGCATACATCTGCGCACCGCCGTCTCATTGTAGTCTGGGTTTTCACTCCAATGCCAATTTGCGATGCACTAGAAATTCTTCAAAGTTGGCTCTGCCAGGATCTGAACAACATTTCGCAATAAGCAAATTTCAATTGAAATAGCAAACGTAAAAGGCATGCGGCGAACTACCAGCTCCACTTCACTGCAGAGCCCCACATAACGTGGTCGGCGGGCGCCAAGCACCAAGCATCGAGAACCGAGCCCCGAACAGCGAACACCAAACACCGAACAACAAAAAAGTATTTCAGAAATCTCGGCATTGTTTTGTGTTTTCCCGCTGCGACGCAGAGCAGCGGAGGTGTATATGGAAATGCCAATTGAGAAACTGGCGGCAGGAGCCAAGAGTTAGCAGGGAAAGTATTCGCTCAAAGTCGCGGGCGGTCTTAACTAATTAATATTGTTTCGCAGATTCTCGCCGAGTGAGAATTTGAGGAATTTTATTGAGTCTGGAGAACTAAGAGAGATTTATTTGATAATCTAAAAGTAGTTAAAACCGGGTGTAAAATAAATCAGAATGGAAAGTTGCATTTGTCAGACTTTTGATGGTCGAAAAACGTTACCAAAAGTTGTATGTTTTAATATCCAACAAAGGGATCAAAAAGAAGGTAAATAAAGATTTTCCTTTTCCCTAAAAAACTTAATTTAATAAAAGATTATTTTGTTTGCTTTATTCTTGATAAGTTTCACAAGAATCGCATAATGAAAAAGGGTATCCCATTCAATTTCGAATTTTTAAAAAGAGTACAAATCATACAAAAGCCTGTCTGCTACCTAAAGGCTCTCAAAATTCTTTATTTCCGCTGCCTTAATTTACTTTGTCAAATATTTATCTACTCTTAGCCATTTAATTGCATAATGTACCACTTCAGTGGCACCTCAGGCATAAACAATCCGTGCATTCAATCTAATTTCAGCCCCGAAACCAGTAACCAGTTCTAACCCCCGGCTTTGCAGAGAAGGTTCTCACTGATGTTGGCAGTTTGTTTAATTAAATTTGGAATAACAAAGGAGGAGAGAAACGTATCTGCCGATCTGTGCGATCCTCTGTAAACAGTTTCCCGGAATACCTTTTCAAGTGGCTGACATAAAAAAACGAACACACAAAAAGCTGTGAAACTCGAAAAGGCAGGGGAACAGAACTCGCTGCGTCACGGGCATTGTCCAATGAAATCATTTTACGCAGCAGTCAGGACATAACTCATAAGGCCGCAGGGGACGCATTGGTTGGGAGTCCTGTTTCCCGATCGAGGCCGTAACCCACCCCGTAATGCGGAGTGGAGTGCCGTGAAACCGATATGTCTCAATCAGAAGCTCCGTGCAATTTGCACCCCGCACGTGGCCAAGTGCAATTGCAATTACTTCCAGAGTTCGAAATTTAACGATGGGAACACGCAAATTGCTCGGCCTACAAACCTTAAGCCAAAATTTGATTTCAATGATGCTCATCAGAGCGTTTGCCTGCGTGGGAAAGTGGTCTGCTGCGGTTTGTTCCGCCGACTTTCGCTGATCTTCCGCCGGAGTTTGCAAAGGCGTGGCCGGAATCGCAGTTTTTCGGCGGCTCAACGCTTTAAATTGCTTTCGAACGAAATGCTGCGGCATTGTGGTAAATTATGGAGACAAACGCAACGAGGCGAGTTCGAGTTCCTCGTCCACGCTGCGCGTTTGTGGGCAGGACTTTTCAATTTTGCATTGCTTTGTTTCCAATAACCACTTTGCAATGCATTTCATTTGTTTTTCCATCAGCGGGGAGTTATTTCGATGCTTTTCGGGGGGATAGAAGGGAAGCCTGGGCTGGTAGGTAATTCGAATTTGTTGCTGCGTAAATTGAAATGCTACGAAAGCGCATAAACATTCCAATCAATTTGTTGGCAAATGAATTATGCATTGAAAATTGCATCGCTTGGTTTTGCGGCCAGCATGCGGGCGTTGGCAAAGGGTTGCGAACTATTGACGAAATCGGCAAATATGTTTAAAGTTAAAGCTCAAATATGCAGGGTCGATATGCTAAATTGCTAAATTAGGGAATGAGAGAGAGATTAGTTTGCATTCCAATTGCATTGAGTTCTATGCTGAACATTCTGAAAAGGCAATGTATTCAAGGTATCTTGTGTTAATTATGGGAATCAAATATCTCAGAGCTCTACATTTTCTGATGTCTTGGACATGAATGTCTTAAGATTTTGAAGATATTATATTGTAGTTTGAATGCCAGTTGATCAGACAAGTATCAATCTTACTTGTTGTTTTGTTTGATCGAAATTTACATTCTTCTTTATAAAATCTATACTTATGTTAACCTAAAGTTTAAATATATTTATAAAAAACCGCTTTCGCTTGACTTAAAGTCCTTTAAATCAAATCCCTTCATCACATACCCTTTTTATGGAACAAAACAGACTATTTGTAGAGTCTACTGTGGATATTTGTTTTGGCTGGCACTTTTAGCAACCTCACTTCACTAAGCCTTGTTGTGACAAGATTTCCCCGACATTTTGCATAATTAAATAGTACACATATTTTTATTATTTTCCCAACACTTGCGCCTATGTTTTCACAAAACTGCAGCACTTTGAGTTGCACCGCCCAAACAATCGTAAAAACACGGGGCGAAGCGCATCGCAGCCAATCTGCACTCCCCGGTGGTCAAATAAAATCAATAATCCTTAAAAATACAATATTTTACGCATAAATACCTTTTTTAATACGCTGCACGCGACTGAAAACGGCGGAAAATACGTTTTCTCGATCAAAAAACGAGCATAAAAACGAGCGCCGGGGATTTGCTGAATGCGTTTTTTGTCGCCTGGCCAACGGCGACAACCAATTTGTAATCAAAGTAATTTTAATGCAAATTTTATATGTTACTGCACGTAGTTGCAGTGCACCCGCCCAGAGGCGTAGCCGGCCACCAACTGAGTCCGGCCAATAACATAAAAGCCGTATATAAGTACAAAAGTGACCGGCACTGGGAAAAGTCTGAAAAGGGTCGCGAAAAACTGGCGCTTAACTCTGGCCCCTGGACCCCGCAGTCAGGCATCCAGCCTTCTGACTCCCAGTTCCCAGCTCCCAGTGACCAGTTTCCAGCTCCCCGTTTGCACTTCTGCTGCACGGTTTGTTTATTCAAATGATTTTATGACTTTTCCGAAAAACCAAATGGTGACAACTTGTGGCCCTAAAAGTTGAACATTTTGTGGCCAAATAAAGTAAAAATTTTAAATAAAAAATAGATCGTAAGGGTTGGAAGCTAAAAAAATTAAAATAGACATGGAAGCTGGATAGACTATGAATTGGAAGTTCTCTTTTATACCATTAAACCATAGGATTGACTTTTCCTACTGAAGTAACCATTCATTCAAATGTATGATCCTAAGGTGAACTTCAAAACTGTTACACATTTATGAATATAGATTAAAATTATAAACAGTAATTAACCAGCTTATTAAGTGAAACACTACCTTGCATTCGGAAAATACTTTCTTTAACTTATAAAAGTAAGGCAACTCCTACCCACAATTTCTTAGGAGAAAAATATATATACTTCTTTCACCAAGGAAAACAGATAAAGATCATCCTATAGCAACCATGTTTCCATGTCCAAATTATCGAACTTGACCCGGCAACAGCCGCACCTGTAGTCGTTTTTCCACAGGTTGCATCATGGGAACTGCGCAGATAAAAAGAAACACGACTTGGGCCGTAATCGTCTGAGAGACAAATTTTCAGTTCCTTGGGTCGCATAAATTTAACCATTGAAAAAAAGGTTCACATTAGGCATCATTAGGCGGGAGAGAATTGCGGTCGAGGTGCGGTTGCGACCGCTACCGAATGGAGAAGCCACAATGTGTGGCAGCCACAGCGGTGGCTATCAGCGGCCAGGGCCCGCACACAGTCCCGGGCACATGTGTTCGACTGAGTGGCTAAGACAAAGCGGACACCCCGGCCGAAAGGACTTGAGCCCCGTTTCAGGTAGCTGGTCTTGGCTTCTTTCTTTTCCTGGGAAATTGCCCGAAAGTAATTATGTAATTGACTTCCAGCCGAGGCGACGGCGAGAGGAAGATGGCTCTAAAGGTCGCCTCGGGGCGCCATCATCAGACAGTCCTATATTGTCGGGCTGTCATTTTTCAAAGGCATTGTCCTTTTTATGTGTTTGGGTACCATCTTCTGCTTTTTTTTATTACTTTTCTGACTTTGTTCTTTCGACCTGGCTGGCGTCAATTGTCAGTTTCCGCTGTCATTTGTTACTTTCTGCGGCCACGCAGAATTCTCCCCGGGCACCGCTCGGCATATGTCGCAGATTATGACATTTTGGCGGCCTTTCTCCCACATTTTCCGCATTTTCCCAGCCTCCTTGCCGAGTGGCAGGAGCTATAAATTTGATGTGAATGCATTAGCAATTATTTAATGGTTCATTGCCTTGGACCTTGGCTGGATGCTTTCAGATGAAAGTGACATGTGGGTGGCCTGAAGACGCTCAGGGAATGTCAAATTTCTCAGAATTGCTTACTATTTATCATTTAGAAGGTTTCTTATAAGCTAAACTGAAGGACACTTTTTTAGGCTAACTTTTATATTGAAAAAGGTTGCGATATATTTATAGAAATGTTCTTCAATAATTGATAATAAAGCCCTAAAACTCTCTGAAAAATTAAAAGTAAATAAATCGAAACACATGCTAATAAAAATCTTAATATTATTATGTTATTCTAATTCATCCATAACTGCAAGTTATAGTTTTTACGTAGAATTCGTAATAATTTGAATAGCCAAGTCTAGTGATATTTAATACCTTCCTCGTAAACCGATACTTCACGAGGCCTGCGGCAACAAACAAAATTTTAAATCGATTTAAAATCCATTTCGGTTGCATTCGCTCAACAAATTTGACATTTGTGTTTGGCGCTGGCACAAAGGGGGACAAAATGTCACAAGATGACACCGGCAGTTCAACCCCACCCAGAACCCGATGCTTGTTTGGTGTCGCTATTTAAATTGTTATTAAATTATGCACTAAGCTGTCAACTGACATGGGTGCAACTGCGGCTCAGCTCACCTTACCAATCGACGTCGTCTCCTTGAAGTTCCTGTAAATTCCCCATAACACTCCTCCGCCCTAACCCGATCCCCTGTCGATTTAGTGGAGAAATCCGTTTGACATTTGATGGCAACCAAATTGACATAGAAAATTGTTCATTTGTTGTTTGGCTTTAAAGCGTTTTCGTGGGATTTTTTTGACAGTTTCTCTAATTGCTTGCCAAGCGATTTCCGTCCGTCAAAATGGAAGGAGTGAGGCACGAGCTGAGTGGAGCGGAGTGGAGCGGAGCTGGTTGCACTGCGGGCGGAAGGCAGCTGGGGCAGCGGAGAATCGGCAAGCTAATTTGCAATTAGGCCAACGAAAACTGAATTGAAATCAATGCATTGCATAGCCGGTGGCGCTTTGGCTTAATTGAAAACTGCGCCAAGCAGGAACAACTTTTAATGAAGACGGCGCTAGGAATGATGCTGGATCCACGGTCGATCCTAGAACAGAAGCAGCTGCAGGGGCAGGAGCAGGAGCAGGAAGAGGCTGAAGGCTGTTGGCTGGAGGGTGGTGAGCCGGGGAAAACTGCACAAATTTACTTGATTTGAGTTGTTGAAAGTTTCCCAGCCTCCATCATTTTATGCACTTCATTTTCTACGCTCTCCCGTAAAGCTGGGTATCTCGGCTTTGAATGGGGAAAGGTTAATCATTAGACCCAAGTCCTTGGATTTATTATAATGCAATTTAGGCCATTAGCTTTTCATATTAATTAAAGATAACAAAGGGATCTTTTTTTGATGAAATATAAAATATAAATATATAGATTCATCTACGTTTAAGAGGCATTAACAATGCGACCTCACGAAATCCTTTTGTAATTTAGCTCTTGCCTGCAGTTTGGCTTTAATTTAGCATCATAAATAAAACCGTCGAAATACTATAATTGGGGTCAAGTGAAAGTGCAAAAAGCCTTCATTAAGTCCGGACCCAAGTCGAAAATATATAAACTATAAGAAGCCTGCGAAACTGTACAAGTGCGGCTAACCCGGGTACCTGAATTTACATTTTATTTTAAAATAGCCACGATAGCTACACGTTAACATGGCCACAACTATAAAGCCTAATGAGCTAATAAATTCACTTAAGCACCGCCGAATGCAGCAATACGGAATGGGCCATAAAACTTCCCCAAGTAGCTGCCAACTCCTTTAGTGTGTTTGGCAGACAGATCTTCGATTCCTGCCTGAATATCTGTTCATTTTTTATCGCCGCCGCCTTACCAAATTCTGTTTTGCTTTTTTAATTAACGAAGGCAGCGAGGCAGTGTTCCATTGATCTTCTTTGTTTGTGCTTGGGGAGACTTTTTTACGACGGCATTACGGCGTCGAGATTTGTAGCCCCGGGATAGGGTTTAAAAGGCACAAAAGTGGTATAGTCTGTGCTGCTGAGGCGATAAAAGATATTTAGAATGCGTTTTCGGTAAAGGAGATGTGCTTAAAGTTAAGTACGAGTCAAAATATTTGGAGTCTGAGGCAATGGGTATTGGCTTAAAGATGGGGTTCTCTTTAGCTCTAACCTTTACAATTGGAAATCTATAACGTTTTTTTACATGTTAAGATATTTTTTATTGACGTCCTAAAGTGGGTAAACTATTCTGATGGATTTAAGGCAAATATCTTTTATCTAATATGTTGAAATTCCATCTAAGTAACATTAATTATATTAGCTATAACCAATTTTAACCTGCTAACTAAGTTTCTAAGCAAAAACTTCAATCTTTAATAGCTTAAAAAAATGAAAGCAACTTGATCTTTGTGGGAATCTTACAAGACTGTTTTTTCAGCTACGTTGTTTTTTACAATTCAATATAAATCATCAGAGCCATTAAAGATGATCAAGAATATAAATATAAACCTAACGCTTTCTTCTTGATATAAACAAGCTAACTTTACACATTATTTACATATGTTAAGTTCAAGAGTTCCTCTTCTAAAAGCTTTACTCATTTGCCTGAACCCAGGACTTTGCGAAATTCAATGCGAGGACAAGTTGACACCGTTCGGGACCGCATCCCCCCTTCTGGCTGGCATTCACATAGTTTGTAATTGATTTCGGCGATAATTGATTTGATTCTGAAACGAGAGAAATCGATGATTTTTCACTGCGGCGCACTCCCTCAGAAACCTGCAGCATCAGCATCCGGTTCCAAGTCGGCATCGACATTGTCCTAGCAGTGGTGCGTGGCAGGGAGCTGAGCTGTTCCCTGGTTTTATGGCGGAACCTGACCCCTGGCTGAGCTGGCGAAAATGAAGAGTCAGCTCCGCAAATTGGGTCAGAGCCATGGAAACTTGACACACAAATCGCAGCGGGCGAATGGGTTGAGGTCGCGATTTGGCGAACGGGAGGGAGCTCGAGCTCGACAAAGGCATCGGAGCCACTGGGGAGAAAGTGAAGGCCCGCCGAAGGACCCTTGCAGCATTTTTGCCAATTTTCGCCATTTCGCATAAGTTTCTGGCATCAATGACAACCAATGCAGCGCAGAGAACTCCGCTCTTCAATTGTTTTAAATTAATTTCGCAAATGCGAAACGTTGTTATCGAAGCGAGAGCAGGAAGGCTGCAACAGTGGCAGTGGCAGTGGCAGTGGCTCTCACCCTGTGGAGGGGGTAATTGAAAACTTGAACTTTGCTGTGAATGGGGCTAGAAAGTCATAATTAGAAATCATTGCGCAAACTTAGTTGCAAATTTTTTAATTAGAAAGGAAAGACCAAGTTGCCGGCAGGATGAAAATGCACTGATAATGACACAAAGTTTACGATAAGTGAATAATTGTCATCGGCAGAAATGTATTATTTAAAGATGTTTCTTTTGGGAAATTTAAAAGCTACCTAAACTCTGCTATTTCAAATTATTTAAATTCTCGCTGTAAGTAAGACTTACTTTCTCTCGTTTTTCTGCGCGTTAATTCCAGACTTTGCTCTGTCAAAATTCGGGCAGAAGTTCAGAAACAAAGAAATCCTGTCATGGCCATAAGATTCGTTTCGATTACAAATCGAGGGACGTGACTGGCGTGCTGAGCCCTGCCGCAGTGGCGAAAGGACATCATCGGAAGTCGCGATTTGAGATTTGCATTTCAATTTCAGTTTCGTGTTCGCATTTGTCTCTGGCGCAGGACAATTTTTAAATCGCGTGACCCGCGGCAAAGGCAGCGCAAACAGAAGAAAGGACCACGGAAACTCCTGCTCCCGAGATTCCTGGATCCCTATCCCTCCTTCATATTCCATATTCCGTATTCCACGTTCCTGCTCCGACTCCTGGCTCCCAGCTCGCCAGCTTCTGCCACTGATTTTCAATTGTGCTGCGGGCAACAGTTTGTTTTTTGCTCGCTGCCTTTTTTCGTTTGAAATGAAATAAAATTAATTTGAATAAAAATGAAGTTTTCGCCGCGAGCCTTCTGCTTCTGCCAGTTACTAAGGCATTTTTGACGTTTCAAAAATCTTGGTCCCCTCTGGAAATGTAACTTTTCGTTGTCCGTTACTGTTTAAATTTCGATTAATTTAGTTAATTTCTGAAGTTATAATACAAACACTATAAATAAATACTTTTCATAACTATATATCCCAGCTTGTTACCAAGTTTGGTCTTACTTTTGCTTAATCCATTTGAAGCTCATGATTTATTATAATGACTTTTGTGCTATTGAAGCTGTCAAGTGCTTAGCTTTGCTCAAACTGAGCTGGGAAGCCCACTTTTAAATGATTGACCATTGTTCCAGTTCTGGGCCGAGGGGCTGCTCCCTCTCCTTGCTCTGGATGAGCCACTTTTCAGCTTCTTTACTTCGTTCTGGACGTGTTTCTTCTTTTCTTGCAGTCAATTAAAAGCGGACAGAGAATGGAGGGTTTTGCATTTCGCCAGCCTTGCTCTTTCATTCAGAAGCTGCCATCACTAGATCCTGGCTCTCCTGGTCCTGGTCCTCCTGGCGCCCAACAACTCCCGCTGGTTCGGTTAGCAGTGCTTTAAGTTCCCTTTCTTCTCGGCTGAGGGTGATGACTATTCAGAAACTCATCTTTTATACAATTTGCGAGCATTGAAGGCCCGCGGCTTGAGCCTAAAAATGGCTTCCCCCGCGCGACTCCCCGGCAGCGCCATTCCGAATGCATTCGCGGAGAACGAGAAGAACTTTTAGCTAATTTCACGGGATTGTTTGGCGTGGACCGAGGGGTTGGGCAGGAGCAGGAGCAGGAGCCGGAGCAGCTGCAATTGCAACTTTTACATACATTCTATGCAATTTGCCGGGGCTCACATTACAGGCTCCCTCCGATCCTCCCCGTTCCCGTCGCCTTCTCCATTCATATTTAAAACGACGAGAGCTGAGAGGAGAGAGACTGGGCCCATTCAGAGCTGGGAGGTTTTTTGAAAACGTGAAATTTCTAATTTTATTTGCCCAGGCAACTACACAAAAGCATCCTGGCGTGCGCTTATTATCCTGTGCGTGCGCCCTCCAGCCTTCCTCCGCGGACTCCCTACCCCCAGGACCCGGCGCTGGCCCAGCTGGGCATTGTCCTGTCCCTGGACACTGGGCCTGGGCCTGGGCTGTGTGGCTGCGCTGCCGGGCATTTGCTTTTAATGCCTATTAAGCCTAGCAATTAGTGAAGTATTGGTTTTTGAATGGAATGCATTCGGCGTGGGAGCGGCAAGGGCTAAACTTTTGGCAGGACAGCCGCGTGTGTATCCTTGCCCTCGGATACTATGATTTACGGTCTAAAATTATTGGAAGGCTACCATGGGATGGGCCACGCACTAAGTTCAGTCAGTGCCGAGAGGTTTAAGTGCTTTAATTACCAATGGGATAGTAAATAACGAAAGACTCTAATGAATTATAGAAACAAAGAAAACCATTAATGAAATATTTGTTCAATATTCAGAGAGGATTTATTTATGGTTACTAAACTTATTACTTCTTCTTTGAAATATTTTCTATAATATTTATAGCAAAGGAAATACGTGATATTAAAAAAACTTGTACTCTTAAGATGTTACCAATCTATAAACACATCCAGTTAAATAATGAACTATATAAGGACCTCAACTGTCCCTCTACTAATCAGCTTCAATCAATCTTTTCCTCATTTCCCCTTGCTGGAAACTTCAGCGGAAACTTGCCCAAAGCTTTCTAAGGCAAACAGCTCTGCCTTTTGAAATCTTTTTCGGAAGCTGCCGCTCGCTGCCAGAAAGTCAGTCCCAGCGGCAACCTCCTGTTCCTTTGCGGCAGCCGTGTCATAAGCACGCCGTTACTCCACCTCCACCTGCGTCCCGGCACCACCCACCGGCGCAACCATCCCCTGGCACCCGGCAGGACGAACCCACAACTTGCAACCATGGCAATCATTCATCAAACAACAAGCTCCGCAAAATTCAATATTTTTCCAGGACCCGCTTCGACTTCGTCCCAAGTTTTTCAAGACGCTCGCCGAGGCGAGCATGTAAAAAATTAATTAAATTATGAAATTTTATACCCCAAAGCAAATATTTAATTTAATAACATTATTATGCGGACCGGGGACGCGGGCGGGTGGCGAGGGGCGTGGCCAGGTGGGCGTGGCACACGCACCAGCACGCGCGGCTGGTGGAAGAAGGAAATTGAAAAAGGGGGAACAATATGCAACCAGATAATTTATTCGCCAGTCCCTCAGGTTGCAGTTGCCGCAGCAGGATAATAAAGCGAACGCGTGTCCTTCGACGGCGAAAAAAAAGCCAAATGAAAGATGGCAGAGCAGAGGCAAAAATCGAGGAGGGACGCACACTTTTTTTGCTGTTGCTCGGCGAACGCCGTCGCTGCTAATTGCCAAAAATCATTTTTCAAGCGTGCAGGTTTTTTAAATAAATATTTTTCAGGCTCAACTGCAGCAGGTTTTCCCCATCCTTCACCTTCTCCCTTTTCCAGGGGGATGTACACCGAACACGTGGCGGTTGGCAGGCTGAAATGGGTCCCGTAAATTCGCTTAATCAAAAAATAAACAAACTTAATAAGCAGGACGAGTGCAGGGAATCTCAGATTCCCCGGTTGAATGTCGAAAATGCAATGCAAAGAGGCAGAAGTTGTTTAGCAATATCAATGGCATATCCGGTGAATTAGTGAGTATCCTGGTATGTATTTACATAAACTGTACTCGAGCAGATGGTCTCTGATTTTAGATTTCTAAATGCATATTCTGTTGAAAGTTAGTTTTCTATATTTCTGAAATATCTTATGAAAGAGTTAATAAAACCAATTTGCTTTATTGCTTAATTATAATAATTAATTAATAATGAATCTGTACAGTTTTATTGTATTTTACGTGTGTCGGAAACCCTTTAAGCGAGGTCTTTTCCAAGGAAAGCAATTTAAGGGGTGCCACCCCCTCTTCCCACTCCTGTTACTCCCATTTATTGTCCTGCAATAATTGCTTTATAACTGCAGTCTAATGGCACCCCTGTTATTTAACAATTATAGTTCAATCAGTGCGCGAATTGAAGGGAGAGTTCCTGGCTTATTGAAGGAGCCTAGCAGGCACGATTCCATGAAACTGAAGTTGCACTCATTCTGTAATAACACTAGTCTACAGTATGATAAATAATGCAATGTACAACTAATAAATCTAAATAGTTTTAGTAATCTAGTATGATATATTTTATACATTATAAACTTAATAATCAAGAAATAATCAATTTTTTTATTAACAAAAGAAAAGGACTATTTGCTAGTTGAACCATAAATAAAACTTCTTAACTGCCTGTCCAAAGCTCTGTAAGCTAGTGTAATTAAAACACCAGCTGCACACTTTTCCGCATTCGAATCACAATTAACCCTTTAGGGGGAGTTCAGCCTATCCTTTGGTGTCCTGCATTCCGCCTGCATTGATTGACAATTTCGAGGGGGCGGCTCTTGGGTTTAGGAGTTGGGTTTGCCGGCGGGGCGGGGCTCGGGTCAGAGGAACGCAAAGGCTTGACAGCAAAATTGGCATATGCGCTGAAAAATTTCCGGGTCGCAGGATTTGCTGAGTCAGGACGGAGCCGGCTGTGCAGGCAGGACAACTAATAAAGGAGCAACTCCAAATGTCCCGCAAGATCCGCCTGTGTGTGTGTGTGTGCGTTTGTAATCCTGCCAAAGTTGACACATTTCGCAACATGAAAAACGGAAATTGGCTGCAGGCCTCTCTCTTATGCTGGCTTTTCCCGGCTCAATGCTACCCATGGATGCATTCGGAAAATTCCCGACATGGGCTGATAGGATTATCCTCCCATTCCATGACGTCTTAATTTGCTTGCCTTGTTACGTTCTCCGACTAATTACAAGTGATTTGCATTTTTCTCCTCTAAAGGGAAGCTAATGTGATTTCACAGGATAATCCTTCGACTTGGGGTGTGAAGAATTAGCTAGGCTGATCGGTAGAGAAGAAGTGGATTATTTTCGGTGTTAAAACGAAAATGCCACAGACTGATCACCTTGTTAACTTTGGCCAGTTAATCCTAGGAAGGTCACTGTGATTTTTGTGGGATATGCAGTGGCCTCAACTAATTCCTATTTTATCAAAACACGTCTCTCAACAGCTTCCCCATATCAGACACACTCGAACAGTTCAACACACAAATTAAGACACCAACATCTCGGCGAGACTCTTTCTGTGTGTAATTTATGGGCGGCAGTCGAAGTGTTGGACGCATAAATCAACTCCGTCCGAGCTGGCTGATTATGTCTCCGAGCAGACAAACAAAACTTAAATAGACAACTATTTATTAATATGAATTTATTCGAGTATTCATGCCCTATTAAGACAATTTACAACCCAGCCAGCCGATACGGCCTGAAAAGACGAACAAAGCCCTTCGGCCCAAAATAAATCAATATATGTATGGTTTCCCGTTTTAATTGTACGACAGGTGGTGGATTGGGGGAGATTGTCACCGACGAGAAGGCAGCTCGGATCACGACATGGAAAGTGCATTAAGGAATACCGCTTTATGTCCCTTAAAAAAACCATCCGTGACCGCAGTTGTCGCTGTGTCGACTTACTGGCATTTTAATGTGTATTTAAGTTTATGGCTGAAAACTGTTTACATGTTTATGAGTTTGCCTAATGGCAAATGTTGTAAGTGGTAAAATCAGGAACTGAAACACAATGTTTTGCATTTTGTTTTGTAAAGTACACACAGACAAGCAGAGAAAGGTATTTCTTAGAAATATAACAATTGCAAGCCTACAACTTAACTTAATCAAGCATTGCTTTCGACATAGAAGTCTGGAATATTGAAGTACTTTATTACTATTATTTATTATTTTTATATCTGGTTTATGAACTAAATTTGTTTACTTAATTTTGTATCGTACACATTCCACGTTTTAAGGAATGTCAAGCATGTGATATTGAGTTACATTTTATAGTTTTTACAACACTAGCTCTTAGCACACTGAATTTATTACAACATTTTCAGTTATATATTTTACAGAGAACTGCGTCCATAGCAATCTCCGATTTCAGTGCGTATTTTCTGTTATTATTTCAGTAGTTTTTCGATTCCCAAACCCCCGCTGCAATATGTCCTCTTCTATGCACATTCATACGGGCAAATATATGGCCCACGACAGCAATTTCTGTGTTCCCCACTCCCCGATTGGAATGCTCCTTTTTTACATTCTATGACGGGGGACTGGTGTGCAATCAATACCCCCGCCACCCCGACTATTTTCCGGATCCAAAAACACAAGCCCCGGAGTGTCGACGAGACACTGAGCATTATTAAAAGGTAAATATTATTCAAACAAGCAATAAAAAGTCCACAAAAAATCGAATTGTTTGAAAGCAAATGTAGCATTTTTATGCACCTTTCGCAGACAAGGATTTTTTGTTTCGCTCGAGATTTACGAGACATTCGGAGGGGCAGTCACATAAATTCCAGTGAACCGTGAGGAGGACCCGGGAGGGAGGCCACGGGAGTGGGCACCACATGCGCCTGCAGTTGTTTCTGTAGCTCCCTGGCATTCTCAAGTGCATTTAATTAGAGAGACGGCGACTTTCCTCGGCCTAACACAGTGCGGTGTGTCCCTCTCCCGGGTTTTTCCCGTCTCAGTTCCCTTTGTTTGGCATATTTTCCATGTCTACCAATTAAAATGAATGCGTTCATTGATCCGCCCTGCAGTTCCCTCTACTGCATTTGGGCGGCGTGGGGGGAGCTGCGGCTTCTGTTGCTTATCGGGCCCCATAAATCTTGATACGATGTCATGTTCTGTCTAATTAGCAATATGTCAATAAAATTAATTTAATTTTTTCCCGACATTTACCGCACGCTTTGCTGCCACAAGGAACCGAAGTAAGGGAATGCTGAGTGTTTGGGGTGTAGAGTTCTGAATAGTTCAAATTCCTATTCCACACTTTAGAATTTTTCAGCCAGAATACTTGGGTTTCTAGAGTTTGGATCGAATTTTAATGTCAAAACAATAAAATCAAGAAGGAAATGTGAAGAAAAGTGTCTAGACTATGGGGTACTTTATAGCTAACAATCTTTTAGCTTCCCTTTCCCAAAGAAAATAACCTCAAAGAGATGATGCCCAACGCTGCAATGTAAACCAATTTTGTATTTAATCTTAAGTTTTTCAAAAGAAAAACGTAATGACAAAATACCCTTAAAACTTTAAGATTACAAGGTACCAAAGTATGTTTGCTTTTATGTGAATGATGTTTATTTTCCCTATTTAATTTCAATTGTAATGTAAATTCGACCCGTCTGTACTCTGCTTACAATCCTTAAAAACAAGGGGAATTCATAAAGGAAGAATGTTTTGTGGGTCAACATTATATAAGACAATAGCATGTCTCAAGCAAACATATGTACATTTAATACATGTTGCGGTTCGATGGATGAAACATTCTTCCCTTCACAAGTTGACATACACCTCATTCAGCAGTGGACAGTGGCAGTTATTATTAATTGGAAAACACGAGCTCTTTATTTGGTCGAGAAACATTTTGAAATAATAATGGCAATCCAAATGGATTCTGTATCATAACGCACTCGTGGTGCAGTGTCCCTGACACGAGTCCACCATAAATTTCCCAGAAGCCTTTGAAATATTTGCGAAACTGCAGATGCAGATGCATCACTGAAATTGAAGCCGACAACAGTTTAGCACCTTTAATATAATTTCCTATAATCAATTATGTGTAACATCAGCAGCCGTGGCGGCGGCAACTGCAACAATGGGGCGATGTGGCAGCAGTAATAATCGTCATGGACGAGGCATGCTGCAAATTTACGGCACCAAAATGCGGAATCGACTGTCAACATGTTGAAAATAAATTACGATACATTATTAGCATAGGGGCAGATATCAGACGAGGGGCGGGCCGCACAAGCTGGGCGTGGAATGTCGAATAAATTAGCAAAAGTGCAGCGAGAACAGGACACCGGGGGCGGCCTGGAGGCAGATTGATTGTTTAGTTTCTGGCATATGAAAAATGAAACCCCGCTGGAAATTAATACTGACCTGGAGATGATTTTCGCCGAGGTGTACACTCGGAGCGGAGTACAATATTTAATTAAATTCAATGGCCGGACATGCAGGACACACACTAAAAGTGCCATGTTTAATCATTGTTTGGCAATTTGTCAAGCTCCCGCAGAAAAAAGCGAGCGGAAGAGCGGAAAAGCGAGGGGCTTCGGTCGACCGTAAATGAAAATGAAAATTAATTGATAAACGCTGATAAATACATTTAATTTGCAACCAAAAATCACATTAATTGCATTACACGCGGCAAACACGGCAACAAAAACCCACCGACCAGGACCATCGACCAGATCAAAAGGACCCACGCACACCGCAAACAGGGGAAATACATCTCCGGACCACTGGACTGGACGGGAATGGGAGTTGGGATCAAGCACACACAACCAGCAGACCAGCAGCCAGGGAGGGAAAGGACATTCCACATATCGCCCGCAATTAGCGGAACCAGGACAAGCCACAGTGGAAGGAAGGACCCGCAAGGTAGCGCATCTAGCGTTGTCAACAGTCCGTCGAATAATTCGCAAAATTAAAGCCGAGCTCTTGCCTCGCCTCTGTGCTCTCTCTCTTTCCAACCCCCATTGTCCTGCTGGTCCTTCGAATTCCTGCTGGCCGAACATCTGCGCAAATCGAATTAATGTTCACGCATGATTCCCTTGTTTGTCCTGCTCCGATGACGGTCGTCTCCTTGTCGTGGGCGAGTGTCCTGTCTTTATCCGTTCTCCGCTTTCTCGGCTGCTTAGCAACGCCCCGCGGCCAGCGCTGAAAAATAATTAATTAAGCAGCTTGTTATGAGCAATGCACTACATTCGCGCCCAGGATTCCAGGACCTTAGGTGACTGACTGCCCAAGTGAGATGGCACAAATCACAGGAACTGAAAGCCACTTACAAACGAAATCGGTATAGTGGCAGGAAGAGTCTCTGATACAGATAAGGCATGACTGCCAGCTTGCCGGGCCAAAAGCCAAACAAAGTGCTGGGCGTGTGATAAAATTAAAAACTGAAATAACGAAAAAATAATGTTCGGTCCGTGAGCCAACACCCTGGCTGTAATCGGGCGAGCTTCGATTTTCCACTTAATTTATAGATAGAGCACTGCCAATAAAAAAGCTGCAGCATTCTGGGGGAACTTTTAATGGACTTTTAATAATCCATAGATGCGCACCGACTGCGCGGTGGGCGGTGGAGCTGCTCTTGGGAGCGCAGCTGGGGGCAGCAAGCTAAACAGAAAGTGTAATGAACCACAGGACACATTGTGCAGACATTTTCCGAATGAAAAGCCATTCAAAGGCGTTCGGCAATGGCCAAACAATAGCGTAAAAGGCAAGGAGAAAAAAGAGCGTTAAGCTTAGACGGGATGAAGTCGACGAAGAGATACCCATAAGGATTTTACTCCTTAAATTTGAAGAAGATAATTTAGTCTGCTTTTATTTAAATTGTTAACTTTTTTAGTCACTGCTAATTGTTTTACTGGAAGATAGTGTTATAATAGCTAAAAATATTGCAAGAAATAAGTTTATGTTTAAGAATTGTATTAAAACCGATATCAATATGCAAAAGAAGGCACATGTGCTATTGGAAGGTAGTCTATCTTTCAATATTTATATATTCTTCATCTGCAAAGCCAAAGGAGTCGATCTAGACTTCTCATTTGATAGTCCTTTTGCTATTTCTGCTTATATCTTTAAAATATCAGGCTCTTGAAGTTTTTGATTGAACTCTCGTAATTTGACTGCAAGACTACCTAAAATTCTGATTTACAAAGTTTACTGCTTTCATTTCCATATAAAGACGTTATGTTATGACTGTCTGCAATACGAATTGAACTATATGTTTACTTCCTATTGGCAATAATCTCCCGAATATATATATATTTTTATAATATACCTTTTGGCTACCCTAGACGAGGACTTACAAAAGACAGAGCGAAGCCAGAGCGAATCAAGGCTGGCTGACTGACTGTCTGGCAGACAAACAACAATAAAGATAGAAATCAACGCAGACGTGTGCATAAAATATTAATTATCAGCAGTTTGCTGGCAGCCCCAACGGCAGCCCCGACATATTTCCAATGGCACTGGATCCAGGCCCGGCCCAGCCCACTCGGCCTGGCCAGACGGCAACAATGCTCGGTAACTGCAACTGACTTTGGCAGCAGACGCGCGACACGCAACCAAGTGCAGAACTTTGGGGGAAACACGGGGCGAAGTGCCGAGAGCCGGGATAGTGGGGCATGACTTTGGCATTGGCATTGGCAGGAAAAAGGGAAGACGAGCTGCCGGAGGGGTGAGGCAGAGGTCGGTGCTTAAAATTAGTAAGTTTACCAGTTAGCAGCAGCCATCGGGTGCAGGCGTGGCACTTCAGCTAGACCGAAATGCATTATTCGAGGAAGGGAGTTCATTCCGAGGGGAATGCCAGTGAAAGGACTGCAGATGGTGATGGCAATGAGTTCTGGAAATATATATATTCTTTCCTCAGACGCTGAATTCATAAAGGTGGCTTTAAGTTGGACTTTGATTGGTTTAACATAGAATATTTAAAAAAAAGTATATCTTCGCACAAAGAGTATAGATTTTCTGATACAGATTTCAAACCATACCCATAATTTCTTTATCAACAATGTTTTTTTGTACAAAAAAGTCACTGTATATGCCATATGGTTACCATCTCATCCAGAGCCCATCCCCCTGACCTTAATCTTCAATCGCATCTGCTGCCTTACTCAACCGAGACTAACATTATGGGCTATTCCCAGTTGGGGAATACGTACTCAACTCCCCAATGCATTTTCCAAGAAAACTAAATAGAAAATCAGCAACCTACACCCAAACAGTACTATTTGAAATTGATACACTACATTTTAATTGTTCTCCGTTTAAGACAGCAAAACAAGTTTCGGGTTTCAGGCGAAGATTTTTAATTGCTTCGTGGCGTTTTCTCATTAGTTGACAAATTGAGAACCGAACAAAGGGTTGACTGATGGCCAGACCGTGTGAAAATGGTTGTTAATTGGCGTTTTATTGATTATTTGATTAGAGAAAACGGGGCGCTGCCATGTGACGAAACCATGTGACCCGACAGGATCCTCGGGATCGGTTCCAGGAAGGGACTTGTAGACAGAGCACTTGAAGGCGACGCTACTGAAATATGCCACCTAAACTAACAAAATGCGCACGGCTCAGAGCACTTGAAGCCATGAATTTCAAATGTGTCCTGCCCGCAAGGAGGTCCTGGCACACTGCCACGGGAACTTCTCGCCGGGACCCAAATCCGAGGGGGAACCCAACCCGAACGATAATAATGACAATGATTAGTGTTAAATGCGCCGCGTGCGCTGGGAAATATGTTTTCTTAATAGTTTCCATTTTGTGTGTCCTGTGTCTCTGTGTACTCTGTCCTGTGTACTGTGTCCTGTGTCCTGCGCCCTCTGTCCCGGCCGGCGCCTATGTGCCTTTCTTTTTCCGCTTTTGTTTTTGTCAACGCTGCATAATTAGACGCCTCGACCCGACCCGCTCCCTCTGCCTCTCCCTCTTACCTCTCCCTCTGCGCGTGCGTGTAATGTGCTGTCGACATTTTGGGTTATTTATATATGGTACACGCACAGTAAGGACTTCGAGCGTAGGGATAATGCAAGGACAATGGAAGGGACTGCGTCTGCTGCTGTTTATGGTAAATGGACTCTGGGGCTCTTATCAGCCGTGTCTGAACATGTGCCATATGTGGCAGGGAGTCCGATAAAACGTGTCATTGAGGACATTAGGCAAATCCCTTATCCCTCTGCGGCCGAAACCGAAAAGTAAAGTGGTAAAAGGTAATGCACATGAGCCCCGTTGCAAGGATAGGTTCAAGTGGTTATGCTGGAGATTTGAAGGAGTCGGTACAGGAGTCCCGAAGACGAGATTTACAATTCGATACCTTGTCAAGCATGGATCTAGATTACTTCAAGTAGGGTTAAAAATAAACAAAACGAATAAGATGCGTAACGCCATGTGATTGCAGAGAAACGTTCTTTTGAATGCAAATATCGCATTCTGCCTGCCTGTATACGTTTTACAAAATTTTATCTTTGTAGTCTTTGATCTCTGGATCAAATCCGCTTGGCAAATGAAAAGTCAAAGGTATAAGCGTTACGCAACTTACTTTTTATATGGTATTTAGTATGACTCTTTATATGTTCTTAAGTATGGTCATCCAATGGTCTTTTCGACTTTTATATACAACCCCTTTCTCAGTCAATTAAAAGTCATTCCGTTATCTCTTTCAATGAGGAACTTTACTTGAGTTCACTTACCCGCCCATTCTGGAGCGCATTTGGCCTTTGTCAGTTACCCCGATCATGCTGAGCTTCAAGCCCTTTGCCATTCAACCCCTTTTCCAGTCCTGTGACCACTTCCTTCTCCATGTCTATCTGCATTTGACCTCCCATCTCGGCCAGATTTACTTTCGCCCTTCAAGAGTGGCCAAGTACCTTTGTTCCTGTTTATCAATTTGGGGGAGGCACTCGCCTCGAATTCACTTTCGTTTGTTGTTTAACTGTTAGCTGATATGTCCACTTCATTAAGCTGGCCACAACACGAGTCCACTTCAAAGCATTCACTGGGCCGAAATCCTTTCTTGCTCGACTCCTGACCGCCGCTTCCGTGGCCTTTCACTCCGCTTTCCCGGAACCCGCACAAAAGCAACGTCTTCCTTTGAGCCCAACACCAATCAGCAGAAGGTCCTGCTGACAAAAACCGGTGAGCACAAAGCTGGTCCCGCTTAGAGTCCTGACAGTTGTTCGTGGGCCGCTGATAAGAAAGATGATGATGGGCTCATGTCGAAGACCTCGCTCGTTCCTCGATCGGCCTCAAGTGCAATTTTCAATCATGCAATTTCCCTTTTTGCAGCTGAGACCTCACAGAACGTTCCATCGGCGGGCCATCATGCGTGAGCTGGTATGCATGTCCTCTGTTCACTGTTCACTGTCCTCTGTCCTCGTCCACTCCCCGGTGTCGGGGTCCTGTCAGTCGGCTGTGCGTCATTCATTCATGCGTCCGTCTGAAGGCTTTTCATTAAAAATCGTTTAATCCACGCTATCATTTTCCCCTGCGCTTCCACGCACCGTCCGCCTGCGTCCTTCGCCTCGTTATCCTGCTTGCCAATTGCTCATTGATGCAAACGTCATTTGATTGTCGTCATTGTTGTACTGACAAGGACAGACGTTATCGACGGAGGCAGCAGTGGCTCCTGGTCCTGGCTCCTGGGAGCGGGGCCGGGTCGGTCACGGAAGTTGGCTCTTCAATTTGTTTTTCATGTTTCATATCCTGTCACGCCTGCAGCGCACCCGCCCGCCTCCTTTTGCGTTACCCTTGACATGTGTTGCTGCGGTTGTGGCCATGACGCACTTTAAACTTTTTCTCCCCTTCGCCGGTGCTGGTAACGTTTTTTAATGCTCTCGATAATTATGGGATTTACCACGGGACCTCCTGAGCCCAAGGACCACGTCTAATTATGGCCCAGCACGTGGGAGAAAAAGATGCGATGGCAAAAGGATGTGGTCGTGGGACGGACCTTCTTTTCACTTGATCCCCGGCTTCGGGACCAGCTGCTGCTTCCAGGGGAGGATTAAGTCGGCGCAAATCCAGCGTCTCTAAATGCCCAAATCTGCTCGCAAGCCAGGAAACCTATCAAAAATGCAATCACAATCGACATGCCATTGCTGAAATTACGCTGGCAGAATGAAGTGAAATTTTAATAAGCCAAATAAGGCAGCCAAAGGTACATCAGGTGTAAGGAAAACAGCACGTAAAGTGAGCAGCCTGGGAAAACGGAATCAAAGGAACTTTCACCGCAAAACCAAAAGCAGAAGCTAAAGTAGAAGCAGGAGCAGAAGCTGAAGCATAAGCATGGGGCTTATGTGCCCTGCCCCGCATTTCAAATCCAGACACAGAGATGTACGCTCTGCTCCTTGTGCCGCCTCCATTTTTTGTTTTCCCTCTTTTTATGCATATTTAACGGAGGAGGGATCCCCAATAAGCATGCTACAAATAATAAGCGTAGTGAAGCGACTCGCATTATAAACCAGTCCCAGTCCCAGTCCCAGTCCCAGTCCCCAGTCCCCCATCGAAGGTCTACATGAAATTATGCGAGGCTGCCGCCGTTGGCTGACTTCCATCTACTCAATGTTGTTGTTTTTGTTAATGGAGCGAAGCTGCTGTTGCTGTTATTATCCCTGCGACTGTGATTGTATGTTTTGTAGTTAAAATGAGAAGCCAGAAGAAGATACAGACAGAGAAAATGGTACTAGAGTTAACGAGATATATTTAAAATTAAATATAATGGTAATATTTTTAGCACTTAACTTTCTGTAAACTTCCTGCCGTGAAGATCAGTCTGATTTAAAAAAAGAAAACCAGAAAAAACACCATTTAAAGAACCCTACAATATGGTAGTATTTTATAAATTTACTCTAAACTATTTTTGTAATATTAATTGTTTGGTTCTTATCGAACTTTTCTTTCAGTGCCCAAGGAAGAGCAACCACCAAAAGACATCGCAGACACGACACGGCAGCCATTAAATGCGCAGCATAAAGGGAATATGCAAAGCGTTTGACGAGACAAAAAAATACCCAAGATGAACAGCTAAAAATAAAAAGAATATATTTATTTGTGTCCTCGCGGCGTAGGAGAAGTAAGAAAGCATTTTAAGAATCAGAAGCCAGGTACTGGGAGAACGAAATGGATCTTTTAATGAATTCTTTTAGCTCCATTGGATGTCGATGTTGTCTTTTGTCTTAAGACTCCTAGAGCAAGCGAGAAAGTGATGCAAGTAGTCATTAATATTACTTTAAAATAGGAAAATAATTAGCATAAAGAAGGAATATTATCAATTGCAATTGCAAATATTATACAAATGAATAATCCTTAATGTTACATTTACCAGACACACACTTTATCCTTCAAAGAAACCAAGAAATGTAATTAAACATTGATCCATTTTGTCACGTCTACAAAGGAGCGATTCTCAAGAAACCGCTCTCAAGCCCCTCGCACATCCAAGATATACAAATTAAGCTTCGAAGGATGGCTCAGTCGTCATTATACACCCCCAGGACCATTAGTCTGCGACGCTCTTCTCCGCAAAAGTGATGCCTAATGATGTGTTACCCGCCACCCCACCTCCTTGGATCCATTTTGTGAACCCATAAAAAGGTGTCAAGCGGCAAAAAAAAAAGACAAGAAAAAAATTCAATTCCAAATTAAAGCCAAGTGAATGTGGATTTTTTCCAGAATGATTCTACAATATTTTACAGCGGTTTGAACAAAAAAATGGAAAGATGGCAAGTAACCAAGTCAAACAATGCATAAAAGAATCAGGACGACTTGCAGGGGAAAACATTTTAGGCCTCGTTTCGGGGGGATGGCTGATTTCTGGAAAACTGATAGAGCACAACGGCTCGGTTATTGAACTGCCTTTGAATGTGAAGAGGGCTGTAAAAAGTCGTACCTTATCGATATGACAAAACAAATTTTAATCAACATACTCGTCCACGGAGCCGCAGCTGTTCAGGATCTGATGTTGCCTCGGCCTGGGCCTAGTCCTGTGCCTGATGACATCCTTTCCGAGGCAAACATCACGTTGATTCTTCCCTTTTAGACGCATTGATTATGGGCTCATGGACGTGGTGTGGCGGCGGATAATAATAGCTGCTGCTCATGATGTGCTCGCAGGAGCCGCTGACTGGAGTACTGTTTGATGTTGATTATGGGAAAAGTTGCTGCCGCCTGATAAGCCTAAAAAACTCTCTAGACATGAGCGTGCAAATTTAAAAAAAAAAGCAGAAAACGAAAAAAAAAGGAAGAGGAAAAGCGTGAGCAGGGGCTGGGAAAACAAAACAGGATGCTTGATGCCTTCCTCCGCTCCACTGTCCTCCTGCACGTGTCGCCCAAAAAGCCGATCTAATCAAATGGAAGTAAAATGTGTAAAAGGTGGAAAATTCACGCTGGGAACACAACAGAACCACAAGAATAGAACATTTTTAGCTCTGACTACAGACGGGGGAATACACTTTGATTGATTTTAAGCGAGATTGTGTGTGTGTTTTAATGTTTTCATAATTTTAACACTTGTCACAATGTAATATTTCTAAATAGTGTTAAATTTATAACATGAATTTAAGTGTATAAATAAATATGCAAAATATATAATATATATTGTTTATATATATTAATGACCTAAGAGAAAGTACCTTAAAATCAGAATTATATTCACCTCATAAAGTCCAAGGATCCCAAAGATTTCCCTACCTCGTTCCAAGTTCCTTATCAAAATGATAATACCCTTTGCAAAGGCATAAAAAGAAAGGTACTTTGGAAAATGGAAAATCATAACTCGTCACTCAGTTCCTCGGCCCACTCTTTCCACAGCGGAGGCACGACTATACACAAAGTTCGCCGATGACTTTAAATTTAAAGCCCCGCCCCACTCCCGGGAAAGCGAGAGCCCGGGAAATGGGAAATGGGCAAAAGGGGGCGGACACAGCTCCGCCCCGTGGCCCGCAATGGCTGTCATATGCTAATTTCCATATGGTCAACCCTTTCGGAGGCAACGACCCAACGAAAATTTTAATAATTTTCACCGAAGTTTTCGCCAGCCTGCAACTTTCCCAGTTCGTCCCTTGCCCTGCCTTCTGCGGGCTAATTGTATGCTAAACGTTTCAGGGCGGCGAGCGGGGTGTCGCCCCGGCAGAGGCGTTGGGAATTGGAGGCTTTCTGGGGATTTGGAGGCGGCTGGCGGCGGGTGGTTTTAGCCAAAGTTTTTGTGGCTCTTTTCGGGGCTCGGCCAGACGACACACACACAGCCACGCTGGGGGACACATGAGACATTACGGGCTCGTTGATGGGGCAAACGGATGGCTGTCTGGAGGCAGCCCTATCAATATGATGGTCGGTTAATGGCTCTAATTGTCGTTGTGGCCATGTGCGAATAGCTGATATAGAGTATTGCCTGAAAAATTAAAGTAAACCGAATAGCTTAAAACGCAAACTCGCTCAACGACTGCAAAAATGACATCAATCATTGAAAAAAAAACAAACACACACACAGAAGTTTGGAAAATGGAAACGGCGGCTAAAGGGATACAGAGAATTCTTCCATTACTGTCAGACGGGAGCTCAAGCTTTCAGAAACCGACACGAAGGACGAACTGCTGCCATCTCGGCGGCTGCAATTTCGAGCAAGGATATTTTTCACTTTGCTCTCTGCACTGCGCTGCCAGCGAAAAGGAGGAGCAGGAGCAGGAGCAGGACATAGGGGAAAAGGCGAAAAGGAAAGCAACGTCTCTCGCATGACAGCACCGAGCGGAAATTATACATGGAATTCACGGCCATGGCCGACGCCACTTGTTGGCCTCGGCCCAGAGCCCAGAGCCCGCCGTCCCACGTCTCACGTTCTCTCGACCTCCTCCCGAGTCCTGGATTTCCTCCTGCGATGTTGCCAATGTTAATCGAAGTTGGGTGCAGGCGAAGGAAAAAAAATTCGTTCGGTTCGTGGCGTTATCTCACGTATTGGGGCAGACATAAAAACAAATTACATGTAGCTGGCTGGGGGAAGTGCTGCTTAAGCGGCTTTATGTACAGAAATTGCAAATGGCATTTGTCTCTGTCGCTCCCTGTCCTTGTGTTGAGCCATTTCCGGTGTTATGACTGTAGCTTCCGGCTGCCCTTTTGTTCTCTGCGCTGGCACGAGCCACCAGCCAAAGTGCAGAAAAAGTTTATCAATATTGAAAAGTTGTGGCGCATATTTATTGTTGTCTGCCCGATCGGCTCCCGAGGCATACATATACAAGGATACAGAGATACAAGGATACATGGTCATAGATGTAGTCATAACAATAAACTCGCTTCATAAATAAGTTATTAGTCAGTGTTTTTTCTGTGTGTCTGTCTATCGGGAATGCTCCATCATTGGGGCTCGGTTTATGGCCATGAAATGACAGCCAGGAGCCCTTTCCCAGCCTCAGTAATTTTTAAAACCATTTCTTGGGCAATTTCTTATATTTAAAATGCACGCCCCAAGTGGTTCTTAAGGACAATCAAATATTTATCAGTGTAATTAAATCAGTCCCCAATAATTATGCCATTTCCATTTCGTTTGTGTCACCAGCTTAAAATTCGCTTTATTATTTATTCATTGTCTTCGGGACCGGGCTCTGGCCGTTGAACTTACCCCTAAATAATATTCATTAATTCAAAAGGGTTTTCAATGCCTGGCCGAGTGAAACTTTAAACTAAAGTTTCCTCGCCCAAAACCTGATTTGTAACTCAACTCTTCGAGGAACTCTTCCAGCATCGTGCCTGCCTCGGCACTTTGGCAAATGGAATTCCTTTTATTTGATTTGATGGTCGCATTGCGTGACAGTAATTACAAAATAAATGCAAACATCTGCAGCAGATCACAGGGAAAGTCACGAGAGGAAAGTGTTTCTCCTGCCTCAAGGGATGAGTGCCGCACATGTGGCCGGGGATTTGGGGTTGGGTTGGAAACTGCCAGGCCACGACTGGCGGTTGAGGGTGGCTCGAGGGTCCTTCCCCATTGTTGTTCTTGGTAATTCGAGTGGCGATGCACACACACGAGCCCTTCGCTTTTGATGGATCGGCCTGCCCAGTTGCAGTTGGGAGGAACAACCGAGCGTATTCGATTACATGTGTAAGTTCCGCTTAAGTTTTTCGCTCTTTGTGACAAATTTTCGACAACAGCTGAGACCAATTGCCCGCCCACCTTGGTAGTTTCCCACCTTTCGGCCGAGTTGGTCTATCAATCAAGGCCCAGGGCCGGGTCGGAAGAGCAATCAAGAAACTGCCATTAAGCCAGAGACGAGCTCTATCATAAATCTCCATCGGTAATCTTGGTTCAAACACTCAAAACTTGCATTATGCACCCTGACTGTCCGCCCCCCGTCGGATATTTACGGTATTAACATATTGTTTACTTTCTCCTTTATCTGCAAGTGCAGCTGCCGCCTCCCTTGGCCCTTGTTGATTTTGCAATTTATCACACGAACTTTTTGTGCCGAAGCGGAAACGGAAATGGCGCAAAAAGCGAATGCGAATGCGAAACGTGGTCACAGCTAATGGAGCCAATAGCAGTATATAAAATATTAATAATAATAATAAGTGCTCGATGGGGGGGCGGGGCATCCTTCCGGCACACCACACACCACACACACGAGGTCCTCGAGAGGCGCCCAACAAAGGACTCTCTAATAAAGCCACCGGCCCCAAGAAACAACAACAGGAACAGCACTCGAACGGCCAAAGTTTGCTCTCGAAGTGTGAGTGAGTGACTGAGTGAGTGAGTGAAGTGCATGTGTCGGACATTTTGATTAGCTTTGTGACTGGACGTCTGCCGGAAACGGCGAAACAACAAAAATTTGCTTTCCTGACGGAGAGTTCGCACTCCATAGGTGACTCTCCTGGCACCCTGCAAGGGACGTGCCTAAAGCTGGCAACCATTAAAGGACCAGAATCCGAAAATAATTCTCAACTTGAAAGGGAATGTAAGATTTGAATTACTTTAAGTGACTTTTAACACTCTAAAAATTCAAATAAAATTTGGTCAATTGATGTTATCGATTGTGGTTCTTAAAAAAAGATGTTCGATTACTTTTACAACCATCGGTATAATCGATAATGACATCAACTGGAACCTAAGTAAGCCAAGTACTGGCAACTCCCGCTCTAAAGAAAACTTAACAAATATCGCAGCACACACACACTTGGCACCCCAACCGCCACCACCACTCAATGCCACCCTCTCCTCTGCAAATTGCTTAGCATACTTTACGGCTTCAATTGGCAATTGGCAGCCTTTGAATTTCCTTCCAGGCCTCCTCCACCCCCCAAACCTCACTCCCACTCACACGCCACAGGCGAGAGGCGCTTGACACGGGGGCTGGCAGCAGGCGCAACCCCCAGGACTGGCGCCTACCTGTGTCAGCTGACAAGTTGCCAACTTCTGTTGTTGTTGTCGGTTCCTGGGTATTTCCACTCCTTTTTTTTTTGCACAGTGCGGTTCCGCTCGACTCTGGACGGACCCAAAGGAAAGGAGCCTTTAAAGCCAGCACGGGTTATCGAGGGTCGGTTGAAGAGAATGGATTTTACTAGTTAAATGGATCGAGGGAGAGTGCTTATAAAAAGCAAAAATAATAGTAATTGTTTCTAGATTACATACATTTCAGTCTAAGTAAATTTGTTGAGTAACTTTTAACTTAAACAATCTAAAATTTTAGGAACTGAAGAGGAATTCATCACCACTATGTGTTCTCAGATCGAATTCTAAATAAAAATAAGGCTTTTCATTTACTTTACAAGACTTACTTTAATTATCTATAATCCTTTCTTTTCTTTAACTCTCTATAAAAGAATACCTATTTTATTTTTAATAATTAATCCCTAAAAAGTCTGTGATATAGTTTTAAGAAAACTCTTTAACCCAAGAATTTATTGGTTAACCCACCAACGTAACTTTTTAGGATCCTTCCTTCGGCAAACGCAATTGAGGCAACGCCAAACTGAGTTTTGATTGAAATATTGATGGCAATTTTAGCATAGTTTGAATATTCTCCCAACTCGGAGGAGCCCCAGCCAGGTGACTTTTCCAACCGTTTTTCAGCTGCGAGCAAGTGTGTGCACTAAAGAAGGTGTAAACTGTGGGTGTGCGTGGGTGGCAGGTGGCAGGTGGTGGGTGAGAAAGTATAAAACGACCTTTTCAATCGACTCTCAACAACTTATGACAGCCTGCCTTATTATGACTGTCACGGCTGTCAGGAAGGAACCCTTTTCCCTCGGACCGCACTTCGAATATATTTTCATTACGCCGCTACGCTCGCATTGTATTTCCACAGCCGTCTTTAAGCGATTTTCTATTTGTTTTTCCGAGACTCTGACCCGCGCAGTCTGGCCAGCACTCACTTTTGACAGGTCAGACAGTTCAGGTGTAAAATAGTTGGCTGCCTTTCCAGTTGCCTATCTCCTTTCACGCTCAGCCGCTTATTGATTTTCCAACACCTTCTGGCCGTCGGAACAATCAGTCTGACGTCTTGACTTTAAGAACCCCGAACCCACGCAGGAAAATGGTATCTGACTCCTACTTTTCATTGTTTCCCATCATCCCGTTGCCTTTGATCTGGACCTGCCTTGGGTTTTGCATCAAGTCATGGATTTTGAGATCCCAAGACAAGGTGAGACGGTGTCCTCTTTTCTTTTAAATCCTCTCGTCTTACAAATCATTTTGTATAATTACTTTGGGACTCGCCGCTTACCTTTCTGACGTGACTGGCCAAAAGACTGGACTAGACAGAAGGGAAAAATAATAGATAAATCTATTAACAGTCAGATAAAAATCGGAAAAGGAAGGGTATTGAGATTAAGGGGAAAATCAAGCAAAGAAAATCATATGAGAAGCCTTTAAGCCATTCATAAAACAATATTTATATTAAGTTCTTATTTGATTTATAGTAATTTTGTTTTCTTATTGTAAACCCACTTTAAAATATATCTTTTTTAAATTTGTATTTAAATTTTCAAATTCAAATTACCTACCGATTATGCACACATCCCTTCCATATCAAGGATCCAATCCAATATCAGCCTCAGCTCAGACGTTTGGAGACAAAAGTTCAGTGCTCAGTTTCAAATCCTCTAACTGATAGCAACAGTTGGGGAAACTTTGTAGACATTAAATCGTTCCAAATATTGCCAAAAGGTGAAAAGAAAAACAACGACCTCTTCGCCCACGAAAACTCCCCCTAAATCCCCAGTGACAAAACGAGGAAAAAACTTGCCAGCGTGATAAGGAACCCTTGGCTCATGCTGCCTCGATATCGCATCGGGATGCCCCTCCCTCTCCACCTCCCCCTTCTTTATTAAGTCAACAATTTGATATGCATTTTTTTGTTTTTGTAAATACTTGCATTACATTACCCGCTGTCTCGCTGGGCTTTGGAATTTTCAAAGTTACGCTAAGCTTTCGGCGCTGCAACTTTTGACAGCGTTTGATTGAATGTTTGGCAACGACATCGGGGATTAGCGGAGCGGCCTGCCGGGCGGTTATCTGGGACCGAGGTCCGCTGGGGCCACCGCGACAGTCCATAATGGACAGAGTTGGCCCTAATTGGAGTCCAAGGGGTGGGGGAGGTGCCCCAAGTGGATGGAAGGTGTGGATGGAAAGTGTTGCTTTGAAAGAGTGTAGGGTATCTATGCTTGAGTAGCATCTTCAGGAGAGGAAATGCTGTAGAAAGGCTGATATTGCGGATTTTAAATGTTAATTTAATAAGAAGATTATTAAGGGGTGCATATATTGGTTAGGAAGGTCACCAGACGAGTCGATCTAGCCATGGCTGCCTTTGCAAACACAATAAAAGAAATATTTATTCAGAAGATGTATTTATTACAAAATATATTATATCTTTAATACATTTTATTTTATTTTTATTATATTAAAAATGTATTATATTTTCTTAAATACATTTTTTAAAAATAATAATCCATTTTATATAAAGCATATTTTGGCACTTGTTTTTTAATTATTTATAATAAGCATTTATTTATTATTTACTCAAACTGATTAATGTTAAATTTATTTAAATTATATTAAAAGTAACTCAAAATATTAAAATATCAAAATTAAAATACGAAATGTAATTTTAAATAAAAACAGGAATGTATGTAGATTGTAAAATCTGCTGTCAAAAGGTTCCGGAATGTAAGCAATCTCTCTTTACATGTAACTTGTAACCCTGGCCAAGAAGTTCCACCTTCCACCCGCCGAAATTACCTTGTAAATGCTTATCAACAGGCAGCCGCCGTTCTCGCTCTCTTTCAATCGCTCTTTCTTTCAACTCTCTTCTCCCTCTCTTTCGCTTTACAAGCAACAGTGCCTGTTCCAGTTCCCACAGCGTTCCGTCTTATACGCCGCTTCAAGAGAGGGTACAAAGAGAGCGCCGCGGCCCCCCCTGGTGGAGTTATTACAAAGTAACGTTCAGTTTGTTTTGTTTGTGTGGGCGGGGGGGAGGAGAGTCCAGACTGCAATCAATAATTTTAAATATTTAATGCGGCTGCAGGTGAGAGTGGCTCACTGGAATCTTTTCTGTACACTCTGGCGGCTCTGCTTCCCAACTTACTCAATGTTTTGTTTTTTGAGTATGTTTTAATTTGGAATTTACACAAATATAAATATGGAGTTGGAGTCACATTAAAAAAACGGGAATTTCGGACTTACCTGGGCCAGCAACAACCTGCCCGCTCTCTCAAGTCAAATACAATCCACAAGTGCTCTTAGCTTCTACTGCCTCTCTTCGACTTTCGTTGAGTTGCGCGCTAACGGTAAAAGAGGCGCACTCTTTACCCTGACAGCGCTGCTCTCTACGCTCTTCGCAGCGGCAGGAAACGTCGCGCAAGGAAATCGCAAATGTTCCACGTCCACTTTCGTGTGTGTCCTACGGCGCTGGTGTGCGTGTGTGTGTGGGTGTGGATGACATTGTGGCGCTCGTTGGGGCAGCTCCAATTGTCGGTTCGGTAGTCGTTTTGAAACTTTTGCTGGAGTAACAGTAAACGTGTCGCGCAATTTCCCATCGCTCATCTGTTATCGGTTATCGTATATCGGCTATCGGGCATCGGACATCGACTATCTGTTATCGTGCATCGACTACTGGACATTAGTTATCGTTTATCGTGTGTGACACGGGGGCCACCGAGTACCCCAAGCAAATAACGGCTCTCCCGCAGGAATCTCCGCGAGATTCTCTCGAAAAGTTCAGGTGAGTCTGGTACCTATTACCCTCCCCACCCTCCCCCTCCCCCTATGGGATTTTCCCACCCGTATTAACCGCCGGCAACCCCGAAAGTTGGCCGTTAACTCGGTTAGATAAAGTTAAACGTCGTCTAATGTCAATTTAATTATGTGAAAATAAAAGTTATTTGCGCTTTTTTCGGGTTTTCAGTTTACTATTAGTGTGGTAATGGTGATTTTCTGTATTTATTTGATGAATTCACTTTAAAAGTTTTACAACAAATTAGGAACCAATTGAAAACAATTCCGGTTGAAAGTGTGGGAATTGAAAAAGTTGTAAATGCTGGAAACTAATTTAATTGGGAGTTTGGAATACTTAAAACAAAATATATAATAGATGTCTTAAATAAACTTAAAACCTTTTTGTCAGTGCTTGAAAATAAATGATAAATTCATTACTAAAATCTTCATAAAGATATAATTCTCTTTTAACAAAATGTATTTTTATATTTTTAGACTTAGAACCACAAAAGCACGCCGCTCTTCATTTACTTAAAAATGAATTGTAATTCTGTTAAAAATTTGCTAAGAAATAGTTCAGAGTTCGTTATTTTATAGAGATTTGTTATGACATCTTTAAGGATTAATTTAGACTACTATTTATTAGATATACATACATACCATAACAAACCATACAAATTTGAATAACTAAATTAAATGAAATTGAATTAAATTGAGTTGAAAGCCGGTACCCTCAGCCAAATTACTCCAATGACAGTTGAATAGAAACAGAATCTTAAAACTAATTTCATTAAGAGCTAGAGTAAAAATACATATATTTTTAATATTAATAGTACAAAGGAGCTTAAAGAACCCATATATTTTTACAAAAATAATACATTTTAAGAACCAAGTTGAGCGGAATTGTATATGAGCTTAAGATTTAGGTCTTTCGATTTGTAACAAGCTTTTATGATCGCTATAAAAAACCAATAAACACCAATTTTACAAGCTTAAAAATTTTAACAAATCAACGTTATGTCTCAATGGTTCGAATGACATATAAAAGGTTTCTACTGGTGTGTACAAATACAAATACAGTACAAATACAACCTGCAACAAAAACAAGTGAAACTGGAAGTTTCAGACAGAATTTTGCAGCTAATAAGCCAAAATACAAGTTTACTTAGAAAAGCAAGAGAGACATATCTTGATCGACTCGTTTGGTTAGCAGTATAACCAAATTTCAAAAAATATATATAAAATATTGTTTATCAGAAGCAATGCAAGGCACCACTTCCATTTGAATATAAATTAAAATTTTATGTCATGAATAAATCTTAAAATTCCGCTAAAATAGTCTCTAGTCCGCAGGGTATTAATAAAGCTATTAGTTTGTTAAGCCTATCATTATTTTGTGTCTCTCAACCCGAATAAACTGATTAGCTTCAGCTATTCAACCGCCCAACTGTTTGCTTTGCCGGGGCCTTGGCTATATGCTAACTATGGCCCTTAAAAGGTGAAGAATACACTTTTAAGTGGCTGCCAGTGCCAGCCATTGGATAATAAAGGCCCCGACTGTGGGCCAAGCAAATAACTAAAGGGCTGAACGCCCGATTGATCCGATCCGGGCCTTCAAAGCGATAGATAGAGCCTCCAATAAGCCGGAAAGTGAACGTGGGAAAGCCAGGTCGCAGTTCCGTTTTTATCGGTGGCCACCACCTAGCCACTCCCAGTTCCCAGTTCCCAGCTCCCAGCTCACTCGAGTGCATTTGCTTTTAATTAAAGGAGAGAGTGCGAGTAGAAGGCCAAAAGTGACTTTTGAAATGGTCAAGCAGATAAAACTGCAATAACTATAAAGCCGGCTGGGGGGTGAAATAAGTGTGCCAGTAGAAATGGTGGAAATGGAGGCGGAGGCGAACCCAAACACGCACAAATTTGTTAAGCGGGTCACGTACTCCGGGAAAGCCCGCCCATCCCGCCGGGTGTGTTGTCATCAACACGAAAATAAAAATCGAAAATTAAACTTGAAACGCGCAAAATGGCTACAAAGGCTACCCACCTTCTCCCGTTTGCAGCGTAAATCGATTTCAATAAACTTTAATTCGTTTTCTTTCTGAAGTCATCAATCGGAAGCCTTGAAAGTGACGCAACAAATTAAACGCCAATAATTTAAAACAATTGCCACTCAAAAATATCGAATAAATAAAAAACCAGGCGAACCGCAAGTGGGAGCGAGACAGGGTTTTGTTTATGGCTTTTAAATCTAATTAAATTCCCATAAAAAGAGCGCGCGAGCGCGGCTAAGCAAGAATCAAATAAAAGTAAATAAATAAAAAATTATTTTTAACTTCAAACGGTCAGAGCGAGAACAAAAGAGACAGCGTGTGGCAAACAAATTGGACCGACAAAACAGACGCAAAACTGCGAACAGCCGGCGACAAAGGGTTAATGAATGCGTGTGACTGTGCGGCGGTTGAGGCGGAGGTGGGGGCGGGGTCACGCAAATTGCCCTAATGACCTGCATTTTGCATTTGAACAGCGATTTATAAATTATTTAAAGGCAATTCAAGCCGGGCGAGGTGGGTCGAGCGGTGTGAGAACTTTGCAACTGACATATGTCGCATACGTCGCATGCGAGCCGCTAACAAAGCCTCACAAAACCTGTTCAAATTATGGTTCACCGACCACTCATCACTCGGTGCCTTATTCTCCATTCAAGAGCAGAGTGAGGGTCATCTGGCCCTAATCTGCCTGCTACCGGGAGTTGCCTTTTGGCCGGATCTTGCTACCAATCTTTGTAAAGCGCTCGCTAAGTAGGGAAAGCAAGGCATCAAGCCCATTGGTTTCTTGTAGTCATAGCGTTCGAGTGTTGGGTGTTTATTTAATTACTAAATAAATGTTTTAACAATAATACATACATATTTCTTAAGATGTATTAAACAAGAAAGGAAAGTAACTTCGGGAAGCCAATGTTTATATACCCTTGAATGAAAATCGATCATAACTCATCCAAAAATGCATCAATTTCGTTTTGGAAAACTTTTCTATGCTAGTTTTTATTAGGTTAAAAAATTAGTTTTTTAAATTCATAATTTTAAATATTAAATTTTTTTGTGAATTTTTTAGAATTTTAACGATGTAACCCCTTAAAAAATTCGAAAAAATGGAGTAAAATTTGTTTCGTTCAAACATGGCTAAATTGAACCGGCTTTAAATGCTAATTAAGAATATATATGATTTATAAGATCGCAAACGACCCCTTCACTTCGTTGCAGGCTTATAATTGGTCCTTACACTGCTTCCCCCCTATAAATAGTACCTATGACTCTTTCCTTTGATTTAAGGATATTCTTTGAAGTTTTTAAGAAGTGAATAAATCTGGGAATTAAAACCTTATTGAGTTGAACTGAATTTTGTACAGATTACGCAAGTCTAAGATTCACAATACTGATCTCATTATTTGGCTTTGTTATTAAAGTCCAGTGATATATATTTAAAACAAGTTCTGAAGCGCTTTGCTAAATATCACCTGTGAAAGCAGGTGTTGTCAATTGGATCGGCAGTGATTTTTTTGCGAGCATTATTCACGTATTCCGGAGTCATTCAACCATAACGGCCTCTAACCGGCGAACACAATCAAAAACAAAGCTCTGATAAGAGCAGTGCGTCGGTTCTCGTGAGGGGTATGAGGGGCATGATCCTCCGTTTCGAATTCAGATTGAGATTCAGAACCAAATTCAGATTGGTGCAAAGCTCCGGCGGAGGCGAGAAAGCTCATTGCATGTGTGCTGGCATATATAACAAGTAAATTGCGCTAAATTTACTCAGTCTCATTCCGCGTGCGAGTATCAAGAAAGATGTCAGCGATCGTTATACGCGCCTTGACGCCCGACGACTTCGAGGAGGTCGAGGCCTTCCTCGCCGTGCACTTCTTCAAGCAGGAGCCGCTGATGCTCATCCCGCAGACAGATCCCGCCCAGAACGCGGTGATACCGGAGGAGTCGGAGCTGCACCGATCTCTCTTGCCGCAGGGCCTGTCGCTGGCGGCCATCGATCAAAACAACGGTGATCGTATCGTGGGCGTGGTCCTGGCCGGCGAGCTGGTGCCCGAGGATCTGGAGCGAGAGTTCCAGGAGGTCGAGCGGAAGGAGGTCAAGTGTCTGCTGGACAAGATCCACAAGTTCCTGGCCGGCATCGAGAGGCGGGCCAATATCTTCAAGAACTTTGGCGTGGAGCGGGCCCTGTACCTCTACATGCTCGGCGTGGACACCTCCGTGCGGCGCCAGGGTGTGGGTTCCCGCCTGGTATCCGCCACTATCGAGCTGGCTCGTGAGCGGGGATACCCCGTGATGGCCTCCACCTGCACGAACATGCACTCCACGCGTCTCATGACCGGCCTAAACATGGAGGTTGTGCTCTCGCAGGATTATGCGGACTACAAGGATGAGCGCGGTGAAATTATCCTGCAGCCCGCTGACCCTCACACCAAGGCCAGTGTCGTGGGCATACGACTGTAAGAAGAGCAGGGCAACGAACCAAAGAACACACTTAGCTAAGTAGGCAATGGATTGGAGTTTAGTTAGAAGATTTATATGTAAGAGAGCTATATTAATTTCTAGCACAAAGAATAAATTTGTTAGAGGTATTTTTTAAACTAAAGGAAATTGTTGTTATCATGTTTAATGTATTTTTAAATAGTATGCTTTTTCTTATCTGTGACTTTGGTTGATAAATCACAGCTTTTGACTAGAGCAATACCAACTACACGTGCTGAGAGCTTTGCTTATCTCTTAATGTTTTGTTTTTAAAAGAAGAATCTTTCTGGGAAAGGGAAAGTCATTTTAGAAATTTAAATAAAAGCAGCATTTCTTGCTAAGAGTACAGACAAATAAGTAATAGATCGGAAAGTCATAAATAAAAACATATTGTTAAAGTTCTTCTATAACTATACAAAAATCTTGGAAACATCAATTAGTTCAAAGTAAGTTTAGTTATATTTTTCCCCTATTTTTACCAATAAACCTTCTTTTGAATATATATTTTCAATGTTAATGCTAAAAAGAATATTTTATTATTTAATGAATGTATTTATCAGTGTATTTAAACACATTTTCTCTAAATTCAATACAATACAATATGGGTTAACCATAAGTAACTTTAACCTGCCAACTTTAACGCTTCAAGTTCTAACCGAGAACTTTTCCGATTCGAATCCGCGCCCTCATTAACTTGGCCTTGCCGCGGTGCCTCCTTTTGGTGTATTTCATCTCTCTTTATGGGGCAATCGCAACGCTGTCGGCATCGTGCTTGCTTTGCCTTTGTTGTTCTGTTTTTCGTACTAAAACTAATTGTTATTTTATTGTGTTTGTAATCCAATCCACGCCAACCGCATGCGATACATGCGAAAAAGTATCTACAAGATACACACATGCGTGTGCCAACCCCCTCGTCGTCGTCGCTATCTTTCCCTTGACTTTGCTTGGCGTTTGGAAAAGCGCTGATTACGTAACACATATGTGTTTAAGTTAATGTTAGCGGAAGAAAGCTTTCTTTTCGCTCACTCTCGAGGAACATCAGCCAGGAGCTTTTCTGATCGCACGAGAGAGAAACGAAACTAAGAGCTAAAATAATAATTATGCTTTTTGATAAAAGAATTTCGTAGAACTGATATGGCAAAATATTTAGAGTATGTTAGAAAAGATATTAAAATAATTACGTTATGAATTTAACAAACATTTCAAACTTGGCATCTTTATTTTAAATATTTTTATACAAGAAAGATTACTTGTAACTCTGCTTACACTGCAGTTTAATAGAATTAAACTGTAATATTTTCCTCATTTTATATTTCAAAAGTCCCCTTGCTTTCTTCTTTCTTCACTTTCTGCCAGTATTTTAAATTCCAGTACCAATAAACAACAAGCAGGAATGTCAAAAATGAGCTGGCCCCCAAAAAGAAACAATAGCCTTTGCAAACACAACCCTTGAGAGAGATCAAAACTAATGGGAGGGGCACTGGGGATGGCCAGACTCAGACTGGCTGCAAATCGTCCGAAACCGACCAGAAACCAACATAATTTACATGTCTGCAGGATAGGTTCGTCCGAGAGCCAGGAAGGCACAGGATATTTGGCAGAGTGGGCGAGGGAACTGTCTGGAGCGTATGTTCAGCATGTTATGCCAGACCAGAAACAGTTGTTGCTTTCCCTCTGGCCGAGACAGACGCCTGAAAGCCAAATAACATAAGAGCGTTCAGTCCTTAAAATTTAAGATTTTTATGCAGCTCAAAATTGCCGCAGTTGATATGGAAATTTTTAATAACATTCCGTTGACAAAGTGCCCAAAATTATGCACCAAAAATTAGGTGGAAATTCAAAATAAAAAAAAAACAAGAGCAAGCCGCAGGTATGACAGAGTCCATAAACTCACACACAGCCGCAGGGTACAGTGTGCTGCGGCTATGTCAACCCGGCATACCCGCAGTTTCAGGTGCAGGTGCAGGACTATATCCGATATTTGCTCTAGTGAATTTTTGATTTATGCCAGCGGAGCGTGACCTAAAATTCCGTGTTCGCACACTGCCAAACTAATTAAAAGTGAAAAGTTGACAACATTTTCTAGTTGAATTTTTGATTTATGGCGCGCAGTTGCCTACCGCAGCGAAAAATTTAATGAAAATTCAATCAAAGTTTGCGGCACTCTCCAGCAGACGTCAGACAGCGCAGGGGACGTGGTGGGGCATTGCAACATATGGCTGGCCAGATGCCCTAGGCCCGGTCTCAGTCCATTTTGTTATTGTCCAAGTTGCCCTAATGAAGATTAATTTAGAACAAGTGCTACTCTCTGCCAGAGCGTGAGTGCGGCTGATTGTCTATTAAAAAGCTGAGAAAAAAAAAAACTGACCAAGGCTGAGTGGTATTATAGTGACTATGAAATACCTTAAAACTACTTGAGAAGTTATATAAATATTATAAACTTTATTACTTGATAGGCAATTTTTGAGACAGACAGGAGAAACAGCCGGACGGTATTAGGTTCTTCTGGTGATTGTTACCTCATGAGGCTGCAAAGATCTAATTCATAATAATGAATTTATCTAAATGAAAACCATATACCTTTCTTTGTTAATATTATAGGGTATGTATAGAGCATCCTCCATAAACGACGCACAAACTAAAATGTTGAAAAAACCGACTGACTACAGAGATAATAAAGATATAAAGATGACAACACTGTCTCGGCGACAACAAAATCTGAGAAAGAAATCATGTTAGTCAATTAAATTCTTTGTGACTATTTTTAAGAACTATTGAGAAAGGTTTGTAAGTTATTTTTCTTAAATAACATTAATTCGGGGATAGAGTTTTTATATATAATAATATGTAAAACTTTCCCTTCAATCTCTTTTTAATATTTAACCACTGTGCATTCGCCTCTTATCAAAAATCAGTAACTATTTTACGAGGGGATCCCAGCTTCTCTTTTACCTCATGGACTTTTTTGATTTTATCGGCAGGTAATTAATTTATAAAACAATTTCCAAAATGCAGCGCTATGGGGGGTGAGCGCTCGATTCATGAAACTCCTCCCTCTTTCGTGGCCACGAATTCTCCGAAGGGAATTTGTGTTTTGTTAATTAGTCAAAAAATACACACGACGAGCGGAATTTAAATTTAGAAAAACAGTCTGGCCCATGCATAATGAAGGCTATTTGAATATTTCACCAAGATACCGATTTCGATTAGGATTTCGTTTCGCTGCCTACACAATGTGTAACGCATTATGATAATTTCCAACTAACTAAGTTCAATTCAGCTTGTTTATCTGATTTACTTCAAGTGGTTGGACCGCTTGCCTTAGCTTCTATTTTCTTTTCCCAAAGTAGTTTGTTTTTTCTCCCCACCACTGAATATTCATTTTGGAACTCAGCCTGGGGGGCCAGGCATTGTGATTAGGATGTTATACAATCAGCATTTATCAAGCAAACTTTGCTTTGGGATATGTTTCTGATATGGTTTACTTACTAACTTTATTTTAAAAGAGTTTTTGTGTATGAAAATAATTTCCAAAGAGCCCACAAGCCGCCGAACTGCATATAAATTAGAAAATCGATTTGAAAACTAACATAACAAAGTTGCAGAAACCCAAAGCAGAGACCTAAAAAAAAAGATATTAATACAAAATGATTTATGTGTCTGCTGCACTGCGGTTCCGTCCAGTCCACCTCAGGGCCAGCTTGGCCTTGCCGAAGCCCGAACTCAGACCCCAGCTTGGTCTCTGGCCATAGCGGTTGTTTCGCTCACATTTTGTTATCTCTGGACGTTAATCTACGCCGGGTCCTGGGAACTGGAGAGACCTGCGAGGCGCCTGCGCAACAGGTAAGGCTGGTTGGGACTGAGTATTGCTCAAGTATCGATCTTTAGCAGCGGGCGTGTGCATGGCAAATGCTCTCTGATTTATCGGTGTTCTTCGGCAGAGGGAATATCTCTGGCCCTGCGTCAGCCTTGGTCACGTTCCTCTTCTCTGCGTTGTGTCGTCGGTTCACTTCACAGGCCCCTGCTTCGATACCTGCTGAGTAAAAATAGCAATGCCATATTGTGCTCAGTGCCCAGGGAAGCGGTGGGAGGAGACGGATGCCCGTCTAAAGTAAAAAAAAACTATGCTAGGCGTTGCCCGTAATCGGATAGTACTACAAAGGGACTCGAAAAAAAGTCAAAAAGTCCAAACCAAACTGACATATCCATTGGCATATCCTCTACTTCAAACTTCTTAAATGTACTAAAAATTCTTTGTAGGGCTTGAAGTTTAATTTATTGAAATCAGAACATTTAAAGTTACTAAACTTTTTAGTAATTTATATCTCTAAATTAAATTGATTCTATTCCCTTGTATATTGTCTTTCCCTTAACCAATGTCGTGTCCTAAAAATGCCATAATTTCGTATCTCAAACTGTTACACTTAACACTCAATCAACCCTCCATAGATCACATCAATCAAATGGAAACTCCAAACACAAATCGCAACAAAAGCTGGCCAAAGCACTAAAACCAAGTCAACATAACCTCGATTTTTCCTTGGCCAAATCCAATTTAATACCAGCCCAGCCCCGGAATAAGACAGCCGGCGAAGCGAAGGACCGAACTAATCAAGGACATGAATGCACAAGCAGACAAACAAAAAAGTTGGACATAATAAATTGGAAAAATATAGAAAAATTACGATGGAAAATTATGACTTTAGTTGGCGACGCTAACGTGAGCGAAAGTCATTTGTAAATGCGGCCAGACGACGACAGAACTCGCTGGGGAGCTGCTCAATGGTCACTTGCGGTCATTAGGGGCCAGCCGACCAGAGGGGTCATCGCATATTAATAATGGACGCGAATTTCTATATATAAAAAGACTTTTTGCTGCAGCCAGGGAAATGTCGCGCAATAAAATTGACACGCAAAGTGTAAATTTGTCACCGGGGGAGAGCAAGGTCGGCGACATGGCTTTCAAGTGAAATGAAGGTCTTGACAGGATGAAAAACAGAATTAAAAGAAAGACATCCTTATAAATAAAGCCTATACCAGTAAGCTCATTATATTGAAGCTATTTATATAGACAGAGATGAAGGGAATTCAGAGATTAATGGATAAAAATAGACAAATATACGAATGGGAGAAGTCTCTTGATGAAAACAAGATTTATAAGAACTCAAAATATGAAAGAGAAAACCAACCTTTCATTTTTATTTTCTCTATTTGTATACAATGTTGAGAAGCTAGTAATACCTCCAGGTATGCAAATGTCTCACTTCCGGCACTTCTTGAGTATAAACTATTTGGTCAAATTAGCCCGAGGAATATTCATGGATCGCCAAAATGCTAATCATATTGCACATTAACTTCCTGCCTATGTGAGCAAACATTTTTTCTCCCTGGCTCCTGGCTGTGTGGAAACTTTCTAACTTTGGGCAGACACTCCCGCGTGAGGCCAGACGCAAACACACACACACACATGCTTAGCTCGGCAAATGGGAAAAACAAAAATGGAAAGCCCTTCCCATACCTTTGTCCCGGCCATATCCTTTTGCTCTGGCTCTGCACACGAAATGGCAGAAACGGGATTTTCAAACATATCGCATATACAAAATGCAAACATGTCTGGCAAACACAAATCCCATAAATGTTTTGTGCCCCTCTGGATGGGATGGGATGGGATGGTGCTGCTGGAAGGTTGAGGGGTACGGTTAGTGATAAAAACTTGCAAAAAATATTTTCATATGTGAAAATGTGTAAAGTGTAAAAGTTGGTCTCTCTCACCGTTCGTGAATCCTGGCTGCTGGCTGCTAGCTCCTGGCTCCCGGCTCCTGGCTCCTGGATAACTCCTCTTCGTTTTGTTGCCTTCTATTCCACTTTGTTTTCTGCTCTGTGTGCTCTGCCCTACTCCGTTCTTAGCCGCTTTTTTTTTTTTTGTCTGCTCTGTTTGCACTATGTGAGCATCAGGTGCTGTGGCAAAAGAAATTACAACAAATCCATTTGTAAAATTGCAAACCGAGACCGAGGCATCTCCTCCGCTTATCCAGTTGCCTTTGATGGCCTTTTTCGGTGCTCGTTTTTGGCCAGTCAGCAGCGATGTGTTGTTTTACGGACATGTTGCGATAAATATCGTGTTTTTAGGGAAAGTATAAATATATTTTTAATTAAGAATGAAAAACGGAAAATCAAATATATGCATAAATGGAATACTCTGTTAAAAATAACAAGATTGATTAACAGACAACTTGCGTTTTAAGGCACAATCATAGGATCCTTTTCCAGTTTCCCACCTTTATTTTAGGGTTTCCTTTTCCAGAGATTGGCCACTCCCTTTGGCACTCTCTCCTGTAACCAATTACAGGACCTGCTTTAGCTCCCAGCGTTCTCGGGTAGCTCCCTCCTGTCATTATGGACTCAAAAATCAAGATGGAAGCCACTCACTCGGTGCCTGTCATTTGCCTGGGCAAACATTCATCTTACTAAAGTTTGCCCAGGCTCCTCCAAATCGCACGCCCCTCACAAAGCTTTTCGGCGAGAGTGTTCCCTCGGCCCAGGCCCGAGACATTCATCAATTTGTTAGGAGAAGCCTGCAAAAACACAGAAGCAGGCGGCTGCAGCGACTGCTTGGAAGAAGGAAAAAGGCGAAAAATTGAAACGAACTGCAACTGCAGCCTGCACATAAATTTGGAAGAGTAAGTGCAGCGTCCTTCTGCCGCCACCTAGCGACGCCACACCAGCTGCCAAGCCCCTTTGCCCACTGCTCCTGGTCAGCAAACTACACACGTCAAATTTCAAACAAGTTCGGCTGCCGTAGGACATGCAACAAACGACCAACTCCCAGACACAGGTAGCTGGAAAAACGGAAAAAAGTCTGTCCTGGGAGTGAGGAAGCCCGGCTGCCAGACTCCTGCGGAATGCAGGAGAAGGAGCCAGAGACGGAGCCGGAGCAGGAACAGGATACGGAGCACTGGCTGGCAGCAGCAGGAGCTGGAGCTAGAGCACCTGGCATCTTTTTTGTCTGCGCTCCAACCAGCCGCCTTCTATCTTATTTCATGGCAACAGCCAGGGCAACAATGAAAATGGCCAACTGCTGAGGTTGAGGTAAAGGTAAAAGGAATTTCCGAGCTCAGGTTTATGCATAGCTCAGGTGCACGGCAACCGAGGCGCTGCTGATTTACTTCTGCCTTAAATAGCCGCAGGTGAGGTTTAAGGTCAACAGAGTTGCTTGTTTAAAACTGTAGTTTCGCCCGTTGTGGGGATACGAAGGAAAGGCTCGGCCAGGCCTGCCTTTAAGAGAAAAATGGAATTATGGGTTTGGCGCCTCGAGCCCGGTGAAAATGAAATGATCTGTATGCCTTTGATGATTAAAGCAAAACATAATTACCCTTTAAGATTGCATTCCGGCATTCCAGCAGATATTCACAAATTATGCTAAGTTGTATGCACTTTATTTTAGATATTGCGAAAGTTTGGCCTTCGCTGCAATTGCAACTCAGACGTTGCAAGTTTGCCCATTGGAATTGTTGCTCTCGACTGAAACAATAACTGCAGCTGCTCATCACGCTCAACTTTTACTGTTTTGGCCGTCGAGTTCCCCAAAATCTCCACCCATCACCTATGCCACCTGTCGTTGGTGGCCTTTCTTTTTCGACAGAGGCAGAGGTAGAGGCCAGCTCACGTTAGTTTGGGGAATTGCAAATAAATATTTTAACTGCAGTTGCAGATTATTTTAGTGCTACGGCAAAACTCCACAAGTCGTAACAATGCGGAGCAATAGCAACTGGGGCAACTCGGCTTAGATTTCTCCGGGGAGCTATGATAGAGTGCGCCCCGTAACGAAGACAAAACGTCCGGCAAACTTTGGGTGTGGTTGGGAAGGAAGAGTTCCCTTTCTTTATTCAGGTTCGCACAATTTCATTTCTCCAGACTACTTTCTGTTCAGGTTGTAGTTCCTCATATAGATGCCGGCCAGGACCTCTTGGATGCGGCGACGCCGCTTGTCCTGCATGAGGATCGAGACCAGGTGCTTGGGACTCACGCCGCGGTTGCTCTGGCGGTCAAGTGCCTCGATCTCCTCCTCGGTGACCAAGTCCTCGTCGCGATCATCATGGGCCAGCGAGGGGGTTCCATTAGATTCGGCAGCAAGCTCCGAATTACCGTCCTCGGCGGCCTCGACGACATCGGAGTCGTCCTCGAACAGGCTGCCATCGGCAAGATCGTCCAGGCTAAGGCCCTGCAGGATGTCGGCGATCGAGGGCACGAAGGCGCTGCGGCGGGCACTGGTCGAGTTGGTGCTGTTGCTGCTGGAGGCTGGCAGGTAGATGCCCTGCATGTTGTTGGGGTTGATGATCAGGTAGGTGGGTCCGCCGCCGACAGTGTTTGGGAACTCAACTCCTGGAAACGGTGGCGGAGGAGGACGGGTAGGAGGTGGTGGTGGTGGATAGTACGGGTAGTAAGGATAGTGAGGATGGTGATGGTGATGCCTGTCTTCTTCGTAGTCCGAGTGTTTGCTGGGCTGCTGCACTATGATGATGGGTTGCTGTGAGTTCCGGTGGCTCTCCTGGTTGTCGCCGCGCTTAAGGTTCCACAGCAGTCGGGGCACGATCTTGGAGAGGGCTGCAAGGATCAGGGTTAAGCATGCGAAGAGTATTCTAGGATAATCTGTCTTACCGCTCTCCTTCCGGGCCTTGCTACCAGAACTCTGCTCGGCAGCTGCCAGAGTGAGAAGAACTGCAAGGAAGACCAAGGTGCTGATGGTTCTCATGGCTTCTGAAGCTGACTATGTTCTAACTCTGGAGGTGTAACCGTTTTTATACTAATTTTACCTGACTCGTGCTGAAATTTCGCTTCTTTTCAAGTGCTAGTTTCACAGATGATCCACTTATCTGTGGATAAAGTACCAAACTTGCTCATATCGCCTCGTAAATCAAATTCGTATTCGATGCCCTCCACTCCATTTATGGCTGTCGTTAAACTAGCTCCCTTTGCCCGGGTCTCATGCCTATTTAATGATCGATTTAGCACCAAGTTATCTTCTGCAGATTGCCCTCAGATATGCGTACTTTCAGCTCGGTGCGCTAATGTGTTTAGTTTATAGACTTTGTGATCTGTGTACACAGGTCGGCGGACTTCCCGATCAGATAATTTACAGACTGGATCATTGGCCTCGGGTTTCATTGAACTTTGGGGAGAGTTTAGAAAGGCTTCAAGGCTGATTCATTGGGTTTCCAAAATTAAATCAATTTATTTCTAGCTCATCAGGAGATAGTCTTCGGGGGAATTTGCACTCTTTCCTTGCTTTTCAAAATAAATTAAGAAACAAAGACACTGAGTGTTATGACATGCAAGAGTCTGATAAATAATAGTTTGATTCAAATGTATAATAAATTTGAAAGGCATACCCTTGGCATAAGCACAAAAAAATCTTTCCACCTCATCCCTCCATGCCATTTGATTCCCCAAATAAAATCCATTTCCTGTCCTGCGACTAAGCAAACACAGCATAACAGTGTACAAATCTCGCACACTAAAAGCAAAATGGCAAAGAGCAAATACTATCTGAACGAATATCCGTTACAAGGCCCGGCAAAAGCGAAAGTCGGGCCGAGGCCGTTTCATCCTGCGCAATCAAAGGCCAAAGACAACAATAAGTCCTGGGGAGCACACGAGGTAAATATTATTTAAAAAACCGAAACACGTAGGCGACACAAAGTACAAATCGCACTCAATCAAAATCACCTCAAGACCGCACACAGAGCGAAGCTTCCCAGACGAAATCCCACATTACAGCCGGAGCAGTTCGAGGAGCAGCGCCGTAAGTAAAAATAAATAAGGGGATAGGGAGCACTCTCTCTCTGGCCAGAGATGGCAACAGGAGTCGGGACCAAGAACTCAATACAGAAAACTGTCATGTACGAGGATTTAACAGATTTAAATTCTATTTGGCAAGGGCGCCGGGTATGGGTAGCCGAGACTGGTGACCAGAGACAGGAGTGGAGGGAAGGCTGGAATCAATTTTTTGTAGCTCAGCCCGCATGGAAAACACTTCAGAGAGCTGTCATTTAAAACTGACCAATGGCATTTGGAAAAGATTTACTTGGTTTTTTCTAAGGCCAAGTCTTCTCGTATCTAGTGGGTAATATATATCAGACAAGACAAAAGAAGTGTTATTTTCTGTCAAATAATAAATAAAGTTTATTAGAAGGTACACAGTTTTCAATTATTATTTATGTATAAAGTAGTTAGTTAACTTATGAATAACTTGTACATCAGACAGCTTTAAAATATAGAAAAGGTAAAGTTTTTAAAGTAATAATCCAAATATTTGTACCCTCAATTAGGGCATAAAACCAAAATGCATTCCTTTGATTATTATCAAGCACTCTTAGACCTAATTAGGTTTCAAAAAGTGCTCTGTCTCTCTTTAAATTTTGATATGACTACACCTTATGATTGCCCCAAAAAACTAGGACGCCCATGAAACAGTCTGTCTCTGTCCTAGTCCAGCTCACATGTCCGGCCACTTAGGCAACATTATTAGGTCGCCTTGGTCAGTGCTTCTCTGCTCTGCGTGCGAATATTTATCGATTGCCATGAGAATCCAATTCGTTATGCTGAAATCTACGGGCTCCGCCTGGCAGGCCACCTGCTCGAAAGGCGCCAGGGCACAATCTCAGCGGGACACCCGCCCATTTGGGGAGGACTGAGAGCGCAGTTCCCTTTGGCCGAAAACGGGTATAAATGAAAAATCAGCAACAAACGGCAGAGCATACACTGGGTCCGCCTGGACTCGGGTCCGCACTGGCCCAAATTTGCATCTATTCCGGCATTTTTACGTAAATTGGCAGTTAAGACAGAGATAGACAACCCTCAGCCCCGTTCCCTGGCACCGGGGGATGGATGAGTGTTTGCAGATACGAGGAAAACTGGCACGAGGAACTCTCCTCTGCGCTTGGTGCTTAATTAAAGCTGTGTGGCCTCGGCCAGCATCCAGACGTGTTAATCTACAGGGTGCTCCGATGGCCCCAGATTGGGATAAGTGAAGGATGCTCGGAATTTGTTCGCAATCTGTTGGCTCTTCTATGAGGTGACCTGAGCTCCAAGCCAATAGGTGGTTTGGAAGGAGCCCCTTACTACTTGGAAGTTGGGATAATCAATAATTTGATAGTCAACACTCAAGGCAATTTTCCTGAATAGTTGGCAATCTATTTAATATTTATCAGCCGCATTTTGCAAATCTTTATTTTTGTAATAACTCCTCTGACATGGAATTAGTTTAAAATGTATTTTATTTTTAAAATATTTGCTTTTATCAATACGCACTCACCGAATCCACTCTGTGTTGGATCATCCCGGACCGAGAAAGGCATTTCCCTCCATTTCCGGCACGCTGCGAATGCGCTTGTGACGCGTTGCCATTTCACTTCCGGCGCTGGACCTGGACCGTCATGCTTAGCTTCGGCTACACTGCGGAAAAACGTGCTCGACGGGGCCAAGGGGGGGAGTTCATCCCCGGCTGATTCCAGCTTCTGGCGGGAAACGAGCTTCGGGTTCTCCCAGTGCAAAAGCAGAGCGCAGAGCACTTTCGGTGGCCACTCAGCAGCACAAATTTTCGGCAGCACGCTTTTCCGGCTTGCCGACGCAGCAGCAGCAGCAGCATAGAGCTGGCCACCTCCCACCTCCCACCCACTTTCCAGCTCCCAGCATGGTCCTCAGCCACTCGACCTTCCTTGGAGACGGGGCCTCCGCTCACTCTAGTTCAATAAGGATTTCCGTTTCAATTCGTGCGCAGCGCCTTCGCTGCTGCTGTCCATTTTCATTTATCGAGTTTTTCACTTTGACGACCTTTAGGCCCGAGGCTCAACTTTTTACACTTTTAGCAGCATTTCGCCCGGCTGCCCTCCGTCTCCGTCTCCGCTCGCATTAGTTATTTATTTTTACTTTTGTGCTGATTTCATGCGATTGCTTTGCGACTTTCGGTGTTGCTCTTTGTGCTTGATTTGCTTTCCAATTTTCAATGTGTCACTTTATGAACACGGCCATTAATCAAAAACAAAAAAGGCAGAGGGAATGGGAAGGGGAAGGAGAAGGAGAAGGAAAGTGAGCCAAGGAAAGGAATTATTGCTTAAATAAGCGTGTTTTCCCGGGTAATGGACGGACCCTGTGAAATGAACCGACCACAAAAATGGCCTGAGTTGGCATTTCCACTCGCTGGCTGGAAAGTCCTTCGGCGCTGCTCTTATTGATTTTGCCTTCATGCGCCATTTGCGCGGCCACTGTTTTGCATGCTACGCCTCAACACCCATTCAATACGATGTAAGATTTTTCCTTTTTTTTCGGTTAATAATTTATAGGACTCGGCAGGAAAAAAAAAATAAAGGAACAACATTAAAAAACTACAAATCAATGTGCTTGCTTGCTTGCTTGGTCGGCAAGTGCCGAGTAAATATTTCCCGGAAGAGGAATCGCGGTTGAACTCATGACCGAGAGATGGAATTCTGAAGGAGTAATGTAAAGATTTTCCAATTGATTTACTTTTAAAGTTGCCACGCGTATATTTAAATTTATATACACAACATTTTAAAAATCCGTAGCTTGGTTACTGATTCAAAAGAGTTCTAACTTTGAAAATTAGTATTTTCCACATGCTACTGTTCCAATAAAAAACTTTTTTCAAAGCCATTTTAAGATCCATTCTAGGCAACACTTAATCAACTTTTATGATTGCTCGTGCCGTGCACATCTGGTATTTTTTCTGTAAACTAGGGCTGCATAAGTCTCAATCCCCCAAACAGCCACAAAACACTGGCATTACAACATTTAAATATTTTTAATTCCCCGCACAGGCGGCGCAGTTGAAAGGCCGACCTGGCAAGTGACATAAAATTAAAATCAAGTCTTGTGCGGACAGCTTGTTCTATGCCAGGCAAGACAAAGACCTTACCCAGCTAGCTTTTTACTTGGAGTGTCAAGTGTCAACACCGAAATGATTAGATAGGCGTTGCCGCTAACAACTGTCCCTGCTCCAGCTCCGTCTCTGTCTCCAGCTCCAGCTCCTTAGGGGGCGTAACCGAGGAGGAAACAGCAAAACCCATTAAACGGACCGAGAGGAAGACATTCGCGCACTGTCAGCGCCAGCTGTGCCTCGGTCGGGCAATATCACACCTCCCTCTCGGTTAGCATTCGGGTTTACGGCGCAGTTTTGATTTCAAAAATATTATGACGACTCTGAAAGTTACAGCCCTGCGGAAGACTCATTCGCCTCACTCGAATCGGAATCATTTCTGGCTGCAGTCATCGCTGGATCCCCTGCTCCTGTCCCTCTCTCTTTACGTCTATCACTCATATTTATGGATTTGTAATTTTAATTTCGCCTCGCACTTGGCCTTTCCTAACTAGTCTAGGAACACACTGGCAGCTCCACCCACTCTGTGGAACAGGTTTCAGGGATCGCAGAGGAGGCAACACTGGGGAATAATTTAATTTGTTAGTAAATTATTATATTAATTTCAAGCATTTAATCAAAAATTGTAATAAGAAATTAAACATAAAATTTGTTTTAAAATACATTTTGGAATTTATGTGTCCTACATAATACTTCCTGTAATAGTTTGTTTTGGAAAGATATTCCTCTCAGTGCAGGGACATGTGCCCCTCTAGTTGCGTGCGTTTGCGGGGGCGTGGTGCTATGTAGCTGTGAGCTGTGAGCTCTACGCCCCTCTGGGCCATCTTGACAGCTCTTCGAAGCCATCCGGCGAATCGTTTGCATTTACGACTGCTGGGGGCAAAGGTTTTTGCCTTTTACGACTCTTTCCATCGTCTGCGCGGGAATTGTGCATTTTGGCCAATGCCTTCAGTTGTCTGGAGAATGGGAATAGCTCTTGGGGGAAAGTTGGCCAACAAGTTTGTGATGTTGTGTAACCATTTTTTAATTATTTTAACAAATTATACCAAAAATCGGTAATTTGGGAATACGAAATAAAGCTTGATTATGATTAGACGTTATGAAAAAATCTGTTTGATTCGTCGTTTTTCTACAAGTCAAGACTCAAAGTCAAGGCAAAAAGTCCAGAGTTTTCTTTGTTTTTCTTTAATTTACTATTTTATTTTATACTGAAGAGTACTAACTATAGACTTCTTCTCTAATTTTCTTATAAATTTAAAGTTTGGCATTTTAATTATTTCATGTTTCTCTAAAATCCGTTTCGTTCTATGATTAATCCAAGAGTACAAGCACACAACTAATAGTTATTAACACATTTTATATGCATTTTTATACACATTGTTTTTGGCTAAAACCCAAAAATATCTCTTAAATCTTAGAGTGTACCCAAAATATGCAATCAGAAAGTGCAAATTGTTGTTTTGCAAATTTCTCACACCGCGCATGCGCTTTTCCTGTCATGCTTTTTTCCCCATTTTTTTTTTAATTGTAAGCCGGGAGACCCAAAACTAAAAATCTGCCAGGTCGCGAAGGTCGTGGCAAAAACAAGGCAAACAAAAAACAGAGAATTGGTCAAAGTCCCCGGCAATAGTGAATATTTATAACACCTCCGATTCGCTTATTGTTCCCCTTCAGCCAGTCTGCCGGTCTGACCGCCTGCATTTCCGCTCTTTGTTGTTCCTGCCGCCGCGTCTGGACGACTTGGCTAAGGTTAAGGTTGCAGACTTTGAAAATAAATGCGCAGAAATTACGCTGCAATTATGCGGCGTCGGAGACGTGGAAAAATTATGGCTCTGGGAATCTTTCGTTTGGCTAAGCGAAAGTTGCCCCGCCACACGGACAACCCAACCCCGCGACATATAGTTTATGGCTGTGTAAATGGCGAAGCTAAAAAGCTGCGGGTCCTAAGAATCATAGCCAGAAAAAGAGCCTTGTATATGTAGTATATGTATTCAGCGGAAAATTAATAAATTGCAGTTGAATGAAGCCCTGTAAGGAATGTTTTTTTGTAGATGTGAATTGTAATATTGGACTTTAACTTATTGCTGCAAGATATTAAAGCCTAGTTGTTCTTTAGAAGAATAAATAAAAGTAGAACGACTTCTTTGAACTTATTTCAGAACATTTTATATTCATATATCGGAGAAATAGAGATGTACATTTATTTACTTTAGATTTTATTCTATCATAAAGAAGGGTCCTGATAATAAGCTTAATTAAGTAGCAATGATAAATATCCCATATTTTTAAAGCATTTATTTAACACTCCACCGAGATCTTAATTTTCCAGCAATCTCTAGTTTTTCAGTTCTGTTTAATTCCAATTACTTTCGCCATCATCTGATCTCCAAAAACTGCCGACCATTGTTGGTTTTGTCGGCATGTATGCTGCTACTGCTGCTGCTGCTGTTGCTTTTGCTGCTGCTGTTGCTGTTCCTGTTGCTCGTGTTGCTAGTGCCGCCACCAGCTGAGTCACTAAAAAGTTGCATTTTATTTGCTCTCCAAGACACGACGCCAAAATTATTGCACTCTCCCTCAGTGCTCCCTCCCCGGGCCCTGTCCCCCTGCTATACCCTTTCTCCATTTCCATTGCATTTGGCTTTCTTCTTTTTCGCTGCGCGTTTGCTGTGTCGCTGGCATTTAATTGCCACATGCAACACATGTTGCCGACGTCGACGACGACGACACCGACAACAACAACAACACCAACGCTCGCAAAAAGGACAGCTTGGAAAAATTAATAGAAAAACATTTTTTAAACCATTTTTTAATTTCGGCTTTGTGGGCGTCGGACAACGGCAACGACAACAACAGCGCGCCATAAAGACCCCAAAAAGTGGCGGAAGGCGGAGCAGAGACGAAGCCATTTTTTATATTTTTTTTCTTCATGGTAATTGTGGTTAATGTTATGGATATTTTATGTGGGAAATAAGTAGAGCCAGACACTTTTGCGAAAGAGACAAGGAGAGTGAGTAAAATGTTGGATGATGGGAATTTAAATGGAATTTGTGAAGGAAAATGAGATTCTTGTTTTTGGGGAAAAGGTATTTCTGGCAGTAAAAACTATAACAGATAGTGAGAAATATGGTTTTAAGTTACCTTAAGTGAAATTTAAACCATTTTTCACAGTCAGTTTAGTTGTTTGTTTTGACTGAAATATAGGACTACAAAATCCTCTATTTACAAAGCAAAAAATTTGTAAGTCCAAAATTATCGAATGCTTCCCTCTCGATGCACGCACATCCCTCCCTCAGTCGTAAGCCCGTCTGCCTTTTGAATGTTTCGAGCCGCGGGGCCGATCATTTGCAACTCCACCTCGCAACCGGCTGCTGCTGCCCCATTGCAGTGGCGGCCGTGGGGAAGCGGGGCACTGAAGTGGGCAGTTGCCGCGAAAAGACCTGCCTGTGGCCATAAAAACTACTAGACTACTATGCTCCAAACTCCGCTCCACTCTCTGTGTGCTCAAGTGGCGGGCGGGATTGTTGCCATAAAATTGTATGCCTTTATTTTTGGCGACTTTGCCGGCGACAACAGCGCGGCAGCAACAGCAAGAGCGGCAGCGGCAAACAACTAGCAACAACCAGTCGCCAGCCACTGAAATGCGGCACATTTGCAACTTTGCTGCCACTTCCACTGTCAAGTTGGCGTAAAATTTTTCATTTCGCATATGAAAGGAAGTGTGGGCGCCAGATCCCCCAGATGCCTCTCCTGCCTCTTAGTTCGCCTGCTCCCTTTATCGCTCTCTGTCGTTTGCTTTTCTTCTGCTCTTTTCTTTTCACATTTTATTAATTGCTCGAGTGAATTTTCGCGTCGGCAAAATGCCTGTGAACAGTTTTCATTTTGCTGGCTGGAGCCTTTTGATCTTTTCCTCTTGAGACACTTTAGGCAGATGAAAACTATCAGACGTCGAACTTTGGCCGCAGCAGATGTCAGCACAAACGAGGACGCATCATCACATCTGAGGGTCTTGACAATGACTAAAGCGTTAGAACTTTAATTTAGGGAAATTATGATTTTTGCATATCTGAAGACCTGATTCTTTAATTTATAAGATTGCACAGGATTCCTTTAATATAGAAATTTTCAAACAAACAAAAAAAACTTTTTTTGGATGTATCGAATATGAGATACTGGACTGTATCTAAGGTACCTCTTTATTTATTTCTTCAAATAAAAATATGATAAAGTTATAAACAAGGCGCTTGGGAATAAACAAATATTTAAAATAGAAAATAAGTATAAACAAGGTTTAAATGAGTCAATAGTAACTAAGCTTTGATTTCAGCTGGCAAAGATGGAATAAAACAAATTAATGCAGTCAGTCCGATTGTGATAAAATTACTCCTGTTACTTATACTGGCAAACTCTGAAAGACACTCAGATATATAATTATTTTTGCAACTTATTTATGTTTGATTTATTTTACAGAATCAAAAAATATAAGTCACAAAGTTATGATGCATATTTTTCTCTGGAATTTATGAACTCCAACTATATGGTACTCACTCTATATTGGTGCTCCGATGCCCGAGGAACTTTTGGCAACTAGTTTTTCGGATGCTTTAAGTTTGCCACTATTAAACACAGGCACGGCTGTCGCATTTCCGGCTGTCGGAGGAGGGGCCTAGACCCCCTACACCCCTCCCTTCCGCTACCCGGTTGTGCGCGGCACTTTCGTTCAGTTTTTCGCGCTGTTTATATTTTTGTATTTTGACACGTTTTGGCATCGCGCCGAGGGATCCGCAGGGGGACGCCGGAGTTTAGGTCCTCGGTCTCTGTGTTTGTGTGTGTGTATGTGAGTGCGTCTGACATTTTACATAAATTTGTGCTTGCTCAGCTCTGGAAATCGTGCCGGGGAGACAGGCGGCCGCCCTGGGGTCTCCAGTCCCATGACTTGCTGTCATGTGACAAAAACGCGACAGTTTGCAAGGTCACGTCACGTTAATTTGCTGACAATGATGTATTTAGGGGTGACTGCCAGCTCCTCGTTCTCCCGTTCTCCTGTTCTCCCAGGACCCCGATCCCGTTCTTAAAGCCGCGCCAATTAAGCGAAATTTCTGTAAATCCTCCGCCTAACCCCCTGTTAAATTTCCCCGATTTCTCACCATGTTTTTCCCCGCCACTTTTCATTGCAGGGAAGGAGCAACAAAATGTAGAAAAGCCCGTGAAGATTAGCAACGTGCGAAGAAACGCGCAGAGAGACGAGAATAACGCGAAATCAAAATGCCGGCAATAAAATTACAACAATTGAATTCAATTCATTCACGACCCGCCAGGCGGCGGAACTGCCCCTCCGATTGCCCGGGAACAATTGAAGGACCCTACGGCCTCTGGCATTCGGCAACAAATTATTTAAAAAGTTATTGCCACATTAAGCGTCATGGTGTTAATAACAGTAAAGCTTTATGTTGGCTGACACTGGCTTTGATTTTATTGGCCAACCAGAGCGGACTGGGAGTGGCAAGAGCAGCCGCTGCCGGAGCAGGAGCAGGAGTCGGAGTTGGAGGAATAAGCTCTAGCCTGTCGGGAGGCGCGTCGCATTTGGAAATCGGTAAGTGTCTCTAGCAGGATATACTTTAAACTTTAAACTTAATGATGAATAGTTGTTAAGTTGTCTTTAAATTTAACAAATCCATTTTAAAATTAAAAGCTCAAATTCAAGCCTGAGTAATCCTTTAAAGCTTTTATTTTCGTCCGATTTTATTTCTGAAATACTACATTATATATTTATAATTTGAGTCTTTTGTACATTTAGAATTCATTTAACGATGTAAACATGTTTGAATACATTCAAAAAAAGACAACAAATAAATACTCACAAAAATGTCCCTACTTCAACCCCAAAAGCCCAAACTCTCTGAAATCGATGAGAAATATTCCATATGCTCACTTCCCATGAAGTGAAATTTATGCATTTTTATTTCGACGTAAAAAGGTACACAGAAATATTGTGGAAAATATTTAAATGGGCACGTAACAAAGCCAATTGCAAATGAAAAAGAATTTGAAACCGAATTTTATATCGGTCATGCATGGGCGGAGCCAGGGGCTGAGCTACCCCCACTTAATGCTTCACCGCACTCTCGATGCAACAGTTCGGCAGTACCGAGCAGGAGCAGGACCAATACCAGGGACAGGAGCAGTAGCTGGAGACGTGCACTTCATTTCGGAGTGCACTAAATAGTCGAAGGCACAGTGGGATTTGCATTTGCATTCAGCAATCAACATTGAAATCAATCAACCGCAAAGGAAGAGCCCGCCTGACCTGTTCGCCTGCTCAAGTATTTACCAATAACACAGAACCGTAACTAATAAATGCTGGCCCGGAGAACGGAGACCGGGAACCGGAGACCGGAGACTGGAGACCGGAGACCCGGCACGCACTCGACCACAACCAATTACGGGAAATTTACGCAAAACGCCAAGGATCCGTCGACTCCTATTCCGGCTGCGTCATTAATAAACATGAGGTTGGGCATAAGCCCGTATTGGCACGGGATGTGCCGGGATAAATGGACGGTGAACGGTGAGCGGTGCACGATGGACGATGGGTGGTGGTGTGGTCAGATGGAGATGGATGCCAAATCGAAGCTGCTCAGCGGCGCTTTTGATAGATGACTGCGTCTTCGGTCGCTCGTACACAGCCGTCTCCCTTCGACTTCAGCTCCAACTGGCGCTGGGCCTCCGTCGCCGCCGCTCATTACCATTGCTGATGGCCGCGTGTGTGGTCGGTCGCGTCCATCACAGCTGGCCGCTCTGAGGAGGAGTTGCTGCCTTGTTGTTATTTTATTCCCGTCGGCCGGGCATAACAAATTATCTTGTTGCTGTGAGCCGCTGCCTCGTTAGCCGGCAGCTTGTTTTCAGCAATCGAAAGATGGCAGCTATATTTTCCACAGTCGCGATGAAGATGCTCTTGGCTCGAAATCTACTACAAACTTTAGTTTAAAAAAATTTTCTTTTATTTATTTAGAAACGTTTTCAATGGTTTTTAAATCTATCTCTTTCTATGCTGAGAATAAACCAAAGGTAATGAGGAGTAGAGTGTGCTAGAAAAATACACATTTTATACATTTTATATTTGAAAACCCGATAATAACTCGAGTCACCTGCATTTCACATACTCTCCTTACATCATTTCAGCTAGAAATAAGAAATCCCTTTGACAGGACTCTTAACAAAGCTAATAAACTCTCCTTTGAAGACCGAGAGTGTGCAAAACCAGGCCAGGTCGGTGGCAGGAAATGAATGAAGCCAAACGAAACCCATGTTGATGTTGGTCGTTCAGTGCGTCCGTCCGTCTGTCTGTGGGCCTGTCTTATGGTTCAGCTGTTTATTCCAATATGCGAATCTGGATCTGGGCCGGAGTCTGTGCTCGCATTCATTTAAATGCGTAAATATCTGCATGCGTCTGCCATATTTTATTTGACCGTAAGCGCGTTGAAATGCTGTTCGAGTCGCTTTGCAGCCCGACTCCACAATCTGTATTTAAATTGATAATGTTAAAGCGCACTCCGTTTAAATGGTCGCATAAATCGTCTGAAATATGCGTTGAAAAGTGGCCAACAGATCAGGTAAGCCATTTCGGCCCGCACACTGCACCGCACCGCACCGCACCGCCAGCCAGCCATGGTCCGCATGATAAATGTGCGACAGTTAACAATCGGAGGTCAAGTGGTGTCTGGCCATCTGCAGCAAGCGCCGATCTGACTGGAAAGCACACGCATTTCTGGGTAAAGGAGGAGATGGGAAGGTAGAGCAGGAGTCCAATACAATGCAGGTTGAATGAGTCTCTAAAAAGATATTCGACAAAATACATACTTAATCCAACTGTTATGAGTATAATAGCTCTTAAACTCTTTAAACTTTAGTTAAGAAACTTGCCCAATTATTATAGTTAAATGAAGCAGGTAATACGCTTGTCCACAGATAGTTATTAAATCGCTATAAAAGCGACATACAGTTTAATGTTTCGATGAGAAACTGGTTTCCGTTGTCCCATAACCACACCAAATGGCATTTTATCGGTCCACACCACTAATCCCAGCTGTTACTTAGTCGCAATCCATGTAAATTCATTTCATTTTCGAGCATTTTTCGATCTCCGCCAGCCAATTTCCAAGCTAATTGCATGGGTTATGCATCGATTTGCACAGTGCTCGTGCGTGGTTTACTTTTACTTTCCAGCACCCGAAAAATATCACGGCCGTTGACAAGTGAGACCCACACACGGTCCCCCTTTATTTCCTTCTGTATTCTTTTTTTTTTTTTTGTGGATGAAAAACCTGATATGGATTGCCATTACATGCTGTCTTGGCCAAAACAGTGGCCAACACGATAAACTAAACACCGAACGGCGAACTGCGGCAATGCATGTAATTTGGCCGCCGCTCGGAGGCCGTATCCGCGGTGCCAGAAAATCTCCATTTAAAGTGGCGGCTGCAGCAGCCGCTCTCGGTGGCAATCAAAAGTAAATGCGACACTAAACTCCAGCTTCTGGACCGAAGGGGGCAATCTGCGGCACAGTATTTAGGTGAAATTCAGTCGACTTGTGGGGTAGAGCATAAAACCAGCTCAGAGCAGGCGGGTATCGATGGTGGCCGGACTTCGATGGGTATTAAGATTGCAATATAACCAAACCAATTATTTACGACCTTTTCAGAAAGCCTAGTTCCTATATAACTTTCGGTATATCAGGGCCTATAAACCATTAAAAACATGTGGCTTTTCTTGGCAATATTGGTTTTTTTTCTATAAAGTTGACCGCAGGCTCGCGGCTTTAGCCCAAGGTATGCCTCCTGGGTGCAGCTCGGCCAGATGTGCAGATGTATTATAGCTGCAGTGTCGATCGCCGAGTGGCGATAAGATTTTCCACGATCCAGCTAAAATAATAGCTTGGCACCCACCGAACACCAAAGTGCTGCACATTTTGCATGGCTCGGCGATAAATTAAAAAAGCCCCTGTCCACGCTTGATAACTCGGCGACGATTAGAGGGGCCCCCAGTCCCAGTCCCAGTTCCACTCCACTCCGGTCTAGTCCCGGACCCCGAGACATCGAACATGTATCTGTATCTCGGCCTCCTTCTTTGTTCCGGGCGTCGCCGGGCTGAGACATGTGTTTGCGCCGATAGAGCGTAAAAGTGAATGCTCGCAATGTGGTGACATGCATTTAAGATGCTTTGGCTGTAAATTATGTTAATTTATTACCATATCTGACCGGAATCAGAGTCCAACATGGATGCATTACAAGTGGCATTTATCAGCTTCACAAGAAGTGTTTGTAAACATATATCATTTAAGCATAAACTTCAAACTATAAAGATTTGACGCAAGAATAAATTTAAGAAGCTGAAGTTGGGTATTTTTAGAGAGTTTAAAAATAAACTAATTATAATAATTAGTTAGTTTTATGCTAAATGAATTTTGTATTATTAGTTCAATAGTAAAAAGTATTTTAAGTTACGTATTTTTACTTGTATTAATGAAAGAATTGTTTGTATGGTAAGCAACTCTCATCCTAGTTATCATTCCCAAATATTTACAATTTAAAAACCTATTTAAATGTTGATAATTATTGATTCCGAAATATAAAACTTCACACTCTTTTAACTTCCAAGATACAAATAATAACTCAAAGCTCAGTATCGCTGCTTAATGGGGCGTGTTTGATATTTGTCACGTCGGCGTAAATTTCCCACAGATCATTCGCTGGAGGCAAAGTCAACCACGGGTCAGCTACGATACTTTTTAATTGCATCCGTGAGATACTCGCGCTTTTTACCGCAATTGAAAGCCAATTAAAATGCGTGCGTAATTTGTTTACACTGTTCTCGAGTTCCCCCCCCCCCACCGGCTTCAGCTTACTTTCAGCCCCAACGAACCGTAGCCAAAAGTTCCGTTCGCGAGTGGGCGGCATACAGAAAGGACTGGAGAGCACTGAAGGGGGACTGGAGGGAGGAGCGTCCTGGCCATAAAAGACGCCTTGTTGCTTTTGTTGTTTATGAGCGCCAGCAGATACGCGTCATTAAGCGCGTTTCTGGCGCGTTTTGCTTGCTATTTCCCCGCTGTAACGGTCGCTGGGAAAGTTTTCCCACTGCCTGATTTTCAAAGAGTGGAGAATGCTGAATACTCTGTAAATCAGATCTCGGATATTTGTGTCAACACATTTCAATCTTTCTTCAAGGTTTGATAAGCAAATTATAATGATTAGTTTACCCATATTCCTTTCATAGTCAGACTGCTAAACTGAACATATGCTGCTCATATCTTTGAAGCAAGGATTTATTTCTGAATTGAACAGATACAAAACTTTATCTCCGGCAAGTCAACACTCTGCAAAAGCTCAATTTTCCGTATCCGAGTGGTTAGAGCTCAATTAAGTGGCTTAATCCCGTGGGAAATGGCTCTGCTCCACGTAGCCTCTCCTGCTGTGTCTGCATATGAAAGTGTATCCCGATTGTTTGTTAGCAATTTCCCTGGCTTATGCTTCGCACACACACATATAGCTCATCCGCCCCGTTGGCCGCGTCCCGCACTGCCCCGCCCCGACCCTTTCGCCCTGCATTGAACTGTAAAATTGTGCAATTTTCAATTTCATAAAGTTTCGCGGTGCTCTCCTTTGTTTGTGTTGCCTTACACGCCCAGCCAAAGAGGGAACTTTGAATTATGATTATCGCACACACACGCCACTGCAGTGGACAGAAGTGGGGGCCAGGGCGGGGCGGGGAGGAGCGGAGTGCTGCGAACGACCAGGCCACGCACTCAAGTGCAGTTAATTAAATTTTGTGCAATTTATTCTGCGCAAAACTTTGCCAGCAGCAACAATCGGAGTTGCCCCGCCGTGCGTTGTTTACTTTTCACTTTGTAGTTCTGCATTTCGCCGTCAAAGTTTCGCAAAATGGTTGTGCTTCCCTGGGCCAACGGTGCGATGCCTTCCCCCCTGCTCTCTGCCTCTTTTGTTTATTCGGCCAAATATAACATGCTCAAAGCCACCGAGCATTCTCCAGACCATCGCCTTTGATTTGGCATACTATCGGCGAGCAAGCCAGCATCCCGTTCTCCAGAGACGATGCTCCATTCCCATAATTGAATAGCGAGAAACCATCACGGGATCATCGATCAATTTCCTAATAGCACTGCTCTTGCTTTTAGTTTTTCCCTCATTTGCTGCTCAGTTGCTCAGTTTCTTTTTCAATAATTAAAACTAATTTATGGGCATCAATATGTCATGGGCGTAATGTAAATATGGGGGTTCCCCGGCGGGGCCTCGCTGTTGAGTGATTGCAACAATTTACTTTCAAAGTTGTAGCTGTCTGTACTTAATTAAGCAATTGCGTTTTGCCAAAATGAGTTTTCAGAACTGTGGCAAGAATGTCTAGGGAAAAGCTAGAGGAGCTGACCTTTAAAGGCCAGTGGGAGGTGCCAAGCTCATAAATATTTCCACAGATACTTTGTCATGGGGAAGTTGGATAATGTTAGTCGTTGCGTAAACATATATTATATCTTTGTTAACTGATCGGGGATATTTAAGCTGCCTTATTGAATAGTTAAACACAATTTAACCTTGGTTCTTTTATAATCGCTTGTTGCAGTCACAATTTACTTCTTCTCTTTAAACAACTTCATTATTCCGAGATCCATTGCTCTCTTAAGACAGAAACTTCTTGAGCAGCCCCAGTCTTGAGTCCTCAAGATCTTCGATGACCCGCGAGATGAAACTGCCAGAAGGGTCGCTGCGAGTATCCATATCTGCAGATGGCGCGATTGGGCTTTAAGGGCCAGCAAGGCAGACAGGCAGCCAGCCTTTGTGGGGCGCGGGGCTGGGCCTGACCTTTGTCTAGTTTTCCGTGGCGGTGCCCGAGTGGCTTTGACTTATGGTGCTTAAGCACTGACTGATTGCATCTAATTATTCACTGAATGATAATATTCTTGATATTTTGTTGTAGGGCGAGCAGCGGGGGGATGACGACGAAGATGATGATGATGACGGCTGTGTCTCAACGACCTATTCATGACCCTTTCGCGGTCCCTTGGGGGCCGGAGCCCATCATTCTTCGAGTGGTGGTGGGAAGCGTGGAGATGATAATTGCGCTTTTCATGCGTTCTCACAGATTGATGGCGAATGAAAATTGAGTTGCTGAAACGATAGCAGAATGTATCTGCTTTCCCATTTGCCGCGTCTTTAATTAATTTATGCATCCAAGTGGACAGGTTAAGAGGAATCTTTTTTGATTTAATTTCCGATTTGATTTGGGCTTCCATTGTTTTCTTCGCTTCGAATATTTCAGCCAAATGATGGGTGATTTCTCATCTTGAAATTCCATCTTACTGACAGAGTTTCGGTTGCATCACTTAACGAATGTGTTTTGTCATTTTAGGAACCTGCAAGCAGCCCTTGGGCATGGAGTCCGGCGCCATCGCGGACTTCCAGATAACAGCTAGCTCGGCCCACGACATGGGGAATGTTGGTCCACAGCATGCCAGGTGAGTACCAATCCCAAAGAGAGACAAAGAGGGGTCTCCAATTAACCCAGTTTCTGCGATTAGAAGTTCGTTGACTTCAAGGCATCGACCAAGTGAACTTCCTCATTCCGGTTTAAGCTGAGAAACGCCAGAAAGCATCGCACACACGTGTCACCGATGTTGACTGGAAATGATAAACAGCAATCATCCATTAAAATTTGACTCATAATATGACGAATATGAATACGCCAGTGTGCTCTTACCACATACACACAGACACATAAGACATTCCCTTGTTTCCTGCGTGTACATGAAAATTATTATTATTATGAATTATTTTATGGCGTGTTTAAATGCCTTCATGTCATTTGCGTCCGAAAAGAAACAGAAACAAGCCGAACACACAAATGACATAAATTAAAGCACAACAACGACAATCATTCGGGCAACAACATGTGCAAACATTTTACATCCACATCGAGAATAATGATACAACTTATGGCCACATTATACTTTGCTGACGTTTATTTGCTCGACAGAGACGAGGCAGGGAAGGAGCGAAGTAAAGGAGTCTTCCTGATTTATCTTCATCCGTGAAAAGGGGAAAAATTCCCTGGTAATTATTTAGAAAGTCAAGGGCTGACCAGGCACACACCAGATCATGAATATATAATGCATAATGTCGTGCGCTCCGTCATAAACTCTTCCCACACACACACACAAGCGCATATAAACATTTTTTATGAGGCACTAAAATAATTTCCAGAATGTCCCTCAGCCGCAGAATATTGTCAAAAACAAACTCGGCAAAGCAAAGCAAACAACATTGCCAAAGTTTTTCTTTTATATTTCGTTAGCCGGAAACAAAACAAGCCATAAAATAGAACTTTTGGGACAATATTTGAGGGTAATATGTGATAAAAATTTAAATGATGCTTTTGCCTAACGTTGTGGCGAAATAAGTTTTGCAAATATAACCAAGGATTTCCAGTGAGGTTTTCACAATTAAATTGAACTAGTGTCACTACAAGGGTTACTTGTCTAAATTATAATTCTTAATTATATGTTTATTTATTCATTTCCAAATTATCATCAGTACTCCTAATCATTTATAGTTCACAGAGATCTGTTCTTGATTTGTAAACATTTGTTCATGCTTCATCTGCCTTGTTTATACAAATCTTTCAAACTTCAGGCCTTCTCAGCCAGCAATCAAATCTAGAAATTCTAATAAAAGTCTTGCAACTAAGCTTAAAGAGAAGACTATTTTAAAATGAACTCCAAAAGCAGCATGAGTTCAGTAAACAATGCGGGAACACTTCCTAGAAATCACTCGGGGAGCCACGACTTTTGAGTTACATATCTTTCAAACACACATATTTCTCCTCGATCGGAGGCCAAATCATTCCATTATGGCTCCCCGAATACCCTCATTTAGATCGAAACGAAAGTAGAGCAGGGAGTGGGGGAATTCCCCTAATAATGTGTATACAAAACAACGCCAGACAACGGAAGGAAAATGCGAGCGCACGCCAGAAGCGGCCCCAAGAAAATAAGTATACGACCGGAGTAACAGAAATATTGATTATAATGTCAATGTCGGCTCCGGGGCACTGGGGAGGGGTTTGGGGTGGTGAAGCAAGCGAAAGGGAAAAGGAGAGACCTCGCATAAAAATAAAAGAAAAGCAATAAAATTATGCAAAGTCAACAGAAAAGCGACCAGCGACAGGCAAACGACAGGCAGGCGACCACGGTGCCTTGGTACGTGTTGACTGCCCCAACTGTTCCCAGCTCCCCCCTACTTCCGCATCCTATATAACCCAGTCCCCCTTCAGGCACACACACTCTTATACACTCGCACACACTCATGGGGACAGCCGCTCCGGTGCGCAAAACAAATGTTTGGTAGTAAAAATGTCACACATGGCGTTTTGCATGTGGCGCCCTCTGCCGGCAAAAGATTGCGGTGCGGTGCGATCCGAGTAACGGGAATGTGCGTGCCCGAGCCTAATGATGGCCCCCACACCCCACACCCCCGCCCGCATCCGCATCCGCATCCGCTCCCGCCTCCCTTGGCCCATCGATGAGGTGGGCTTTACGTTAAACATGCGCCAAAGTCATATGAATTTTATTACAAATGAAAAAGGTTGCTTCACATGAGAGACACACAGGGACAGGAGGTGTGGGGGAAAATTCACTCTCTCTCTCTACTCGGCATCGGCATGATAAATGAAAAAGTTCGCGGCGGGGAGAATATTCAAGGGGTTAAAGTTGGTCTTTAAGTTCCGCTTGTGCAAGATTTATAGCGTGCTTTCGGCCCACTTGGCAGCACTACAAGAGTCGATGAAACTTATTACCTTGGTAGCCTACTTTCAGGGCCTCGGATCGGGGAAACAAAAGCGAAACTAAAGCCAGAGTGCAAATTATGCCATCGGCATTCTTTATGAGCCTTACGTGACCAAAAACTCTTTGCCTATTTTCGTTTCACTTCCCTCACTTACCCCCTGCCAGCGCAGAGTATACGAGACTATAAGCTATATCCAGCGATATTCGGCTCTATATTTTTTTTCACTTTTCCAGGTGGGAAATGACAATGTGCGGGATTCATTGCGTTCGGGCGAGCATGAGAAGTCCATATTCATGCGTGAATTTTGATGGATGTCTCCTAATGAAAATATGCGACTCACTCGTTCGCTCCCTCTCCCTCTCCCACGGCAGGCAGGCATTTTTGATCGCTGAGTTATTTTCGACAGGACCCTACGCTGCCAGCACCTAAATGTAGGCTACACATAAATTTTCCCTGGCAGTTGCGAGCTACAACGGAGCGTATATGGGAAGTGCAAGCTGCTGTTGTTTGGCAGTTGCCGGGGATAATTGAAGCAATTTGGGGAAAGTCGGTGGCGCGGAAATATGTTCCCTAAAACTTGACGGCTTCTAAAAAAAAAGGGGGAAACACTTATTGATGTTTGCTTTTTCTTTCTTTCTTTTTAAGGGAAGAGTTAAGCCAACACAATGTTGCTTTTTACTTGTTCAAGTAGTTTCTATATTATAAAACCCTAGATGTCTCCCTCATGGTTAATACTATTGACTAGCCATATCTTTAAGGCATTCTTATTAAGTATGCAGATCTACCAGAGACTTTATTTGCTTATTTACTTTTAGCAATAATCGATTTGCTCCTAAGAAAAAATTAGAGAAAGTAAAAATTGCTTTAAATTGTTTCAGTCTGTTTCAGTCTGCTTTTCTAGTTTCCCTGCAAATCAAATATTCCCTCAAACTCCAGACAGACGAAGCCCAAGTTGAGCCGACATTAACATTTGGTCGCATTCACACTGACTTTGAGTCTCGACGTGACTCTGAGGTGACACCCCTAACCCTGGGCTGTCCCCGAACTGATTGCAAATCGTTGTAAGTTTGTGTGGAGGAAAGTTTCCTTTTGCTTTTGTGGTTTTGTGCGTTGGCGCATATGAAATGCAGCTTTCGAGTTCTCACAGCTTCCCGGCAAAAACTTGAATCGAGAATGCAATGATTTTTGATTTCACACTGTCATTGCGGGAATGGGAAAACAATAGAAGGGTCTGGATCTGGGGCCTGCTTCGAGCTCCCTCAGTTCTTTGATTTTCCCTTCACAGTACATAAACCAAATGGGTCAATAACTTGCTGCTTATTGCATGCTAAGCTGCCATCACATTTAACGTACTTTTTCCTTTTCCTCGGTTCCCCGATTCTCCGATATGGATTTCAATCAGTTGCAGACTTGTAAAGTTGCTTTCCTTTCCTTTTTCCCCAATTTCCTCCCGTTGGCTCGCTAATTTCTTTGGCATTTCTCTCATACGCCAGACTACAGAAGTTTGCTTAATGGACTTATAAGTCATTTAACTTTATTAATCAGTGCCGCTCCACTGAAGCCTGGTAGCAGGTGAGATTAAACTTCGAGGGTCAACATCTTGAGGGCATTATTCGGCAGTGGATTCCATTAGAAGTGGTCTGGACTTTGTGGAATAACTTTTAAGAACGAAATAAACTGATAGTACACTAAACAAAATTTATAAACATAATGTTATTTTAAATACTAAATAAATTTCCTTGATTTATATAACCAACTACTTTCCTTAGTTGCCGCACTTTTCATTTAATTTCTACAAACATCCAAAGTCCGAAACTAGTTTTGTAACTAAAGTCCGTACGTAATGGTACTCCAATCAACGGGGAGTCCAGTCAAACAGAGTCCTTGCAACTCCCCCAATTAGTGAGCGGCAAACCAGATCCTTGTTCTCCAGATATATGTTAGTTCCGCCTCCGAACTCTATACACCTTTCGTATCGAATCCTTTGTGATGGTCCCTCGACGCCCCGTTAACCCCACCCCTAATTGCCGCATTAGGCGCTGCACTTCCTCCCTGCCAAAGTCAGCCATGTTGCCAGGCCACAACAACTGGGGCTGGCACACCCCCTAACGTACACGTACACACACACACACAACACACACACAGCCAACCCTCGCCACTTATCAAATTCACCTTCCATTGTTGCTCACTCGTCGGCGGCTGTCGCTCACTTAGTCGCTTTTGGGGGGCTCTCGCCTGTCAGTGGCATTGATTTTCGCTTTCGGCGTAGTCTGCTTTTAGGCCCCCACCCAATCCCGACCCCAATCCCGAATCCCGGGCAGGACCCGCAGCTCCTGCGTGGACCTAGCACTGATTGCGATGTGCTGCCAGCTGGCTGCCAGCTTCGGCCACCGAGGCAATCGCTGTTAACGCGTTTTCCATTTTATTGCATTAATGTTTGATTTGGTTTTTCGCCTTTTCCCAGCTACACTCGGTGCTTAATGTCGGCCCGATTGAATTGATTGCTGCGTGTTGTCTGTGCGTCCCTGGGTTAGAGGTGGCAGCGTGCCAGTCACGAGCCCAATTAAATAAATGCGCCACTCCGGCCTTTTGTCACTCAAAAAGTTGACTTTTGTACATAGAAGATGTCAGAAGATTACATATTTCTTTCATCACTTGCATAAGAAAAGATTTAACAAATAAATAATGTATATAAACCTTCATTGTTTGTCATCAATAAAGTCTGCATAAATACTTAAAACTTCCAGGAAATATTCCTGTGGTTCACGAACTTTGCACAATTTATATTTCGCTTTAAGAATATTTCCGCTAGTTTCCAGCACTTTTCGGGGAAAATGTTCAATCGAATCTCGATGTTGTTTCGCTTCAGCTGTCAGCAGATCCCTGAGAGCCAAAACAGAAAAACATCCAAACATCCCCCAATGCCCCATTCCCAAGCGCAGCGTTCAACCCCGACAAATGGTTGGAGGTCTCCTAATGTGTTAATGTGCTTTTTATGTTACAAATGAGTCAATTTTTATGATTTAAGGCCTGTGCTTGGCTGTTTGCCTCGTCGGATTCGAGTTTTGATAACGGTTTGGCATTTTTCGTACATTGATTATCGTTAGCAAGCTACGCACAGTGGGGCAAGACAGAGTTACAAACGTCGAATTGAGTATATAAAATTCAAGACTTGAGTAGGAAACCATTTCTTACTTCTTAAGAAGCAAGAAATTAGTGAGGAAATTTTAACAGTTAGGAAAAGCGTAAAAAATCTTAAGGGTAAATGGTCTTATAGTTTAAAAACATCAATCAAACAGACGGTTTATTTTCTCCAGAAGGAATTAAATATATAAAAGAAAACCATAAAACTTTTCCTTACTAAATTACTACAACTATATCCCACTGTTCTTTGCTCAGAAAAGTTCCTCCGCATTGCATACATATTTCATTCGTTGTGAGTTATTGAATTATTTATAACATTTTATTGAATTTCTTCATTGCCACACATTATCCTCCGACATCTTTGGCATTGATTTGGGTCCTTAAATCGATATACCGACGGTAGGCAATTTAAATCTTCCCTCCATGGACCTTGAGCACCATTTAATTCAATAAACTCACATTGTCCCAGCGTAATTAAATAAAAGGCACACAACTACAGGTCACCATCGAGGGAATCCTTCGTAGATAAGCCCAAGGATGTAAACATGTTTTATTAATTGCATTTATTAAAAAGATTTTCTTTATATTTCGTCAGAAGCGTCAGGAATTCTTTTACCTGGCTAAGCTAACGAATACAGGCAGCTTGAATTTATTTACAACTAAGGTGAGAATGTTTTCTAAGCTTGTGGAGATTTAACTTTAAAGAAAATGAAAGACAAAAATGTGGGCTTGTTCAGTTACCTTGATTAAATTCATTTTTACAAATGTTGATACCTTTCTTAAGAAAGAAAAGCCTTTCAACTGGCATATCTCAATTATCTTAGCTCCGGCTTAACACGAATCTTGCAACTGGAAGCCAGCGGAGTGGAGCACCTGCAGCTGTTTAAATAAGCATTTATAAAAATACCTTTCAGTAGGCACCGTAGAGAGTCGCATAGCTCTTTACCAAATAAAAATAGACAAGAAGCTGTAACTGTGTGTTAGCTCTTCTAGTTTCGCCAGCTATGTTGCAGTTACAGGCTGGCTGCAGTGAAAACGTCTTCTGTCAACACGGCGACAACTGTGCGAGGGTAAAGCAAACAGCCGCCTCGATTGAGTCGTCCGGTGGATCGTCCCAGGAAACGGGGCTGCGCATGCGCAGTCTTCGGCTCGCCGGGTTTCTGGTCTTCTGTTTGCCTTTCAATTACCGGGGGCAAACATTGCGGGTATTTGCCGCGGCTATTTAAATTTAACCAGCCGACGAAAGTCACCTTTGTGGCTGCTGGTTACGCCTGCGCGCCAGACAATTTGCTGGCTCAGAGCACTTGAAGTGCGATAAAAATAAACCGAGCACTTGAATAGCATTGACCGGCAGTCTAACGCAACACCAGATGGACAGGTGGGGAGATGGACAGGTGGGGCTTTCGTTGTGGCCCAAAATTGGCTTCCTAGGGATGTCTTAGACAGCAGCAATCTTTTGTGTTGGCCACCTAGTTACGAGGACAATTCCTGCGCCAAGCCCCCCGGCAGCAACAGCAGCTCAACAATTGCAAAATATGACAGCCTTTAAAGAAAAGTCACGCGCCAGCCGGAGCAACAATGGCCAAAGGAAACTCTTTGAGGGGTGGCGCCTCCGCCAAGATGCGACCACAGAAGATGACTTTGTCACAGTTATTGCGTCCCCGACAATAATGACTTCAGAAAGAAGGAAAGAAAGCAAGAAAGAGGAGCTGGCTAAGGAACAGGGCAGAAGCGGCGGAGAATCAGCCGAAAGCCGACTTGCAACGCTGTGAAAGCAGCTGCCAAAAAGCAGCAAAAGTAAATGGGGAGAAAATGGAAAATGACATGCAGAGGACAACTCTGGCTCTAGCGAGAGAGAGGGAAAAAAATAAAACAAGGAAAAGTACACAATACAAATGCAAGCCGCCAACACTTTAGCAGCCGACATACAACATTCAACAGACAACAGTGCGGATGGGGAACGTGCGGTGCGGTGCGGTGGGGTGGCTGCGGAAAATGGCAGTGGGGGAGTTTTGCATTTTGTGTGCCATTGTGTCAAGTGGAAATTGCAAGGCGAAAACCTAGAAAGAATGGAGGAAAAATGGCAAACACGCAGAGCGGCGACGGCGGAAAGGATGACAATAAAAATGGCGACTGCGGCTCAGGCTAAAGGCGTAGCAACAACAGCAATATGGCGGTCACAGCAATAGCAAAAACAGCAGCAGCAGCAGCAGCAGTGGCAGCAGCAGCAGCAGTGGCAGCAACAGCAATAAATGGAGATGTCGGCTTAAAGTTCAATGGAAAATATGAAAAGCAAAATGGCGACAGCAGCAGGAAGACGTTTGAGTCGACGTGAAGTCGGCCATTAGCGTTTTATGGCCGAAGGGAAAATCGATAGGCACACACACACACACAACACGACACTCACCACACCAGGACAGGCAGGCTCTTTGTGACGTGCAAGGGTTGAGGACAACCTCGACCAGAGCTTCCCCGCCCGCTGCCTCCTTTTGTTTTCACTTCAATCATAAAAGCATAACACAAAAGCCATTATGCTGGGCCTGAAGAAGAAGACGACGTGCACAGAGGTTTTGCCTCCTTCTAATGTGGGTTACGACAGCGCAGAAGGAGGATTCGTGGGACGGTTGCGGAGAGACAAAGGTATGCTTGCATAAATTTATGACATTCTTTAAAGTCCGTTAACCAAGTGGCTCAAAATCAAAGAGAACGACAGGAGCGATAATAAAAAAAGTGCAATTTTGTTATACGAACCTAATGTACTGTTACGCCTGAGCAATATATGTGTGTTTTACCCTGGCCGTAACATGAACGTGAACATTCAGAGTTTTATATCGACGACCATCATCTTGATGTTTCATAATAGAAAAGTAGATTTTCTCAGCATGAATATCAATCTTGTATTTTTCAATTCGCCATAAACAAGGGTTAAAGGGGTTGCTACTTATGGTGACTTATGGCAATACGGAAAATTACATTCTTGTGCTGGTTTATTTTTATTTAAAATTGCTTCAAATCAGATACCAAGGTGATAAAGTGGTATTCAGGTATACAAAATAGATTAAATAGACACCCTTTTAGTCTAGGGATTCCTAAATAAGTTTTCATAAATTTATTTCTCATAATTTAAAGAAGGCTTTAAATATACTCTTCCCCTTTACCCCTTTAAATAATAAACTCAACTAAATAAATTATTATTACAACACCAAACTAAGCAAATTTGCTACCCTTTAGATTAGATTCGCCCACAGCTGGTTTTCATCTCTAATTATGTTCGTTTTCCACCCAAAAGGGATTCGCACTTTCATTGCGCATTTGACTTCCAGCTCAATTCAATGTCAATCTATCGCCGCCATTCCGCCTCAATTGCTCCCGCTCTCTGTGTGTAGGTGGCAACGAGCAATTAAAGCCAGCTGGCGCTCATTTGAGGCTGAAAATTAATTTTTTAAAGGATTGCCCCTGCAGTCCTTTGACTGCAAGCTTACCAAAATATTTTGGCAACAGAGGAAAAAAGAATTTTTAATTAAAAACTCGGCGAAGCTTCGGATGTGGCCGCTGGCAGCCGCGAGGAGCGCCAGAAACCGAGAGGAGGCGTCATTGTTTTGGCAAGGGGTTGATTGGGCCAGGCGTCAAAAGTGGGGAGGATTCTCGGTGTTGCGGGGGCGGTGAGGGGGCGGATGTGTAGCCGTCTTTATGACAATCGTAAAAAATAATTTTTAGTAGCTTACGAGCCGCTGGCAGAAGGAACTGTTGCCTTGGCATTTTAATTGCATCAAGTGCCATTAAAAACGCTGAAAGAAAGAATTGGAAATTAAATGGAAAATAAATAAGGACAAGGACAAGGACGAGGGCGCCGAGCCGGAATGAGTGGGGCTGACAACCCTTAAGCATCTTACACACATTCGGGGCAAAATTGAAAACGCAAATATTTTACAAGCTGCGCATAAGTTTCTCACCCCCGTCCTCCGTCCCCCGTCCACCATCCGTTCAGGTGAAATAAACGAGGCAATGAGATCCGAGTCGGAATCCCAGCACAACCCTTCCCCCATTGGCAGGCTATTAGAAGGGCTTTGGACGGGTTGGGGGTAACATATGTTGAGGAGGTCGTCGTCGCCGCCGGAAAAAGAGAATTTAAGCCGCTTACGTTTCGGTCCTCGGAGCAAAAGTTAAGTTGCCAAGAGGACAGCAGCCCAAGTTCTAAGACCGTGTCCCACTAGCTTCTGGGAATCTGCTTAACTTTTTCCTAGTATCTGCTCTAGGTGCAAACTTTAAATCCTCTTCTGCATAAATCTCAAACTCATTAGCGAGGAGCTGCGCAAAAAAAAACAGAAAAGGAAATTTAATATAGACTCCTGCGAGCGGCATGAAGGGATCCCAAAAGAAATAAAATCATATGGACCCCGGCTCGAGGACGAAAAAGAGCGGAAAAGCTTCGAAAAGGGTCACCATAGACAAGAATGTTTTTATTGTGCTTAGCAAAACAAGCCAATTGAGGACCTCTTCCTGCGCCCAGCCAGAAACATATGCAAATTAGATTTTGCATAAAGCGAACCGAAATAAATTCAAGGGGAACATAGGGACAAGGGCTCGCTGCGGCAGGGAAAATGTATATTGTTAGCGAATCTAAATAAGTAATGAGGAAGGAAGTGTCTACTGCATAGAAATGAAATAAGAGGAGAAATTACCATGTCCCTATGCATGCTATAATGTGGATCCAGATCTAGAGCCACTCATCCGTGGGGTGTGAAAGCAGGACAAAATAGGGATAGAATATCGAAGAAGAAATTCTTGTGTCACAATACAAAAATTAAAGTACCTTCAAATATTTGTAGTGAACATAAAAACGTATTGATAATATGTTCCCTCGCGACAAGTCTTAAGAAGAGCTTCCTGCATATACTTTCTCGATATCCCCTCCTTTATTATTTAACCAAGTCATTGTTTTTCTTTCTTAGAACTCTTTAATTAAACTAATTTAGCACGCAAAACTGACGCTGCTTATCCTTGCGAATATCTTTCGGGCTTTTCATTTGCTTTCCATTTTCACACAGCTGAGAATTCCCAATCTTCGGCCAGTCCGTACTCGAAACAGTAACCCATTTATTTTCATAATTAACTTAATAAATGTGTGCGAGGCCGTACACGGAGCGGAGCAGTGAAAGCGCCATGAATTTTTATTAAAAGCGAACGGAACTCTCCCATTAGGCCAGGGGGCTGCCATCGGGGCGGACCCAGTTACCCATTGTATCGTGTATCTGGGTATCTTTGTATCTGAGTGCCTGAGTATCTGTGTATCTGCATCTCCGCACGCGTGTGCGCTTCGGCTCCAGTTTCCGGCGTCGTTGGGCGCATAAAGTAAACTAACACCCGACCGAGTTAGCGTGTGTCTCGGTGCAACATTACAGCCACTTAGTTCAGGGCTCAGGGTTCAGGGCGAAGGGATGTGGGATGTGGGGCACGAAACAGCCTTTGCTGCAGTTATGCGATAGCTGCAGACCTTTTATGGCATATTTTAGTGGCTTTGCCTAAAAAAAACTTGGCAAGGTGCTGCTGAGCTGCCTTCAGCTTGGGCTTGGTCACGGCTCAGGACCTGGAGCAGGTGCTACTGACCATAACACCCCAAAGTATGCGGCGGAAAGTATGCAATGGCAATGGCGCTGGGCTCCCGGCTGCCGGGCTGCCGGGCTCCGCTCCACAAAGTATGCAACAATTTGCTGTAAAACGAAACCACAGCACCCAGCAGGTAGAATAAAAACAGCATTTTCGCACGGCATATTTTGAACCTGCATACTCCACGAAATAGTTTTCGGATATTAAATGACGCGCTGTTATTCAGCTGCTGTGCCAGTAGCTCTCGGGCACGGGCACGGGCTCGTTAGAGCGCCTGCGAAACGAAGCTAATGAAAGGATCTCCGCCATCCAGAGCTCAATGTAAAGTGATCCCAAACGAATAAGGCTGTCATTTTCAGCGACACAAAAAGCAGCCGGCAGCGGAATGTATTTTATAAGAGCATCCTCAGGCTTTTAGGCGCTCGGCATTTCAAGTTAAAGCAGAATCCCAGGTGACCCATATGTCAACGGTAATAAACAGCAGCAGACATCATTAGAGTGAAAACTCGGTTATATAATACACTGCTGCCGCTTCGATTACTTCAGAGTGCTTTCTGCTTTAAGAGTCTTCCAATTAGTCGATTCCCTTTTAGCCTTGAGATATTAAGCTTTTAATTATTAAATACTGAACTCTTTGTTCATGAAGCTAAGGATTTCTTGAAACTTGTGTCCCTTAATTTAAAATTATATATTTTTTATTTCCAAAGTGGAGAATTACGTGTATTTTTCTACACTTTGACGTTAGCTGAATTTAAAATTTATCTTAAAAAAAATTGTATTAAATGGATAAAAAGAATTCATATTAAATGAGGACAAAATATAAATTTTTTCAAGTTTATATGGTGTTCATATTCTCTTCGGCTTTCGCCGAAAATGTCAGGTTCCCTGCCTCCATCTACATGGTCACATATCCCAGGGCACGCCTCATTGGATTTATGACTACCAAATTGATATTAATGCTGAAAAACTCGACCCATTCCTGAAAAAATACACCGAGTAGCTGTAGAGGGGAGTCGGTGAGCATGGTGGAATTGGGATTGGGGCAAGGACACTGTGGCAGCTTGGCGTCGCTGAGCCTGCTTTGCATACAGGGCAGATCCTTTCACTGCCTCGGAGCGTCCCCGCCCTGTGCTGTCCTGACTGGCGCGTTGTAAACCGCGATTAACGTATAATAGCGTAAGAGGAACGACGTAAAGTGGCTGCAAAAAATATGACGTAAAAACACATATGTGGCAGGCAAATATAAGGAGCAAAGAATGCAGCTGAACCGAGGATACTGAATGTAGGTCACGCCAGGGATATGTGTGGAAGCTGCTGGCCCCCATTCCCATCGCTCTGTTATATGGTTAATGAATATGTATACACTTACCGGCGCAACTTTGCGTTAAAGCGGAGCAGGTTTCAATTTAACAATTTAACAATTTCTAACTAATATTCCCCACTTTGTCAGGCTTTTGCTATTGAAGGTGTTTCTAACTTTTGTATTGAAGGTGTAACTGGGAACTCTAATTTATAAAATCTCGTAGAAATAGTTGGTGTTACTTGCACTTACATCGACAGGTAACCCTATTTACCTTTTTGTATGCAAGGTTACACACTTAAAAATGTCGCAATGCAGACGAAGTAGAACTTTGAGTTTCGTAGTTTGAGGTGAGACCTTTGCACAGTGACCAAAGCAGTCAATTTAGCGGAGTTAAAATAATAGTTATATATAATATTTTTGTAAATACAAAATATTATATTGTGCACACAATGAACCTTTTTATTTCCTAGTTAATTTAACGATTTAAAATTAATGCTTAACTATTTATTTTCCTTGCAGACTAAAGGTGGACAATAATGGAGGAGCCTGGTGTCCCAAGCACATGGTGTCACGCGGTCTGACAGAGTATCTCCAGATTGACCTGCTGCAGGTGCATCTGGTCAGTGCCGTTCGCACCCAGGGTCGGTTTGGCAAAGGTCAGGGACAGGAGTACACCGAGGCCTATGTCCTAGACTACTGGAGGCCGGGCTTTGAGAAGTGGATACGCTGGAAGAACGCTCAAGGCAAAGAGGTGAGATGAAAAATGTATTGAAAGATCTTAACCAGCGAACCGAGTATAAACTCATATCTTATTAAACCCACATAGCTAAAAAGCGGCAAAATTAAAGAAAATTTGCATTGCTATCCAGGCTTTTAACTTCAACTTTGGAGATAGCAGATAGGTTTACTAGACAAATATTTTATAGAATGCACCAGCCTGTCCCCTTTCCACAAAGCTAAATCCGATACATTCTCCCTCGGCCCATTCACACATTAATCACGACCAGGCCAGGCTCGCAGATAACTATCTAAATAGCCCCGGGTTTCAGGTTTGGGGGAACCAAGATCAGGAAGATATTACAACTTTTAGCCACACAATTTACGTGCGAATTATCTTTGGAGGGGGAGAGCGAAAAAGAGTCGAAAATTGCGTAGGTGTCGTAGGAGCCGGGAAGAAACTCGAACCGAACCCCAACACGAAGCCGTTCCATCGATTTATTGTGAGCAAGCAATGGAAAATCAATTTGAACGCTTTTGTTTTTATTTTTTTGCCACCTACACATGCCCCATACACAGCCCCATTTATAATTCCTCCCCTCTCCTCTCGTTGCAGATACTCCCCGCCAATACGAACACCTATAGCGAGGTGGAGAACGTGCTGCAGCCCAGCGTTTTCGCGTCGAAGGTGCGCATCTATCCCTACAGCCAGTACGATCGCACCGTTTGCCTGCGCGCCGAGATCGTCGGCTGCGCCTGGGAAGGTAGGTGTTCCCCCGTCCTCACTCACTGCCTCACTGCAAGTTATACCCCAGATTGCTGATCTGCCTCTGCCCGAGACCCCTGACCCCCACACATCCGCCAATCGCACTTGTTAGTGGCTTTAAGAGGCCAAACAGAGACACCTCTACAGCTGCAACGACCCAATAAATTGCTTTAAAAGAAAGTTGGCGATTGTTTGGGTGTTAGATTGCTGAAATTATGAAGCTGTTATTATATTTTTTATTATATTATATTATTGGCGGAGCAACTTAAATATATCGTAAAAGATTAAACCAAATACAATCTAGTTTTTTTCTTTCAACCCAAACCGGAGAAACAAATGTCGCATAACTTTTCAAAGAGCATTCCAAAATATGTGCAGACATGCAGCGAACTCTGCGACCGGTTCTGATATGTATATATACTTTATTTTTTGCTAGTTTTCTTTCTTTTATTATTTTTTTTATTATTTTACGAAAGACCACGCTCTTTGCCCCTCAATGAGCTGGTTGAATGCGACGAGTACTCAATTTACAGTGCAGTGCCTTATAGCTTATGGCACTTGATTCGCTGCGGGCTCGGATTCGATGCCAGTCGTAAACTGCACTTATAATTACAAGATTTACTTTAACACAGAAAAATATTGCCACAAATAAAATTTAATTCAAGTTATTAAACGAAATATTAAAAAAAAGCCTACTAAGAACAGTAAAGGTTTTAAAAGAGAATCTAATACATTAAGATCAAAATTATAGAAAAAATTAAATGTTGCTTTACATTAACACAAATATAATCAGTTTTCTTGTAATGAAAACAAAATAGTTTTTAGTGCGAAAAAGTGGAAATAATAAACACCGCCCTGTATGACACACGATCCTCTTAGTCTTGCGCTTAATATCTTCTTTATTTGCAACCCATTCCAATTTGCAGAGGGAGTCGTATCCTATAGCATTCCTAAGGGCATGCAACGGGGCATGGAAATCGATCTGTCGGACAAAACCTTTGATGGCCATGAAGAAGGCGATCGCTTTGTGAACGGCTTGGGCCAACTTGTAGATGGCCAGCGGGGCCAGGACAACTTTCGCACCGATATAAGTGGATTAGGCAAAGGTGAGTCCTATTTACCATTCAATAATTATACAATAATTCAACTTCCAAATGAGACTACAATAACAAACTTAAATTATAACAAATATTAATTTCTCTGCAGGTTACGAATGGATTGGCTGGCGAAATGATACTCTGATGGGACGTCCTGTGGAAATTACCTTCGAGTTTGAGACTGTTCGAAATTTCAGCGCTGTCATCATTCACACCAACAACATGTTCTCCAAAGATGTTCAGGTAAATAAAAATAGTATATCTTTTCATGGGCTTATAGTTCTCGTGATCGAAGCACGAAAAAAATATCTCTTTATACGACCGCCAACAATAAATAATATAAACACAGAATGCGCAGTGTTTGGAAATCGTAAAAACCAACAACTGGTCTGGGGTGGGGCTGTACGACCGCGGACCGCGGATCCCTGGCCAGACAGACTGGCGGCAAACTGAGCAAATAAATGCTAAACAGCTCCGGCCACTTCCAACCAGCGCAATAATAAAATAAAATCGACAGAACGAGCGCTTTTTATAAACAAACCAAATACGAAATCGAACCTAAACAAACTGCAATTGATATGGCGACGCGAGAGCTCGTGGTTCCCGACTCAGGTGGCACTTCAGCGCGGCGGTTCCGCCCAGGAGTAGATACAACTATATGGTGCATATATATATTGGGGGAGATCGGGTCGGGAGGTTGGTCGCTATGTCGGGCTTGGGTGCTGCCATTATCGAGTCAATTACCTTACTTGCGGTGGTCTTTATCGAAAGTAAACAACCATTCGAGTAGATATGTATATATAACAACTTACACATGTACATAGGGCTGGGCCTGCATACGGATTGGAATAAAAAATGTTTGTTTATTCTTTAAGTATGCCCCTCTTCGAGGGCCCGACCCCTCACAGACCACAATACAACAGTTCTCCGGAGCTGATGCAGCACTAAACAAATTTTCTAGTCCATCGACCCAAATTATTGAGGCAATGTGTTAACATTTGAAGTCATTCAGAGTTATTGGCCCAACGACAGATAAGAATGGGGAATTTTAATTATAGGTACTCATTCGGTTTGGATACAATTAATCAAATTAAATTGAAGTTCTTACAGCGGCAATAAATAGCATACCATTATAAGGGTAACAAAGAGCTCATTTAAAGATATTTGTCCTAACTAATTGTTAATTCTTTCAAGTTTTGGATAGCCAACTTAAAGGCTGAAATTCTAAGAGTTACCTTTCCTTACCTTTGTAGACTATTGCCTGTTTAAAAAATGTTTTCTTTAGAACTTTAATTATTTCTACTTGCTCACTGTACTCTGGCCATGTCATAAATTTGTTGTAAATTTCTTCTATTGACTTTTTTTTGTAAGTATTGCCTGACAGTTTAATAATTCTCCATGAACCTTTTGGTTGATGTTATCGGAGAGATAAGGCAGAGTTTCGACCGAATGGCTATTGAATTTGTGAAAGTAATATATGAGTCGTTGTACCTTTCCGCTACGACAATAGGCTTGTCAAATTTGTGTCAAATTAATCAGTGTGTTCACTTATCTCAGCTGATAAATTTATATAGGTCGCTGGTTGTTGTCAGTATCCATAAAGTTGTTGGGATCAAAGCGCACCGATGTGGCGATAAAGGGAAAACACTTTCATCAGGAAATTATATTTGATTCGGGGCTTAATTAATAAGCCAAAATTAATTGCAATATCAACTTTCTAATCAATATAGGAACAAGTCAAAACCAAAATCCATGTGCAATGCCGCAATCTGCTTAATAATTCAGCGGACCACAAATATTTGCCTTTTGTAAGGATTACAATGCAGTGTATCTCGACTCCATAATACCGAGTACTATTATTTAAGTTATTTATTTAAAATTGGATTTGTTTAAAAGAGAGCACAGATGTAGAGGGTTAGATCTACACTCATGTATATGCATTTTCTTGCAATCTTTGAAATATATTGAAACAAACTCAATATACCCCTTAAATCTGCAGGTGTTAGTGTTAAAGGTAGGGAGGATAGCCGACAGGTACAAGACCACAGACAAACAAGAACGGCAGGTGAGTGTACCGTGGGGCTGGGCTGTGTCTCCAACTCCACCTGGAGATAGAGGCCACACGCGTGTCATAATTAAAACGCAATTAGCATAATTTTGAGGCTTATCAATGCATCATAAGTGGCACTTTCAGTATTTACGGCACGACCGCAAAGTGGCCTCGCCTCTGGTACACAGAGCCTCTCTAAGTAATTTTATGACTTATGAGGCATTTGGCAACGAAGCTCCGGGAAAGCAAATGGTAATGAAAACTCATAAAAATCAGAATTATAGCAAGCGACGACACTGAGCCTCGTCGTCACTGAGATGCTGCCGCTGTAAATTATGGGCCGGTGGTCCGAGATTCCATTAAGGAGGCTGCTGAGAGTTCATGAGCCTCCATAGCATCCTGCTCCACTCCGCTACACACCTCTGCTCCTCTACGAATGGCGGCCACAAATCAAAGTCCGAGCAAATTTGTGGTAATTGAAATTTTATGTGCCGTTTGCGAAGCTGCTGCCAATTGGTTGTGGACTTTGGTTAATTAGAGAACTGCTGAGAGCCTGAGAAAGCAAGGTGATTTTAGGAGAAATTTCTGAGTGGGTTTCTTGGTACAAGAAATCGGAGACCGTTAGGTTATAGGTTGTTATTAATTGATAAGAACGGTTTTAAGGTTGATTAGAAAGGCAAAGATCATTAAACTTAAATTTATAATTTTATAATAATTTTAAAGTTGTTTAATAAAAACTTATTATAATTTCTATAAGCCAGAAAAATCATTCAAAGTCTTTTTAATTATTATAATCACTTGAAATAAATAAGATCTAACTATACCAATTTTTTGTATTTTTAATATTCTCACACAAATATTTCTAAAATCCTTAAACTTCTTAAAAAGATTTTTGGTTTATGATTTGATTGACTATTCTCACTGATTACAAATCACTTTCTAGACTGTCATTTGATTGTGTTGGCTTAGTCCATTCCCAAATCCAATATCCATTGGCTGTCAGCGGCTTTTGGCTTTACAAAGTCCACAAACTCGGACATTAACACCTTCGAAACATTCGACCGACAACTCATTAGCTCCATTCGAACTGCCAACTTCAGCTCAGACAACACTTACACATCCGGTTGGCCCCAAAAGAGTGTGGCTTTAAGCCTGACCAAATTGAATTTATTTCAAGCCACTTCCGCGCTCCACCCATATGTGAACTCAGAGCCCAAAATTGGTAGTAACGACAACTTACGCCGCATAAAATTAACAAGAAGAAGGCGGAGGATAGAATTCATCATTTGATGAAGACTTTTGGTTACTCTATTAGATAGACTTAAAATTAGTATTTCATAAACTGAAAATTTAAATAGTCTTATTAATTTACGATATAACATAATATCTTTTATAAGCAAATTATAATTTATTATCAATGCTTTCTTGTATCAATCAAAAGGGTTCTTATTTTAAACTAAACTTTTAAGTGTCCACTTGGATATGTCCACAGTGCCGAGGTGGCCCCAAAGTAGCCGCGAATCGTAAAATATAAAGTATGTGTGATTACCTTAATTACTATGCCGCTCACACCTTCTGTGTGCGCAGGCCAACGGGGAGACCTACACCTACCTTTCTGTGTGACTGCCAACGGGTACTCATCCGCCGTCCCCCCTCCGCTACTCTTGTTGCAGGTGTTTGTCCACGCCAAGGTGTTCTTCAGCATCGGCGGCCGCCAGTTCGCCGGGGAGCCCGTGCAGTTCTCGTACATGCCCGACCAGGTGCTGGATCATGCACGCGACGTGACAATCAAATTACATCATCGCCTGGGGCGCTACCTGCAGTTGCATTTGTACTTCGCCGCCCGCTGGATGATGCTCAGCGAGATTACGTTTATATCAGGTGAGTGCCACCCTCGCCCAGAGGGCAACCCCATAGCCCCACGGAGGGTCTCCGTGCTGAAATTGTTTTATTAAAAAATGTAAAGTTTGCACGCAAAAAGGAGCACAGTATGAAAGGGTTAACTGGGTTGCAGCTTGCCATTTTTTTTTATAGATGCAAGCCACCCCATCAGGAGGTGTCCTTACAGCATCTAATTAAGTTAAATAAGGCGTAGTCCTGCAGGTAAGGGGACTAGGCATAAATAGTTCTATTATTAGTTTAATTTAATTATTCACATAGAGTTTATCGGTTTCTATATACTTTAATTAATAAGGAAGAGGAACAAGAATTCTTGAAAAATACAAGTCTTTAAAATGTTTATTTTAAATATTATCATCAATGCGTGCTATTGTTATGATTCTTTTAGTTAAAACTCTTAACTATTTTATTATTTAACTCAAATAACCTGTTTCCAATCCAAACGATGCCCCACTACATTAACCCATTCTTAACAGCTACCAATTCAAAGCATATATTCAGGCTGCAAGGACAACTGCCGGTGGCAAACTCCTCAAACATAAACTGCAACAACTGCAGCTGCAACATGAACAACTTTGAGCAATTGAAAATTCCCACTGACACTAAAATTCGTTGCGCATTTCATTAAAAAAGAGCTTCCAGACCCGAGTCGACCCGCAAAATATATTACCAGCTGAGAGGCGAGTTCGTGTGTGTGGGCTGCATGGACCCATTTGCGCTTAACTCACCCAGGAGCACCAGGAGCCGGCAGCTTTGTTTTCCCTACTGCCGTGTGCAATTGTGCATAGAGTGATACAAAGGGCAGGGCAGGCGAGGGGCAGGGCGGGATGAGGGCAAAGCAGTGGCTGCAACTGCTCGACTGCCACTGCAACGTGGCAGAGGAAACGGAAGTGCTGGCACACACACACACACACTGGCACTCGCTCGCAGGAGCACGGGATCCGGGATACGATCCGGCAGCATATGCTCCACTGGCAACTCAACTGGGCCGGGCCAAGGCACTGGGATATTGTGAAAATTAAATGAGCTGCATTACTTTTGTGCATTTGAAATTTGCAACTCAATGAGTCGAGTCGAGTCGAGTCGAAGGGAGTCGAGCTCCTGGCTGGAAAGGCTTGAAAGGATCTGGAGAGCCGTGCTTTCCTGGCTTTCGTCGCCATCAGTTTCCTTTTTTCTCGCACTTAGAACAATAGAAGTACATGTTGCTCCTTGCTGAAATCGATTGCACTTTGTAATAATCTCGATAGTATATTGTTAATGCACAATCTATTCTTTATAAATATTATTGAAAATTAAGCTTTAAATTAGACTTATTTGATTAATTTAAAGTATCCCTAGTATAGGGCTCGATTTAAATGACATTAGCTTAATAGCTTGTCGATATATTTAACAGAATATCCTGTACTTCTCTCGCTTAAGATAGAGTATCGCCAATTTTCCCAGCCTCATTTGTAAGTCTCTGCTGTGCTTGTGCTATTTGCCGATGCCCCTGGCTAAGTCTTCCTCACAGATTTGTTTTCCGCTTTCATCTCGTAAAGCCTTCTGTTGCCATTGCGATCTTATAATCGCACTTTTTCCCATCTTGCTTTGAATACAGCAGTGCATTTAAGTCGGGCAAGAGCTCTTGCCCTTATAAATCAATAACATTGCAATATATTTCCCCATACCGAGCTGACTGTTTGTGCTCCTGGCTTTCGGATTTCGATGCATCCAGTTCGGTGCTCAGTCGTCCGTTCAGTCCCTCATTCACTCGCTGCCTGCATACAAATTCATCTCAATAACTCCGCCGCTGCTCTCCTTTAAATCCTTGTGCAATTCGCCCGCTTAATCCTTTCTAATTGAAAATCGCTTTGTGTGCAGTCGTGCGCAAGAGTTTTGTGTGTCACAACGGCACCAGATGCAGATGCAGATGCAGATGCATATGTAGATGCAGATGTATCTGGGTCTACGGAAGCCACCCTGCTGCCTCCATCCGCTGGCCTTGGGAGCATTTGAGTTACAAATTCGATTCGTAATTTGCTTAATGGCAGCAGAAGAAGTGCACTAGCATTGAGATCCCGTTGAGTGGCAAATGTATGGCTCGGATTAAAGCCAAGGGCAACCTCCTCGGGGAATCGGGGAATCGAGGCCATGTCATTAGCGTCAGACACTACTATATGTAATTTGCCAAGACCTACCATTAACATTTTCTTGGTGGAGCATTAACATATTCGCGCCCCGTCTTCCCCAACATATGACGCTGTTGAAACTTGGGGGACGATGGTATAGCTGCAGCTATCTGGCCAGGACGAGCGGACAAGGCGGTGCCCTCCGCCGCTATTTGCATAGCAAATTCAAACACACAAAAGTAAACGAAAAACAAAACTTTGTTGCCAAAGAAAATAGACGGCGGACCCAGAAAAAACAGCAAGCGCAAAATCAATGCCAAGAGCTGTAAAAATTTGCATTTCCCTCAAGAGTTTTTAAACGCTTTTTTCGACGTTTTTACCAAATTTATACAAAATTGTCCGTTTTTGTTTTTAAATATCCAACGAGGAGGGTTCAACAAACGCCCAAAGCGGAAGTGCAGTCGGTCAAGGAGGGGGTGCCCAGGGAAAAGGATATAAAATGGATAAAAAAAAAAGATAGAACGGAGCGTAGTCAACAGTCCGATGGGTAAACATTTCTGGATATCGCTCCGGTCGCCGTTGTTGTTCCTGTCGCCTTTCGTTATTGACGACTGTCTGGGCATTGGATGGTTTTACGTTTTATGTTTTCTGTTTTCTGTTTTTGTCTGCGTCGGGAGCGAAATGTCAACACCGACGGCGGAAAGGGGCAAACACAATTGCCGGCATTCGCTCCAACGCCTTTAAGTAAAGTTGCACCCGAAAGTGTGCAGCACTAATTGGCACTCGGCGGGCTGCCCGCTCCAGCTTTTCCTCATTTTCCCGGACTCTTTTCCCCCCTGATCTCCGGCCCCATTGTCACTCACCGTCTGGGCGCTGATATGACACGGGGAGCTCGGTCATTCATCATCATAATAATCGCTCTCCTCCGCTCCGCTGCTCCGGCTGCACAGCTGCCAGCTCCCCCTAATTGCTCGCAGGACCCATTAGCCGGAGCAGTTTATCAAGGCGGGCAGCTGTCACCCAGCAGTCCTGCCCCTGCCTTGGGTGGACCTCCCAGTCACCTTGCAGCATATAGGAGCAGGAAAAGGATTACCAATATCGGGCATTAATTAGCCATTTCTGACTGGCTGGAATACCAAGCAGTGATTGTGGGAATTTTATTAAGGGAGAAGAGTGTTGCATTAAGCATATTTTAAATACTAAATATGTTAGATATAAAAATAAATTTTTAACTTGGATGTATATTTAATTTTTAACAAATATATTAAGTATTAAATCTAGTTTAGTATTGGACAAGATAGTTTGGAGAATTTACATAATGCACAGACCGATTGCATACTTTTAGATGCTTTGATGTAATCATATCTTTGAGTTTAAATATCGTAAAATAATCCAGTATATATAAATTTATTACAAGATTGCATTAAATCTTGGATGTGGAAATTAAAAGCCTCTAAAAGGGTTTTGAGATATATTACATTACAATTAGTATACAGTCAATGCACCCCATCGTTCTAACCCTAAAAATCAACCTAATGCGAGTTCTATTACAAAATTGTGCACTTGTTTGACCAACACCTTGTTTCCCTCTTTCCATTTTCCAGTACCTGTCCTTGGCAACTTTACAGACGAGGAGGTGCTGGGTGCTCCACCTCAAAACGGCGCCAGACAGCCGGACACCTCCGAGTATCCGCTGCAGCGAGATGAAGTCGGACGAGCGGTGAGCAGCGTAGGCGAGCGGAGCCAGCACACCACGCAAGGTGAGTGGATCGATTTCAAGAGATTTGCGTATGCTTTATAAAATTACATACAAACTAAAAACTCACATGTTATTTATAAGTACTTTTATTAGAGAAGTTTCTCAGCCAAAAAAAGGACAATTACATTTAAAACATTTCTGGTGTTTTTAATGATTAATAGAATAAAACAGTCCCCTTTAGCACTCCAGAATATGTATCTTCTTGAGTACTGAAGGAAAGTGCTTTGTTCAAGTCTAGGATTGATGATTTAACGTTTCTACTGACTTTTATCCACAACAAACTACATGTGGGAGTCAGCAGCCTGTAACGAAACCTCTTGTAGCTTCCATGCGAAAACGCAGCTTGATTAGCTCCTCCGGGGAGTAATCATTTGCGTTTGGGAGCCGTAAACAAAGGTTTCGCTGTGGCAATTGAAAAATCAGACAATAAACCACAGCAACAGCACTGAAGCCCCACAGAAAAATATATATATTTACATTAAGCATTTTTTGCTGGCAGCAAGTGCTTCGTAAGGGGAAAAGAAAAACAAATACCCGGACTTTTCATTACTCTGGCTCTTTCTTTGCTCTCCTCACTCTCCCGCAGTTATCTCGCCGAGGCCCATCGACCATCAGGAACCGGAAACGGGCTTCGTGGGCGTCATAATCACGGTGCTGGCCACAATTATAATGCTGCTGGTCGCCATTATACTGTTGATAGTGGCTCGTAACAAGCGCGCCCGGGGCAGGGGCAACGTTTTGGACGCGTTTCAGCACAATTTCAATCCGGACACGCTCGGCGGCGTTGATAAGCGACTCAACGGCAACGGTGTCCTGAAGGTAAGCTCCTGTGCCCTGCTCCCAGCTCCTAGCAACGACCCGACCCGACCCGACCCGACCCCGACCCGAGGGTCTGTTAATGCATTCCGCCTAACCCAACGGGTAACGAAACATGCAAAGTGCATAACAGTGCCCGTCGGCATCCTCTGGCGGGGTCAGATCCACCCTTCAACCACCCAGAATGCATGTCAAACAGCATCGGGACCAGCTAAAGCTGGAGCAAAAAAGGATCGGGCTGAAAGTAACCAGCCCACAGAAGCCCTAACGCCGGGCATATTCCAGAAATCATGATTAAAAACTGTAGAGCCGGACTGTAGTGCGGAATGCAAAAAAAACGAGTCCCAGCTACCCAGACTTTTTTCACTATATGCTGTCATTTTTTCCCCCAGGTGGTCACAACAATGGATGACAATGAGTCGTCCATTGACAAGAACAGTCTGTACCACGAGCCCTTCAACGTGAACATGTACACCAGTGCGGCCAGTGCCTGCTCCATGAATGACCTGCAGCGTCAGCATGTATCGCCGGAATATACAGGTGAGTCTAGTGAGGCACAGTGGTCATTGGTCAGCAAAGTAGCTAATAAATAAAACAATGTTCAAATACTTCACAAGTGTTAGAAAAAAATAACTATACAAATACGGGGGTGATAAAATCAATACTTGAATTTAAAATCCTGTGAATCTAAATTGCAAAAATAATACTATAAACTATTACTTAGTAAAAATGTAATAAATATACAACGCTTTTGGTACTTCGAGTAGTCTCAAGTGGTTTAAATAACACCCACAATACATCTAAGCTTACTCAAACCCCATCCTTAGGTAGAAAAGGTTTAGTACTCTTACCACTGTACTGTGTGCCCCAGTGTACTGAACCCGGAGATGACGCTGGCATGGAGTAGATGCACCTATGACAATGATGTGTGGGCCTTTGCCATCAGCCATAAAACTGCGCTTGCAGCTCGACACTTGACTACTCCCCGCCCGGACCCCGTTGCCCAGCTGCTGGTGTCGCTCTTGATGAGTTTGATGTTTTGCGTCCTGCCTGTGACAGGACATGCAAATGCTCCTGCAGGCACAGCAGCGGCAGCGGGGCCAGCTACGTACCCAGAGAGCAATGCTTAATTTAGCGCACAACATGGATCCGTTGCCTAGGTGGTGCGGCGTTTGCAGGGCGGAAGGGCTTCAGGACCGAAAAAAGCTGGACAGGGATAAAAAACGGGTCGGAAGAGCGCGATGCTCGCACCGCAGGACATAATTTTGAATTGCTGAGTCAGGCGGTTTTCGGTATATCTAGCAGGACTATAGGTTGGGTTGCTTCGAATGGTGATAAGAAATGGTCCTTTGGAATGTGAGTTTCACTTTAAAAATCTTTGATTTTCCATTAAATTATTAAGACTAAATTAAAACTTAAAAAGTGTTTATTTAAGTTGTTTTTTATTCTGTGTTTTAACGAAATTGTACCTAATTGATGTCTCATCATACTTAAAAAACATATGAATAGGTTTTACAATTATTTAAAATTCCATTAAGATCGATTCCTTTAACTAAAATTATAGAAATCCTTCAAAAATATATATAACTTTCTGTCAGAGCCTTGCTGCTTCTGTGATTGAAAAGCCAGGACTGCCGAAGGACACCAAGAGTATTAACAGTTCATCTACCATGTAGACTTTTTTTTTCGGACACGCTTTTTTGTGTGCTCGGTTTTAATTGCCACACGGACATAGAACTGCAGTTAGGAGTTACGACCGCTCCGTAAATTGTAATGAATTCTAATACTCCTGCGTGTCCGCAGAGGGGGGGCCCAAGGCATGTTACAAATTTTTTGGTCTGCGGACTTCGGCCCTTGTGAGGGCTGAGATGACTTGCAGCACATAAAATGGCCGTGTATGCAGTCCCCATTGTTCGGAGGACATTCCCGTTAGAGTCCTGGCATCCCCACCCTCCCCTGTTCTCACTGCCACGTATCCACATGCCAGCCTTCGGAGTCTTCGTCTGCGGCACAGCTCATAAGCGTTTATGGCACGCCTTTCATGCGCTTGAGTCATTTGCCAAAAAGTTTTCTGATGTTGCCTCTGGGTGCATTTTATAACTGGGCAGCAAATATTTGTCATAGTGGCCGCTCCGCCCGGCTCTGTCTCTGTCTCTGTGTCTGGGTGGGTCTGTGGCTCCGTCTGCCTGGTTGCTACAATAATTTAATTTGGCTCAAATAAGTTATGTTGGCTGCCGGCTCAGCTCAGCTCAGCTTGGGTCGTCACAGTCTTGCGCGCATCGCACGCGCCAAATTGAGTGCTTCAAACTTCTTGCCGGCGGCAAAACTTTCCCAACGGGCACGGCTCAAATCGACTAGACTTACTCAAATTAAAGTCTATTTTTGAAGTCAACTGCCAATTTGCACTGCCTAGGAGCACACGAGAGGCAAGGGCTGCAAAAAGAAAGCCACGACTTAATAACATTGCATGCAAATAAACATGGCAATGAGAGCGAGCGTAAGGCCGGGCACAAAAGTCGTTTAAAAGCAGGTCGCCCTTAGTCACAGTCAACCATATGCAGAGTTTATGCGCAGAAGTTCATGAATTTTTGAAGATGTGAAGTTAAAATCAAGTCAAGTGGCTATGTCACAGACGAATAACACATAAAAGCTGTCATAAAATGTAGTTTTTTCGGCAGCAATTCATAATATAATTTTATGAATTGGGCTTCCCATAAACGCCGTGTCAGCCTTTCATACAAATCCAATTTATGGATGGGTGGCAATGGCTTCATTTGTGCTGCATTCGAGGAGCAGCTATGCTTAAGCAGAAAGAAAGGTTTGAGCCACCTGGCTATAACTTGAGACTGAGCACAGGATACTCTAGGATTCAGCCTTTCCTAAAATGTCAGTTTCTTTCATCTGTTCAGTGGCTTAAATGTTTATCTAACTTACAGCAACATCATATAATTCAGTGTAAATTTAGGAAATAGTTATGAATTATAATTTTTGTTATATAGAAAAACCAAACCTCTGTTAAGATTTTTTAATGTATTGTAAAAGTGGGTTTGGAAATGTTAAACAATTCAGAATTTTTCTTAGACACATATAGATCTTGAAGTGCATACATAAAAGATATAGTTAAAAGTATAATTGAGTAAAAATGTAATTAATAGGTTTGCTCAAACAGTACACCTTTTATTTAAAGCCCCATACTGACCGAGTAAATCACATAGAACCCACTGTGAAAATTTCTGCAAATGTCTACAAATTGAAAACGTAAGGCCGCAAAACTTCAGTGGAACTTCAAAACTGAGGGCACTGATTGCTCAACTACACGACATTCCCATAGACCGAGGGCGCAGACACAGGCTCGCAGGGACACACACCACAGCACATCAGTTTCCAGAGGAAACTTGCATACGAATTTCGCTCGTTGGTCGAAAAGTTTTGTCATTAACGTTCGCCGAGTGTCTGGCGCTGTCTCTGTCGCTCGCTCCGACTCTTACATTATGTCTTTCTAGTACTTTTTGGACGGAACGAATGCAAAAATGACAGCCAAGCCGAAACGAAAGCAGACTGACAATAGCAACGGAGCACACACACTCTCCCGGGCACACACACAAACTAAATAATATTATTACAACAATAAAATTAAAAGTTCCCCGTCGCTGGCTCTTACTGGCGAGGGAGACGGGGCACCAGCGCCAAGTTGCAATTAATTTCATTTAGTTTTTTGCCACACGCCATTTTTCCCGCCCCGAGGCTCGGGCTCTCATCTCCTCGAACGCTCTGCCACGTCGCTCCGCTCCTTTCCTTTTGACTAAATGGGAAAAGTTTAAAGTTTAAGGCAGAAAAGTCCTGGACAAGACAAATGAAAACCAGGGGAAGTCCAGACGAGATAAATGCTTCGCCAGCAAAAGTGGCGAGTGCAGAGATCCCCGAAATGTACTTGCAGGAATACCATCGCCATCGCATATTGCAATTGATTGTGGTGCAGCAGAACCCCATCGTGTGTGCAAAAGAAGTGGAAAGAGTCCTGCCGCCGGGGATATCCTGATTTCGAGGACCACTTAGTCTTGATATACTATTTGACGCTGGTTGCCAACTTAAACGAAAAGCTATTATTCTAAACAAAAACTATTTACTTGAGAATTAGCATTTGAGTAAGCTTCTATAATCTTTAAATATTTAGATCTTATTTTTAATAAGATTGTGAGAATAACAAGAAAAAAATAAGTGTCAATAACTAAGTTGTTAATTATAAGTTTTTGGGTGTTTTGAGTATTTTAATGTACGAGAAAAATCATAACAAAACTAAAAAAGGCTTCCTTTTTGACAGTCTTTTTCCTGAAGCCAGAGAAACAGAGAGAGAGCAATCGCGAACCAAGCTATATCCAAACTTTTATTGCAATGTCGGCCTGTATCTCCCACCTAAAATAATTCCGTGATTTAATAATTTAATATTTTATTAACAAAAAATTCAACTATACCTTTTTCCTTGTTATAAAATAAAATAGTAGTATGAGTTTAAGTAGGAAAACTAAAGCATATATAACACCAGAAACACCACCTACCCCAAGGGATTATTATTCGTATTTTATGCGAGCTTGAGGAAAAGTTCAAAATGTTTCTTAAATTTTCGCAATGCAATTTGTATAGCTCGGTGCTTGCGAGGAACTTTTAGTCTGGTGCTTAAAAAAGTTTTATTGTTTAGTGCGGTTAAGTTTGCACTGGCTGTTGGCATTCCTTCCATTTTTACGGTCTAAAATTAACACTCTCCTGCTACTCCCCGTCTCCTTGCAGATGTGCCGGACATTGTGTGCCAGGACTATGCGGTGCCTCACATGCAGCAGCTACTGCCCAATCCTCCTGCCGCTGGGCCCGGGTGCGGCCTGGGATTGGGAGCTGGTACTGGGGGGGCGGTGGCGCAGCCGGGTTCCGAGGTTGTTGTTGCCGCTGGCAACGTGACCACCAGCGCACGCAACTCCCTTAATGCTGCCACATTGCCGCTGCCCCCGCCGCCAGTCCCACCGCCGCCGGAGAAATATTACGCAGCCACACCAATTTGCAGCAAGTCCGTGCCGCCACCGGGCTCCCAGAGCAGCGGATCCCTCAGTCTCAGTGTATCGACCACCGCGGCAACCACGCCCACGCCTACTGGCGGAGGCGGAGGCGGGTGCGGAGTCGGTAGTGGAGGAAAACCGCATCATTACAATTTGGATATGAGCGCTAATTTCGCCGACATTAACGAGGAGCAGGCCAATTGCCAAGTGCAGGAGTTTCCGCGTCAGTCGCTGGTCATCGTCGAGAAGCTGGGCTCCGGCGTATTTGGCGAGCTGCATTTGTGCGAAACGAATGTGTTAAAGTGAGTACAGGATCCAGCAAACAGACCACACTGCACATACCACTTCCCCCAACCCGATCCTTCCTATCCCCATTCCATCTCTTTGCGAGGGTCCTAAAATGGGTGCTGCGAAAAAATATCCCCGAAAAATCCAACTCTTGTTTAGCAGAGATATTCTGAAGGTCCTTTATATACAGCATGCAATTTAATTATTATTATTATTATAGCTCTTTTAAAAACTAACACAAATATTAAGCATAGTTTATTCTCTTTATATTTAAGTACTTAAATAGCATCTACATCTCTCCCTTTACGTGAAATTTAATTTCTTTAGACAATTATAAATAAGAAAACATTTTTCTAACTAAATTCCATAAGAAAATATTTAAATCAATAAGTTATTTGGAAACGATTCATTAATACTTTTATACAGCCCTGGAATGTTACAAGAACAATAGTTAAGGATATTTGCTGTCAAAGAAAAGGATCAATAATTGTGGCAATAATTGTGTCTGAACCTTTGAGGTTAATGTATTCTGCCTCAATTCCATTACTTTTATGTGGGCCTCCTCGATCCCTTTATCAATTAAAACATATGCCCAGGACAATGACACCACTCCACCAGAGCCTTTGCACACCGACGCGTCGGTTTCCAAGCGCAAAAATCAATTAGAGTCAAGCTTCGAACAATGTCGTCATGGCAGGCCAATATTCTGCTCCTGGCACATTTTAATATGCAACGTAACAATTCGATTTGCCTGCTTGCTTTAATAGTTTTGCGGTTCGAAAGCCGCAAAACGTATTACGTATACGTAATATTGCCCATGCAGACTCCCGGGCAGCAGCCAAAGTCAGCCCAAGGGGGTGGCATGGTGGCATGGTGGCAGGGCGCCATGGAGGGAATTCTCTGCAGCGGCAGCAAAAACCAGCAGGGAAACCTCCGAGGCCCAGACAGATGTATGCAAAATAATTAACACACACACACAGAGAGAGAGAGAGAGTGCGGCCTGCATACGGTGAGGAGGAGGAGGAGTGAGGGGAACTTCAATATGGAATAGGGAATTTTGTGGCAGGCAACTTGGAGTGCCCGATCCCGCCTCTCAGGGCCTGGCAGTCTGATAAAATATTAATAGACAGCCGGATAGACAGTTATCAGACAACAGATGGACTTTATTGTCGGCCACCGTAGATGGAAATGATAATAGACGTGGCAGAGTTGAAAATCAAAGCCATATTACGCACCGGACGAAGGCAAAATGAAAACATTTCCCAGCGGCACTCAGCCATATGCTTACAGTGGATACCGCCTAACAGTTTGGAGATCTTAAGTGGGGCTTAGACAAGGTTTGGAATATATCCACATATATGAAAAGCCATGTGGTTAAAGGAGAGCCTCCGGTTATTGTGTGGGGGACTCGGATCTTAAGCCCTTTCTTTTACTTCCTGTATTTATGATATATAAGGCAGATTTTCCTGTCTCTGATGTCGAAACTAAAAAATAGGAGCTTAGAGTTTGATGCAGACTCCTTTAAGCTTCGAACTATGATTAGGGCTTCAAAATAGCTCCCGTAATACTTTCAGAATGAAACCTATATATAAAAGTTTTGATTAAAACCGTAGGATTTTCTGCTCCAAATAAAGGCTTGCCACAAGCAGAGCCTTTTTTTAAATCGTTTACTTACATTATTCATACGACAGTACCCCAAATGTCAGACAGACGGATACATATGACGGACAAAGGCAAGGGAAGTAGGTAAACTGAAGCAAATGCGGACAAAAGTAAATCAATCAATCCTGAAATTAACTAATTGCGTAAAACAATATTTATGAATAATTAATGAGCTCATAATGCGTACGGGGATGAGGCAGGGCGAGAGCTTAGTGGTTTGGTTATCTTCTAGGCATTAGAGAGCGCCTGGCCAATAATCCCCCCATTACGGGGGCATCCCCACCTCTGGTGAGAGCTTTGAAACTATGAATACTGGCTGACAAGTTTATGTAAAATTCAATGAATATGTAATTACCCCACAGACACCCACACGCACACTGACACATCGGTGAATGGTCTTTTTACTTTGCTGAGCATTTGCATAAATCTCAAACAACACACACATGGGAACAGCCATATTCTAGGCAACCTAACGACCTGCAGGCACATTAATTTATAGCAAAAATTCACGTAAATTACCTCGTGGCGATACTATCCGCACCCACACACCCTTCAGCCCGCATCCACATGAAGGGCATTCCCGCAGATAAGTCGATTCCCTCTCAAGCGTATGCTCCCCGGTATTTCCTTTTTTTTTTTTGCAACGAAAACAGGACGAGGGGAGGACGTGACGAAGCGGCATTTACATTTAAAAAATTCAACGGCAAGCGCGAAAATTATTCATAAATGTACCACCGAAAAAAGGAAAATATCCTGAAGTAAAATAGTTCACAAAATCTACTGACCGGAAAGGGCGGCGTGGGGAACACGCACCTTGACGTGGGATATACATATATGGGGGGAAAAAATAAAGAAACGAGACGCGTGCGTAAAATATTTTTGCACATTTTTAACTGAATATCAATTTATGTTATTTTCTGTTCACGATTTTTTCAGCGCCCGGAGTGCGGCAACTGCCAAAAAATATTTTGTATGTTTTTCCATTTCCATTGTTGCTTTTTGTTTGCCAACTGTTCTGCGAATCCTTTTGGGCATTCAATTCTTCTTCATATACAAAACTTTTAAAGTGTTTTTTATGTATTGACGCCTAGCCCACGTTCTGGTTATGTGTTTTGTATGCTTCACGTTGCTTTATTTCTTACAAAGCATTAGTTTAACTAGACTTTTTATGCAACTTTATCGCCGGCCGCTGAGTAGTAGGATTGTTCCATTGATTTTTATGTGCTTTTTCACAAAATATTGCACATTTTCAACTCCATGTTGTGACAGTCATCCCTCTCGATGGGATTCTGACCAACCATTTCGCAATTAAACCAAACCAAACGAAATCAAAGGTAACAGACTCGGGGAAACAAAAACTCATCTCACGTCCGGAGTACTTTGGTTGCTGTCCTTAACTGTTGGCTGTGACGGTGATTCTGGATTGTCCTTGTTTCCCTATTTTTTTCCTTTGACTCTGGGTTGAACTTTTTATAATGGAATTTCAGATAAGCTTGTGCTTCGGCTGTTTTTTTGCTGTTTGGTCATGACCGCAGTTGAGGAAGTATTTGTGGGAACAACAAGAACAGCCATGTTTATGCCATTTCCTCTAACCATTTGATTTGCCAGTGAAGTTGCTTTTACCAGTTGATCTGGAACAGACTTCAGTTCCCTATAAAACAGCCACAGTTTCGAAGATCGAATCCTTTTCCTCAAGTCCCCATATCCATCTTCATTTGCAGCATGATTTTATACTCATTGATATCTCTGTCTCTCGTCCACAGTGCTACCCTTGTGGCGGTGGCCACACTGCGTCCTGGGGCCGTCGATCACCTGCGCAAGGAGTTCCGCAGCAAGGCCAAGCAGCTGGCGCGGCTCAGTGATCCCAACGTGGCCCGCTTGGTGGGAGCCTGCCTGCGGGACGAGCCCATCTGCATCGTGCAGGACTACTCGAACTGCCTCGGCGACTTGAACCAGTTCCTGCAGGAGCATGTGGCCGAGACCAGCGGCCTGATGGCCAACAAGAGCCTGAGGTAAGATTTGCGGCTGGCTGAGTGCCCCCAACGAACTTTTTAACTAATGCGTTGTCTCTCCCCCGCATTTTATGCCACTTCTATTTTTTTTTTTTTGCTCGTCCTGCTGCGTTTTTGCGTGCGTTTTATCGGACTTCCTGTACTGACGCCATTTGCCGACGCTACACTTCCGTTCTCGTGCTCAATGATTACGCCGATCCGCCGACGAACAACGAACAACGAACGACCGACCAACCACCAACATGCGCAAACGGATGTTAAAACTTCGTTAACTTGGCTACCCAACCTCCGTCGAATGGGAAAACTTTTCAAATTCTCATTTCATGTCGGCATCTTCCGCACCCGCATCCGCTGCGCAACCCCGATTGCGACTCCTTCGACGGCGACGGACACAGCTACGGCTGCTTAGTCTACATTGCCACACAAATTGCATCGGGCATGAAGCATTTGGAGCAAATGAATTTCGTTCATCGGGATCTGGCAACAAGGTAAGTGCTCGAGATAAGAGTTTCATCTCGTGAGGGTTGCAGGTGATTTTCCCGGCATCCTCTTTTTTGCACCCCAAGTACGGTTTGGGTTTTTCCTTGAATTTTAAAGTTGCGAGAGGGATAAATTCAGCAATTTTTGTAGGAGAAGTGCAAGAAATCTTAGCTTTCTCGGATTAATTTTATTGAGTCTTTAATTAAAAGAATAATAAAAGAATAACCAAGTAGTTAAAATTTTTAAGTTTAAAGTCACCTCCCTAAGCATATGATAATTTAAACTCTTAAATTAAATAAAATATAATAAGATAACAATTTGGTAACAATGCAGATACTTAGATATTTATAGGAATCTATAGTCCCTTGGTGAATCTATAAATATAACAAATACTGAATTAATAACGACTCAAGTCAGACAAAATTCGAAATGATGTTTCATCTAGCATTTCATAAAATTAATTCAATTTAACACAACGTATATACACATTTCTGTGAAACACACATTATTATATTCTCCTCGTTACCTATTTGTATAGCTAGTTAGGTCTATAAATATATTGGTAATTCAATATATTGCGCCCTGTACTCACACTGTCTGCGTATTTTCGCATAGAATGTAATCAATTAAAATTAATTTGCTAATGAAAATGTCAACAAGAAGCGAGAGGACCAACAATGGCTCCTGACGACGGCGTCATGGCTGCTTCTGCTCCTGCTGCTGCTGCCATTTATGCCATTTATCTCTCCTTCTTTTCCACGGTTGACAGACATTGTTGTTATAGGAACCCCGTGCTTCATCCATCCATTCATCCCGCCCTGCTCGATATCTTTATCGTCATAACAAATCAATAGACGTGTATGGCATGTTACTTGGCTCGAGGCCACCTGTCCCACCAGCCCCAAGTTCTGGGAAAATGTCTTTTTGAAATCCAATAAGAAAATTGTGCTATTTCTGGCCACGCAATCGTCAACCTTACCTGCCCGGCCCCCAGCTACCAGCTCCCAGTCCTTGATTGCACAACAATGCAATAAGAAACGAATGCTGGAAGGGTAAGGCAATATGCCATTTGACAGCAATTGGTAATGGCGGCGGCCCACGTGACTTATGAGCCATTCTCGTTCAGTTTTGGTTCCCCGAAATTTGTTTCTTAGCCATATGCATCGCCTGCCATAAATTTGCCTTTGCGGTTTTGTGCACAATAAGCCAACCAATATTGCGCAATCGTTTTTCTCTTTTTTTTTACTTGTTTTCTGAGGACCACAGGAATATTTAGGGCTTTGAATGGCAAATGGGACAATAACCTTGCTGGTCAGATTTCTGTGTCACTCGATTATGAAATATTCAAAACGTTTTTCTTGTCAGGTCTTTTAAAAGTCGTTACAAGTTATTGTGTTTACACCAGGTCTAATATTTGTATCTTAAGCCCAAGACTCTATCGAATTTATGATATTTTAATATGATTGTTTTTTTGTTGACAAATCAAAGATCAGAAAAATATCTGTGGCCAAAATATATTAATTACAATTCAAAGAGCTTTTCGAGCTATTTTGAATTAGAATAACCAATTAAAATATTGAAACTATAGCATTTTTGACAGCTTTAATCATTAGTATTTTTGCTCAGCATAAACAGTCAAGTCTATCTAGTCACATCCAATAAACCTTTTCAATTTAATTATAATTTTTATAAGGTATACTTTTGGACACCTTTACTGCTTTGCAAGCTTCTGACTAAAATGATAATAACCTGAAAGGGTATAACAATTACTACACAACAACAAAAACCCTATTGACCAAATAAATCCCAATGACCACAAAAAATGCATAGAACCACAAATAAGTCTCTTCGACCACAATTTAACATTTTTTAGGTAATTATTTATAATGTATTTATATGAATATTTCCATTAATTTTGGATCGATATTTATTTTAACTTATTTATTTTTGTTAAATTTTTTGTGTAGCAAACTTAAATATTTATTTCTTAAATGCATAATTCTAAAGAAGTCATTATTTAATTATATTATTTGATTAACTGCAGTTAAATAGCGATGTGAAAAAACAACTGACTCCTAATTATTTAAGATGCAATTAAAATTGTAGGCTGAGGATTTCACAGCTAACGTAGGCCACAAGTGTGGCACAAACAAATAAAGAAAAGTAAGAAATACCGCACTCAGTAAGTTCCACAGACAAACGGGAGAAGGAATTGTCCAAATTTGGTGCAAATTCTAGCTACTTTTGTCCCAAGCCCACACACCCGAAGGCCCAATAGCGGAAATGAGTTTATTGCTGCTGTAAATATTGTAAAATGTTTTTCTGTTCCTCCTTCCGTTCGCCTCAAAATGTCGAGTGTCGGCAAGAAATGCGAAAATCCTTTTAGATCCTGTGGTTTGTTGTGGTACTTTTGGTCGGTATGTAGACAGAAAATGTCTGGAAGCCTCATTGATTCTAGAATTTTTTGACAGATTTCTGCTGAGATTGCAATTGTAAAAGATATTTGGCTTAAGACACAAGTGAGGAGGAGTGAATGTGTCTGGAATACATTGACCGCATCCGCCTGTCGGCGTTGGTTTTTCGTGTGGAATTGTCTGTCTGTTCCTTTATGAATAGTTTGGTTTACCGACTTGAATTAAGTTTAAGTAAAATAGAAAAGCTAAATATTTAATATAAATTCTCATGCCTCAATTTTTGACATGCTGTGAAAGCGTTTAAGATAATTTAAGTGACTGAATATAAGTAATGTGTATCGTAATGGGAAGTAAACTAATGCTTACTTACTTTATATTTAAGAGATTCATTTATCTAAATTGCAATGCTCTATATCCCTTCACTCTTCGAATATCGGGTATTAAACGAAGGAGGACCTTCAGTGTCTGTGCTGGGAGGAAAATGCTTCCGTTGCACAAAAAGCAGAAAACGGCAAGTGTTGAACTAATTTGAAATTAAATTCAACGATGGCCACGACGCTCAAATGTCCCGCATCGCACTTTCCGCCTTCCCATTACAGCTTCCCCCGTCTACATGCCCCGTAATGTCCTGCTCGCCTCCGAAGGACTATCACGGACAATTTTTCAGCATTTAAACACTCAAGTGCCAAGCTAATAAACGATATTAGTGCCAACAAATATTGCGAGTGTACGTGTGGGAGCGTGTGTGAGTGGCCATAGAGAGTGTCCTGGCAATCGTCTACTATTGTTGCCACTGCTGCCGCTTGTGCAAACGTTTTCCAAGCAGTTACCAAATAAAAATGATTAGGAACGTGACTAAGAGTGCGAAAAATGTTATTTACTTAACTGATGCGAGCTCTGGGGCCAGCGGATGCAGCTGCGGTGGTGTGAGGTGTGTGTGTGCTTACTGCACTCTTCGAGAAAGGGAGGAGTTGGGTCTCATCGATCATTTCACGGTTTGCAAGAAGAATATAAAATCACATAAAGTTATATGACCACAGCGTTCATCGAAAATTGATTAAGCGAAAGAAGACTTAAATATTATTAACCAAAAGCTGAATTCTGCTTTTAAAAACTTGTAAATAGCTCAAATACAGTGTATATGGTGTGTTAAAGATCCATCATCTTACTTAAAAATTGTGGGAAAATGTATAATACCCTGTAAAAGGAAATATAATTTACACAATGCCATTCGCCTTCTTATAAAAGCTTGGTTTGGTAGCGAAAGCAAAAACAGCACAGAGATGGCATTGTTATGCAAAATGTAGGGAAAAAGAACAATTTAAGGGAAGGTTAAAGAAATTTGAAGAAAATATAATCAGAAAGCAGCGCAGAATTTTTTTTATATGGAAAATATAGAAATTATAATATGGCCTAGATAGAAGCAAAATCAACATACAAATTTAACTTTCTGGTATATTAATTATATTTAAAGGCGTAAAATTGAAAATGACAAGAAGTTGTGAAACCGCCCTCGTAAAGCAAGTGCTCTTAATATTTGCACAGTGTAAACTTTTCGAAGAAAGTGGAAGAAAAACAGGAAGAAAACGTCATATTTATTTCTGCCAGACAAACTGCGTTTATACGATGCCATTTTCATGTACTCGACAATGCACGAAAGTTAAGAGAAGAAAATTATGAATTCAACGCAGTTAAATGTAACAACAACACGCTAACAGTTGAGGATACTTTTTTTTCCTTTTATTTAAGAATATATCACAATCACTTCTTCAGAAATACATAACATAGAACTCATTCCATAAACTTAGTAACAAAGGCTGTAAGTAGACGAAACTATTTTACAAACCGATGCTGAAAATGCATTACACTTTTCGGCGCAGGAATGCCCTGCCCAGCAGCACATCCATTCTTGTTTGACTTCCATATCCTGTGGCTTCCAACTTCCCTCGCATGGAATTCTTCGGTCGTTCGCTGGTTCGCTCTGTCGCCTTGTCGGCAGGAAATGTTGATAAAACTGCTACCAGCTGCGTTGAAGGCAACGACGAGGACCACAACGATGCATGTAAATCATTTATGGTTTGTACAGCAGGGGGACACTCTTTCCCCTTGGCCTACAATAATACATACAGCCTGCCTCCGCCATATTCAGGCAACTGGATAAAGAATGGCGATGATTATTAAAGTAATTTTTGCAGTGTTTAAGAGCTAGCAGAAAGCGCAGTTGCTTGAATTTCGAAGTTAATATACAAAGCCCTCGGTCTCCCCAAACTTGGTGTCGATTTTCTATAGCTTTCGGTGTTCGCCGCTAGCATATTGTTGTTAATTTGCACGTTGGATGACATGTTGACAGTCGGTGAGACACTGACAGCTGCTCTAAAAACTGCCAGGAGGACCGACGGCTTGACACAGGCCCCGAAGGCAATGCCGATAAAGTTGGAAGCAGGAAAACGATGCAGAGTCCTCGCAGCATAATATCCAACAAAAGCAGCTGGAGCAACAGAGTCAGCTGCATGTCAAAGGGTTTATAATATCAAAACAGGACAGTGAAGAGTTGAGCGTCAACAGAGAGTGTGCGGCAGGTGTGCCCCTCGCACACACTCTGTGTGTCTGCGTGTGCCAGCCCCCCAGTGTGTGGACATCAAACTTTTCCTGCTGACCATGGGCTGGGGGAATGGCCTGCGACTGTTTTGCCACTGATAAGCCAAAGCCCGAAGCCGCATCGCAGACAGCATCTTAAAGTCTGTCAGCTAATCAGAATTTTATTTAACGCAGACCCTAGTACACCGCCACCCCCTTGGGTGAGCAGCTCAGCGCAGGCTCAAGTGACGTTTTCCTTGACTGCTTCGGCTGCAAGGAGGCGGTCTCCGACGGCTTTCGCTTTTCTGCTTTCCTAATTACCCCACTCGAAAGCAGAAATGGCTCAGAACGCAGCTATGCAACAAATTGCAGACACGCAAACAGAACCCGGACAGCTCTGTGACCCCGGGGGAGAATGGCCGAGGGGCCTCCGAAATGGGAGCAGGAGTTGCACAAGGAAACAGTCAGGACGAAAGCTGGATACCCTCCCTAGTCGGAGACACAAGTCACTGAAAATATTTATAGAGTAAGATGAAATGATCGCGAAGAAATGTTCTCTTTTATTCTAGGTGTATTTGTTAATATTATTTTATTTAATTATATTTTTTCTGGTTTCTTTGTCTAGTCTACGTCACTCTCTATATACAGAGCAAAAACGAGAAAATACATATTCAGCCTTGGCGTTTCAGGAGTGCGTGCTTTTGGCTGTTGTGTGTGCGTTGGCGTCCCCTTGTGGAACCACCATTGCATGTAAAAAATCCTTGACCATATTTGCCTTGGCTTTACAGGCGGTCATATTTGTTTTAGACTTTTCCGCTTTTCTTTGCCTTCTTTTGTGTGTCGTGACTAAACAGAAAGCGACTACACAACAATGCAACTCGACTCTGAAAGACCTTCAAGCCAGGTCTACTTGCAAACCTTTAAGGGAGAGTGAAAATAACTCTTTATAAGTGCAACTTCTTGTAAGGAAAATTTCCATAAACACGCACATTTTGAACAGAAACAATGAAATATTTGGAAAAATATAATAATGTGGAATTTAATAGGTATTAATAGGTATTATTAGGTACTATTCTTTATTGTATTTTTTTTTGGTTTACAAAATAAATAATCTAGATTTTATTTTACCATATTTACTTATACAATGGGATACTGAGGAAGAGAGGCTACGCCACACATGTTTCCTGCGTTACGCGCCAACCGGAAGTAGCCATTCTCGCCCCAAGATAGGCCATAAGAGTTCTTGATCAGCCAGTACTCTCCCCAGGTCGGATCTGTGCCGAAGCCCACCACCAGGACAGAGTGTGTAAGGTCAATCCTGTCCGACCGGCACCTCGGAATCCTCAAGACCCCGCCGCCGTACTCCTCAAACTCCTGGTGCAGGTGGTCTATGGACACAGCCACGGGTCCAATGTTGTAGACAACCTCCGCAAGCTCCCTTTCGCATCGATTGTTCAGAGTGACGTAGCCCCTCAAGGTGCCTCCACTGTGCTTAGGATCGTAGCGACACCTTCCTGCCTTCGGTTCGTACGGATAGGAGGACAGCGTTGCCATGCCGTGATTCCTCGTGTAGTTGAAGGCCACGCTCACCCATCCGCCCAGGCAGCCGTTGTTAGGATAGGGAACGCAGTCCACCAGGTGCTTGGGGGACAGTGGCACCAGCCTTCGGGTCTTCCTGGCCATGTGCGCCTCCAGAACTCCCGAGGTGGAGAAGGCCCAGCAACTGAGGCACTCGTTGCCCTGTCGTCCCACAGGCGAGATGACACCGAACTGGCGCCAGTCTCTTCCACTCGTTATCTGGCTGTAGTTCTTGTAGTTGGGAGACTTCACTACACCCATCGTAGTTGGTTCCAGAGGCGGGTGCATCGCCGTCCGGTACGAGAAGATCACACTCTGATCAGAGTCGGAGAACTCGTTCAGCCGCATCCAGTAGCTCACTTTACCCTGCAGGTAGAGCCTGTTGTGAGCCCGAACAGCTCTCAGCTTTCTGTTGTATATGGCTCGGTGGTAGTTGTCCTCGCGCTGGTATCCTTTTCTATATATTCTCTTGTACTGAGTCCACCCATCATCGTTGTTCGCACTCGCTCCTAGTACCACGAGCACCAGGAGAGGAAGTATGTAGAGCATTAGCAGTCGAACCGAACCCATTGCGAACCGAAGACGCCGAACGTAGTCTTTCAACTGATAGATCAAGAAATTATGCCGTACTCGCGTCTTGAGACCAGGTACTATATAGGGTTATCGCTTTGAATTTCTTCCAGGAACCACAACAAAAATTCACAAAGCCCCTCTTTGCTCAGAATTAATTGTGGAAGCAGATAAGCCCGAGCTTAAGAGATTACATTGAGCAGAGCGGGGAATTCATATTTAATAATAATCAATGGAAGTACCTTTTGTTGTCTATAGGTTCCAGAAACTAATGTGATTGCATTTTACATTTTTAATTCATTCAAGTGTATTTTTAACACAGAATTATCAATCAATAAGGTCGAGAAATCTTATTTTTCTGTCTCTTGCAACTAACAACAAGGGTATTTCTTATTCGTATAAGAACTAAAATCTTATCAGCTTTGTTATTTATTTTCTTTTTCTATATTTCTAAGAACTGATTAACTTTGTGTTAAACAAAAATACTCAAATGATTCAGAGCCGCTTAAATATAAGATTAATTAAGATGATTTCAAAATTAGCCAAGAATAAAATTAAACGAAATTATTTAATTGATTTTTAATGGTATTACTTTTTTTAACTCTTGCTACTTTTAAAACATAAAACTCTTTAATTAATAAATGAAATATCTGCGATATTCTATATATTTTTTATAAGGTAAATTTAATTTTGCAAACAAGCATAAACAACATTTCGGTACATTTTGAGGACTTCCACTGTGCCGTATCCAGCATTTCATCTCCCAGGTCCCGTGTCCGGCTTTCGACACCTTTTTCGCACATAAATTTTAATAACACATGGCAGTCCGACCCGATCCACTCCGCCCCCCTCCCGTGGGGGGTGGATCGAGCGCGTATAAAATGTACACACATAGTGCAAATGTGTATATGTTATTTTATGCGGTGGGTGTGCACAACACACAACACACAACAATTCCCAAATGTAGCGACACGTTACTCCACGAGTTTCTGCTGCAATTGGCAAACAAGTCAAGGTGGTAAATGGCAAATGGAACAAATATTCCCGCCGAAGGGGACGGCAGGCGGGCAGGCAGGCGGGCAGGGGCTTCCCCAAGTGGGACGCCCTGCCTGGCGCTCATTTTGTGTCAACTACGCGACGTAAATGGACACAAAAAAAAAAATGAATGGGGGGAAAGGGGCGGACACGTGGGGCGACCCCAAACTCGTCGGCAAACGATTGGGCAGGGGATGAAGGAGCGCAGTCAATAAACTATAAAATATGCAATGTTTGAAATATTTTGCATGCACACTACCCCCCGTGTAACACACACGAGCATGCTGGGTGTGTGTGCTTGTGAGTGCACACGACTTTTTTGAGCGAAAATATTTTATGCATGCAGGTGAATTGATTCAATGGGCTGCCAACTCAGGGCAATGCAACGCGATCCCAACCAAACAGCAGCACCCAAAGGAAATTAGCTTGACAGGAAATTCCACAACATACAGGGGAAAACCACCAAGCCACCACCACCACCACCGCCATTGCCACCCAACCGCTGAGCCTCTGAATGTGACTGCAATGGCAACGGCAACAGAGACGGCGACTGCAACGGCGACTGCGACTGTGACTCCACAATGCACGTTGACATTTCCCCATTCATGCCGATTTTCATATTACATTTGGTTGAGCTTAAATGACAAATGTGGTTGGTAAGCCGACGTCTGGGCCCGCGAGCCCGTTGCTCCAGACCCTTGTTTCCGCCACGACCAAGCCACCACACAGCCAACCGACCCCCGGGTAGATGGAGCATATATGCACTGGGCAAAATACTTGTGTATTGTCTTTTAAAAACACCTGCCAAAGAATGTAAGCTTGAAGTTGTAGCCTCATTTTGGAAAGCAGTACTTCCTACAGCTGGCATAGAACTGGGGTTACAGATCTGGTATATAAATCTATTCTTGAACTTTGGGAAACATTGAGAGTGCGATGAATCGATTTTCTGGTTGAGCGTTTAACATTCTTCCATAGAACTGAATCTCTGTTCTTACTTATACGAATGACTCATTCAATTAAAACAAGATGATAAGACCAAAACAGAAACAAAAACAGAGAGTAATCTTCCTAAGTTGTTATTAGTAAAATACATAAACCATTTCTTACTTATTTGGTAATTATTTCCTGTGTACACACTCACACTGGTCCTCACTTGGGGAAGTTGCAACGCGCTTTCGGTTTGCGGTATTATTGCTGAATGACAGGCTGACTGAAGGACTGACTCCGTGCATATGGGTGAGTGGGTGGGAGGAGACTGTCCCGCATCTCCTTCCTCATTTTCGACTCCGATTTCAAGCTCTGGCTTTGTGATTGTGATGGATTGTGGCGATGGCGACGACGAAAGAGTTGCCGATGACATTTTTGAACGGCAGAAAGCAAGTAACGCCATGATGGTCTCAGGAATGCGGTGAAATGCATTGATTAAGAAGAGTGGAACATTAAAAGGGGTCTTGAGTATTTAATTTGTTATTTCTTGGGTGTATATTTCTATAAGATCTCAGTCCTCTCGATACCTACTCAAATCGTTTTTCATAAATTAAAATAGGCAACTAATTGGATATGAATTTATTGATTTCTTTGACTAACCTTTTCTATATTTTCCTTTCAGGTAAGTCTATATAAACCAATAATATTGTGGGAATAATTCTATTGCTTCTAAGTAAGTACATAATAGTTTCCACTGTATTTTTGTAATATTGTCTATACCTATTGCTTATATTTTATAAAAAAAAACATTCCCTCGTTGTGAAAACCAATCCCTAAAAAGCCAAATGTTTCTTAAATGCAAAGGAAGTCATATTTGGCTTAAACTTACTGAAATCAAAAGGACGTTTCCGAAGTATATGGAGAGTTTTTGTGCGGACTCCGTCCTGCGTGTCCTGTATGTCTCCAGGCACTCGGTTCGCAATGCGCTTTTAATTTGACCGCGTCTGACGACGTTCGAGGCCTTTCCTATGCCAACGCAGCGGCGCAGAAACTTAATTTTCCTGCGACTCCTTCTTGTTGTTTCTGTTGACTTGCGTTTTTGCATTTGCAGCGCAAAGTTTACCATTCGCTGAAACTTTGGCCATTTTGTTGCCGTCTATTTGTTGCTCCGCTGCGCTACGCCAGACGATGACGACAAAACCAATCATTTTCCCTCTCAGTCGCGTTTCCGCTCGCTCCCGGTCGTGTTTTTGGGATGACAAAATTGTAATAAACTCGTGAAGGCCACATTGGCCGACTGCCATCCACTGGGCTCCTTTCACCTCGGCCGTTTCACGAAATTTCGTTATAAAAATAAATTTTATTTAATTTTGGTTTTTGCCCTGCGCAAAAAAAAAGGGTTGGTAGAGGGGGACGAGGGAGAGACAACTTGCCCTTGGCTCACCGCCGTCGTTTTTCAATTCAGCGAGCGTCCTGTTTATGAACTCCACGAACTAAGTGAGCACTTAAATTGTCTTTATGCCGTTGGGGGCTCGTCTCCTGCTACTTAAGACGTTGTCCTTTGACCTAACCTCCGCCAGCGTCTTCGCCTCTTCCGGCTGGGTTTCCTCCTTTGGCAAATATTTTGCGTTTTGGCAAAATTACATCCTTAGGGTGAGGACATTTTTGACCAAATTTAGTTTATGCCTTGCCAGTCCTGCTAGTTTTTCCCAACTGATTGCATAGTCAGCCTCCGGTTTCCTGGGGGAAATTAAAATGTGCTTAGCGAAGTAAATATCCCGGCTGAACCCAGAAAAAGTTCCCTTTGTTGTGGTGCAAGTAAATATTTTAAGTTTTTTCTTGTCTTAATTCCTTTAACAGCTGCTCTCGACTCTATTTTAGCATAAACAAGTGTTGCTTCAATTACTTGGCGAATTTTTAGCTCGGGATTGTGATTCAAAATATTTATTTAAAAGGAGAAATATCTTTCTGGTTCCCTCGATGTTGCCTTGATGAACTTCAAAAATACAAGTAACAAACGCGACATATCTAAGCTTCGGTTCGGAAACACTTATTCGGTTTTCTTCATCGCGCCGCCGGCTTCACCCTCTTCCGATTTGAATAACTTCTTCTCAGTCTTCTCATCGCGTGTTGACTTGTACCAAATGACGCATATGAAGCCGAAAACCAGTCCCAGAAAGATCCCAAGAAGGGCAACACCGGCGATGAAGGCAAAGTAGTGGACCTCCTTATAAAGGTAGGCCAGGGAGTCTATAATGGGCTGGACTACCTCGACCACGAACAGCTCGATGGGGTTGGGAAACAGCTCGGCCATCTTGAGAGAATTGTGAGTTCGTTTTAATGAGCTGTGAATGTGAATGTGAAAGTGACAATTTATGCTACGAGCTTTGACATTGACAGTGTTCTCGGAGAGCTGCTATTCATATTCACAAGATTTGGTAAGACAATCATTGAAATATTAAAATTCCCAGCAAATAAAAATGGATCATCTCAGAAAACAGTTGACCATCTTCCACTATCAGCTGCATTCCGACTTTGGCATACTGATCAAGGTGGCCGCGTGCGTGGCCTTCGGCGCAGTGTGCGGCTGGATAATGAGTCTGCTCACGTTTATCGTCTACAAGGTGGCCGTGTGCCTGGGAGTCCAGCCCACGAAGCTTGGCACCCTCGCAGACGACGACATCGACCTGGATATGGAAGTGGAGAATGGCAACGACCTGCCGCTGCATCGAAGCCAGGACATCGCAGATTGGCTCCTGACAATGAGGCCTTCGCCACGTCAGCCACTCAATGTGTAGAGAAGGAACCCGAATCCGAGTCCGAATCCGATACTGAGTCCTGAAGCAAATCCCTCCTTGAAGTTATTGGCACATTTCTCTCTCGCTGCTGCCAAGGCCTTAAATTCAATTCCTCCCCGTGCCGGCACTTGACGCATTAATGCGAGTGTGTTTGCTCTGAACAGCGCCTCGGGCTGAAAATATTTAATAAACCATATCGTTTCTTTTTGGGAAAATTCTCTTTTCTTTTTCGGCTCTGTGTTGATTTTTCTCAAACAGCTCGCAGCTATTTTTTCCACAATTTTATATAAAATATTGGCTGTCGCTTTTGGTCTGCCCGGGCGACCGGTTGGAGCGGAATGTTTAAGGTCATGGCATGATTTGAATTTTGCCCGCCGGCTTTATTTAGTTCACTTTGGGTGTTGTGGCCGTATTCGTATATTTACGGGAAAGTCAACAACACACAGCTACAATATAGCTAACTTATTTATACCTTAAACTGCAGTCAAGGATATTGGGTCCTTATTTTGAAGAGAGAAAGAAAAATCTACATTTAAATATATGACAAAGCTCTGTAGTTAATATTTTATTTTACTCACAACTACTTGAAACTCCCTAACTTTCGCTTACTTATTTATTACAAGAATATCAGAAGCTCCAACCAACAGACTTTCAAATAAAGTCTCTTGCCAATATTTATGGTTTCCAGGATTTTAATAACAATTGCCTTGACGAGACATTAGCAGTTATCAGAGCAGAACCCGCAATTTGGCCACGTTGCAGGCCCCATTGAAGTTGTCATTGTTTCTCGGCTTCCCGCTCTTCATTGTCTAGTTGAGGCAGAGCCACAAGCGTTTGCGACTCAACCACTTGAACAGTGCTTACAGCATTTCAGAAACAGAACCGCGCCGCGGCGTCAACCCCATTCGAGGGATTTTTATTGGAGAGCTCGCAATAATTGCGGAAAGCATTTCCATGCAGTGCGCGCGGAAGGAAGCCGCGGGAAGATGGTGCCGCGTAAATTCAAAGAGGATCTGTAACTGAATGGAGGCTACCCCGGGACAAAAAGCATCGGTGAAGGGTTGCCAGCCGGGAGGGTGTTTAATCACCAATCCCGAAACACACCGCCGAACAGCATATTTCATTTGAATGGAGTCTCCGGCTCCGGGGACGGTGGCGGTGGCGGCTACAGGAGCTTAGGGTGTCAGTGCTGCAATCTAGAGTCTGCTCCGCAGAACAGCTGTCACTGTGAGGGTCCGAGAGTTGCCAAAATTTCCAAAGTGAAACCAAAAAACGTATTAAAAACGGTGACGAGGAGGAGTGGATAGAAGAGGCATAATTGATACATGTGTCACCTGCAAGTAGTCTTTGAAAAGATAAAGTATACAGAATAATTTCCATACATTTGTATGAAAACTAACTCTATTAGAAAGTATATGAAGCTTTTTTAGAAATCAAATCTTTATTATTTATATGATACGAATAGTGAATAATGTCATTTCCGGCAATCCAGCAAAACCTATGAAGTTTTTCTAATTATTGTAAAATTTCTGGAAAGAATCAATAATTAATATTGATAATTAAGCACAGAACTACTTCAGCTTTAGTCAAATTAAGCAGGTCACATCTTTTTGCAAAGTGTACGAGTTGGATTCATTAACATTTTTCAATTCATTGCAACATGAGCATTTGAAGTTGAATTTTGCCACAGCACACATTCATATATAAATGGAAGCCAGCCAGCAGCCATGGGAAAATATTTACAATTTTCCGCGACGTGCGTAATGATGCTTCTGGCTTAGATGAATGGGCCGGCGGAGATTTCCAGCGGGGGCTGCAGGGCTGTGTGTGAAGTTGTAGGATTCGTTGCCGAGGCAACGGCTCAGCTCACATTTTTCCATATGCGCCGAGTTGTATTTTCCGGCGGTGCGGCATTCACAGGATGCTCCTCGCGATTCCATTTGTGTGTCTGTCTGCCGGTCGCCGGGTCCGTCTGGGCGGGTGCATTCAACTTTTAATCCAGTATCGGGTTCCGTGCGCAGCTCATTTGCTCTGGAATTTTCTCCACTTATTCCTTTGGCAAGGCTATCTCACCCAAGGGTGTGTGTCGTTATCCTTGATATTTTGTGAACGGATCCAAAAAAAAAAATACGTTGAGTTTAGGAAATTTAGGAAACTAAAACATAGAAAATGGTGTTAGGTTTATTGTACAGTCGTGATAAAATAAACAAAGTTTATTCAGAATTTTTTTTACAAGATCAAAGCAATAAAAATACAGGAGAATGTTTAGGAAAACTACTAATTCGATCGATAAATTGATAAGTGTGTTTGTATCATTTTATAGATCCAGTAATACAGGAAAATTATTCCTTAATGGAAACATTTCAGTAATATATTATACCCATCCATCAGTAACCCGCTACCCAATTCGATAGATTAAGGAAGGAAATATTGTATTGTTAGAACAGTGGGAATATACCCTTCAAAATTATGTGTACTTGTCCAAATATATTCATTTATATGTATTTAATCTGATTCTGAGAACCCTGGAAAATCAGAATTGGATCGCGTTTAAAAATAATTAAACGTCCAAAGGAATATTAATTAATCATACGTATATATAGTCTGATATCAGTATTCCTACTGGCAATTGGGTATCGGTGCCGTTGACTATGTCCCATGCAGTTGACTATAATGTCCATAATGTCCATCGCTAATGTATAGGCTAAGTAATGAATACCTAATTCCTATGCTTTTGGCTAGCAATATCCAAATAGAACACAGGCTCAGTCATTTACGTGTGAAGCGATGGGGAGTAACAAGTACGTTCACCGGGAAGGTGCCACCGAGACTGCACATCGTCTGTTCTTCAAGGCCAGTGCCTGGGCCATCTATGGAATCTCCTGCGGCTGTCAATTCTTCAAGCTGAGATACAATGCGGAAACGAATAGGTTGGAAGAGACCCAGTACAATCGAGTGCTGTCCAAGATAGTGGTTGCCATAAAGCTATTGCTGATTTCCAGCCAATACATGATATACTTCGTGATGGCAGTGTTTATTTATATTCAGATCAAACTGGTAGATGCCAGCCAAGCCCAGCACTTTGTGATGAGTCTTTTCATGCAGGGAATAGGAATAAATGTGCTGCGGCGCCTGGCGATCTTCCTGCACCTAAAACAGGATCGCAGGATTGTGCGGCACGCGGTCAATGAGATCCTGCACATCACAAGCGTGATAGAGCGCAGGTTCGGGATGATATATCACTGCGACACGGTCTTGCTGGGAGTGTATCTTTGCAAGCTGTGGATGCTTTACATACTGCTCGATTCGCTCTGGGACAAAAACTACTTCCTGATGATCTCCCTGCTCTACTGGGTGCTGCTGGAGTACTGCTTCATGGGCTACTTTATCTACCAGCTGCTTCTGCTCAACTGGTACCGCAGCATTACCATTTTCCTGCAGCGCTTCATCGAGGATCACGGCGAACGGCAGGACATTGCCATCCGGCACCACCGCCACTTATCGCTGCTGTTCAAACTGCATCTCCGCATCACCAATCTGCACAAGTTTATCATCCGTAGCATGTCCTGGCTGCCCAACTCCATTTATCTCATGATATTTACCTGCATCTTCAACATGGAGCTGCTGATCGAGTGCAGTCTCTTTGCCGAGGATGAATTGGAAAACAAGATCTACATCATTGCGGATGGATGCCTGGGTCCCGTTATGATTCCCATCCTTTATGTCCTTATCCTGGGAATGTGCACAGATCGGCTCCGCGACGCCGAGTTGATCCTGCAGCAGCAGATAGTAATCATTCATGGCTTGTACATAAGAAAGACCAATCCACGACTCCTCACAGTAATGGTTCTCGACAACGAGGTGAGTCCTTGAAGGAGATGAAACATTTATTAATCGCTTCCTTTGCGCAGCACACATCGCTGATCTTACACCAGAAACTGAAGCCTCTGCAGAATGTCATGCTTTTGGACAATATCTGTGACCGCGAGTTCGCCTTTGACTATATTTTAACGGTGATTCTGACAGCATTGTCCCTTGTACAGTACACCATATCGTGTGGCGAACCACTCAACGAATGTGTGAGGCATAAATAACTTGTATCTTATTGCTGAATAACAAATACAAAAGGTTAATGAAGAAACTATTAATCAATGATTAGGTGCCTCAAGTTACCCATGACCCACACACATAGTTTCTCATATTGAATTTTAAAAACACAAATGAGATCACTGAATCTGAATTGATAATCATGTAGACTTTCGTTCAAGTTCTTTATTTAGCAGCAGCTTTGCTTAACAAATATAAAGAGCTCAGGCGCACTTCCCAAAAAACATTCGTCCAGAAGTTATCATCGGTCACGACCTTTTTGCAAAATTTCTCACCGAACTCATTTTATTGACTCAATCCACTCAACAGGAAATAGAAACAGCTACAGAAACAGCAACAGTTTCAACAATCAACAGTCACGTACCATTTGGACGTTCAACTTTTGGTTAAAACCGAAGGCGGAGAGGACGCCGAAGCAAATACGTGAAATATTCAATTTTTTTTATACATTTTGCCGGTACATTTAAATTTATTTTACAACCCCGGCACGGACTGGTGACAGGGCGTGCAACCCCTCAGTGTAGACGATAAAATAATAATCGATTTGACTTTGGCTACAGTTCGTCCTGGCCACCACTCATCTGCGGGGAGCGAAGGCAGCGCCGGCTCCCTCAAAAATGGAGCAGCTCCCGGTTCTTCCTGCGGGGAATCGATTTTTTCGCGCTCGTTCAGACTTGGAAATTTTCTGCGAATTTGAATTTGATATGGTTAAACTGTTTGCCTAGGCAACGCCAGCCATGCAAATGCTCTGATAAGGCCAGTTTGCCGATGGCTGGCGAGGAGCCACCCCACCACGGTCCTAGGCCTTGTCACTTTTTGGTGTAAAATTAATTTGCTATAATTCATCAATGAGCGACGAGAAAGGCAAAGGATTATTTGGCATAAAAAATTGTGGCACTTGTCGATTTTGCACGGTCGGGCCCTTGGACGCTCTCGAGCTCGATACGTGTGTGTAGCTGGCGCACTTTGTATAATTTATGGCTGCACATTTATTTTATTGAGTTTAATGTAGGCACAGTTGCTGCCCCCCCTTCGCCATTTAAAAGGTGAAAAGGTTCATGGGGGGTGGATTGGATGTGCTTTCCCGTTTGGAGCCAGAAGAAAATGTTTGAGACCATGACTGGGGGTGTTACATCAACAAATGGAGTCAGAAGACCCACTGAGAAACAAATAAAATAGAATCATGTTTCTTACGAAACGAGCTCAGAAATATGGAATAAATAAACATACACTTTTAAGATCACAAATATATATTCGGTTCCCTAGTTTCCTTTGAAGGCATTAAGTCCATTTAAATATCTCGCAGCTCACAAAAGCTGAGTGCGCCTAAGTTTCTCATTAAATTTAATAAAGCCAATTAAATGAAATATGTTTCCAAGTACACCAAATGCAAACAAATTAAATCGTTAGTCCCGAAATCCCTCAGAAACCCAATTTGGCAATCGGTGACTCGACCTCCCTCAACTATCGCTGCTCGCTGCGAGCCTCGGATGTTATTTTCCACCAACTAATTAAGCATTCAAAAACGTTTTGGCATAAAGTTTAAATTGTCTGGGTGGCACTCGAGGGCGGGTGCCCAGGTTCGTATCCGTATCCGTATTCGGGTCTCGGTCTGGGTCTGGGTCCTGGTTGGGTGGAAGAAATCCAATAATAAAGACGACGAGCTGAGCTCAGCTCTCATAAATTATGGCAAATTATTAAGCAGGAGTCACAGCGCAAAAACTTTTACCACCGCACTCGTTTTCGTTTCGAAACAAAGTCAACTAACATTGCGTATACGCCACGGTGGACTCGGGGGACCAGGGGGAACTCAGAGGAGACGGGGGGAGACGGGAACAGCGGTTGGCTGACGGGGCGAATGATTTATTTTTATTATTATTGGCGGTGAATTTTAAATCAAAAAGCTCACAACATTTTGTGCAGAAATTACGAGTGCGCATGGCACCAAAAAGTGTGCTATACATTTTGTAAGCTGCTTTCGATGGCATCGGCGGCAGCTGCTTTTGTCATTATTAATAACTGTTAATTATTCACCATTAAACCTATGCCTGGCGAGCACGTTCGTTGCTTTTTGAAGGCAAACTTGTTTGCTTTGAGTCTCCGTGCCGCTCCAACGATTCCCTTTTCATATTGTTTGGCATCACATTTTATGTGCTCCTTAGTTAACGCCCGTCGATGTCTAGCTCTCCGCGTGCTCCAGCTCCAGCTCCAGCTCCAACTATCTTTGTCTTTCTCTTGGCCATATTTACATATTATTAAAAAGTTTTCCCAAGCTGTGCGGCTCTCAGGGCAGACGAGCAGAAATATAGGAGAGTGCAGAGACGTAAAGAAACTTTTCTATTTTGCCTCGTCTCAAGTTATTGAAAATTCATGAATAATTGACATTTATTGCAGTTGGCACAAGTGATGGTCGATAATGGCCAAAGTCGGGAGGTGAGCGAAGGGCGGCGGACAGTGAACGATGGGCGGTGGGCGGTGAGAAGTGGGCGGCGTAGTACAAAATTAGGGCGGGAGTGGCTGTGCGCTCACTGTGCATTTATAGACATAAATATTAAAGTAGCTTACGTACTTAATTGTAAATTATGCATTCAATTAGTTATGCCAGGCTGCCCTCAAATGTCGTTTACAGTCAGGGTCAGAGCGAGGCAGGGCAGGGCGAGTGTGCTGACGGGACGGGAGAGAGATGCCTGGCTGCACGTTCAATTAAATTTCAAATATTCTCGGTACTGCCCGTTATTGTTGTTGCTCCTCGATGGTTAATAATAGTGTCAGCTGCAGGATATAACTTTGGTCAGTCAAGCTTGCAAGATTTGCTGTTGGCCCGCTCGCTTGACAGGTGGATAAGGTTTTGTAATCAGTTTATAATGGCCTTCGAGCTTCTTCCGACTGTTTGCTAGCTTATTTTGAGCTTACTTTTGGTTTTATATTGAATTCAAAGATGCTTAGATGATTTAGAAATTATTTTAAATATGTTACAAAATGTTTTTTTTTACTTTTTGTTCTTACTACCTTGATTATTTAATGACAGCTTGAGTATAATCGATTAACTTTGGCTGCACTCTCTGTAAAATATTAATTAAAAGTTATCCATGTGTCAAAGTTGAGTGGTAACAAGTCCGTTTAGTCCCATTTTAATTGCCTGTGAGCCTAGGACTCTGTAAAAACAATTGAATGGCTGAAAATGATACACTTTTTGATTAAATTTAGCCCGCAGCCTTCTGGATGCCAGCGTGTTTGTGTGCCAGTGTGAATGTGCTCTATTTTAGATTATGAAAACCAAACTCTTTCGCCCCCTTCGTTAGCCTCAGATGACTTCACATATTTTGCCATAAAATAACACCCGAGGGCGCTGTCAGCAGCATAAGCTCACCGTTTCCGTTTTTGTTTTTAGTTTTAGTTACAACTAGCTGCACTGCCGAAACATGCGATGCCCGGGTTCGGGATGTGTGTGTACTTAAACCACACATGGTGATGGTTTCGAGAGCCGGCGGTACGCATTGCCAGGCATTTGCATTCAAATGCATTTAATTAAATCAACTAGAACCAACAGGAAAATGCAGCAGCAGCAGCATCGGTCTCCCCCTGCTTCCCTGCTCCGCTCCGATATGATGAGCCTCATAACATTTAAAACAAAATTTATTTTGTGTAAATTTTGCCAGGTTCGTTAGTTTTAATTGTGTTTAGTTTTCATTTGCCACTGCCAGTCGTCGAGTGGAGTGGCATAGCGTCGAGTTGAGACGAGAGCAGGCATCGCACGAATTGTGAAATATGGTTTTGGTTAACGCTGAAGCCACTGTTTTGCTTACAATTAACTTGTTTGTATACGCTCGCTTTGTGTATCTTTGCTCGTGCTGTTTCTGCCAATTTGGCAGTTTTTGGCATGTAGTTGTAAAAAAAAAAAGGAGGAAAAAAAACCAGAGAAGCCATTAAATAAAATATAAAACATTGGGCCGGGGGCAAGCACAGCAGAGCAGAGTGGAGTGGAGAGACTCTGTCGGGTAGACACCTGTCCTGAGGCCAATCCCAGTGTCAATTAGCCATTTGGCTGCTACAGAATACCCCCATCAAGCTGTCAGAAAGTTAAATGTGAAAAACTCATTCGTATAATTTATTTTATTATCGCTAATTGAATTACAAATTTATTCGTCCTGAAATCAAATGAAATCGCACAGAGTGCGATTCAAGGCTATATCTCTTTTTGGGGGTTTATTAACACTCGACTAATTCCTCTTTGTGGCATACACACAACAGTCCTGTCCCCCTTCACTTCCGCCTTTTTAAACTCTTTGAAGGACACTTTGGATGGGGAGTGACAGGATTCAGGTCTCTACTTGGGATAAAGTTCTGAAATGTTTTCGTTCAGATTCATGTTGTTTTGATATTCGAGGGAAAATTCTGCACGACTTAATCGAAATGGAAATGTAAAGATACTTGCGAGGGCAGCTTTAAAACTTAGTTGGGATAGGAAAAGATACTACAAATACTACTATTAATGCTTACAAATGCTTACATTGTAAAGTTACCTATTTCATGGAAATTCTTAGTCACCCCTCGCTGCATAGGCATCATCTTTATTTAACAAATTAAAATGTTCTAGCGAACTTTTACACATAAAAACTCCAATTTAGACCCTCTCATGCCACACAAATTTTCGCTAATTCCACCCTCAGTTCCATTAGCAGTCAGCGGAGCATAATTGTGCCAACAACATTTTGTGTCATTATTTATGCGCCATATCTGTGATCTTAATAGTTTGCTTTAAACATTTTTCAGCCCGCAAAACGTTTAATGTGATTAATTAATTTAAACTTCGCTGGGGAATGGAAAGTAAACAAAAAGAGGGACGCTCGCATTCACATCAAATGATGTTGTGCGAAAAGCGGCAAGTTATCCCCCTAATTGTCCCCAATCAGGAGTCGGAAGAGGCGCAGGGACATTTCCTTTCATCGAGCACCCGTTGACAGTGACACTTGAGAAATGTCCGCGAAAACAAAGGCGATGTCGAGCTCTCAAGGTGGACAGTAATAATCAGTTTGTATAGTCTACCGCAAGGCGTTGCGAAAAATGAAAACAAAGCGCCTTCTAAGCGAACGGGGGAAGATCCCCTAACCGCTCTGATGTCTTGGCTTTGTTGGGGCAAAACTCTTTTTGAAAAATGACTGAGACCAGGTGACGGTCGTTGGCACTGGCCGTCGGGTACAGTCCCCACAAAGGGTCTCTCCTTCAGTCATTTATCAGCCACAAGCGCCGGGGCCATTTTAACTTAATAAACAATCATCAGGCTGTAATTATATGACGGTAATGTTATAATGAGTGCCCAGACAATACATCACAGGCTCCTTGTTTGGCTTGATAATTGAAAATGTTTGTAATTTTCGCCTCACTGTCCTTCTGTGGATTTTCCTCCCTCTCTTTTCCTTCCCTTAGCGCCCTCTCAAACTTTGCACTTTTATCTGTAGCAAAAGTTTTGTTGGCCCTTTTTTTTTTTGTTTTGCTTTTGTGTGCTACCAAAGTTTTGCGACAGTTTAGGGATTAGGAGGCCGCCAAAAGTAGGCAAAAAAAAAAAAAGAGAAAAAGTTTCAGGTCATGTCCAAATTTAAGTGCTGAAAAATTTGCTGGATTATGTGGCAGTTGATGAATTTGTTGCGCGAGGGAATTAGACGCTAATGTTTGCTCTTTTCGGCGCCGAGAGAGCAATGCACTAATAGATTTGTCTGCCCAGTAGGCGGGCTCCAACTTTGAGTGGATGGAAGCCACCCGAAAAACGTTTCATTATCATTTGCAGACAAGGTGTCCAAGGGATTTCGTTTTACCTTACATATCTGTTACCTTTTAAATGTTTATTGGAGAAAAGGATTCTCTTTCTGGGATATTTATAATGTCTTAAAACAAATAATAAATTTTCTAAGAACGGAACATTATATTTTCACTATTATATGTTTAATGCCACACTAAAATCAACTTGTTGCATTGACAAGAAACCCTTTCTGTGAGTTCACCTGATCCTGATCTTAGCCCCTACACTTCTGTATGCAAGCACAAACGCTCCAGGAATAGCCGTGCAAACAAGTCCATTTATAGAGCGCCTTAGTTAAGTCCCAAGCTTTTGCTACAACCTGGCAACATGGAGGAAGTTGTAAAGGCTGACGGCAGGACGAAGGACCGCGGAACTTTGCCTAAGACGGTGGCAGGCCATGTGCTGGGGCTGCTTTGACTGGCCGCTGGCGCAATTTAACTAAAAGCTCAATCAATCATCTTAGACGGGGCATCGCCATGGCAATGCTTAATTTGCGCCCTACCAGCCGGGCCCTACCTCGCTCGCGGCGGCCTCCTTGCCAATGTTGTCATAGAGTTTCCTTTGTCCCGCATCAGATCCTGCCGCCGCCGACTCAAGAGTTTTAAGCCGCTTTTCGGTCGCTTTTCGGAGTTTATCCTCCTGGCCCCGCCGCAACCACCTGATTGAGGGATGTGCTGCATCCACTGGCCGGGCCTGTAAACTGTACACATATTTGCTTAGCAGCCGAAAGGGTTGCCTATTTGCCGAGCGGCAGTTTGGAAATTGTTGCAGCTAATGCGCCCAAAGACGGCTTACGCCGACCGACGGATTACGCCGGCTGACGGCATCGCAAAATGATTTGGCCCTTAAAGTAATTGTTTGGAAATGAGTCGAGCTGAGCATTTGAAATTCTGATTTATCCAAATTTTAGGGAAGGAGGTACTTCAAGGCGGATCTCTTTGGTTTGTAAATTAATTCGTAAGGTGTATACAAAAAATGTGCTTCTTTTACTTTACAAAATATATCGCTGGTTTTAAATCTTCAAAGGTTTATATGGAACTCTGAGAAGCGAATATATGTATAATCACTACTAAATTAAGGATATTTTGCTCTAACTTGCTCTGAAAATCTCTTATTAGTCGGAGAGTTCGATCTATAATTTCGAACTCATAAATAACTAGCAAACCTATTCTATAACAGACTAAAAATCATTGCAACATTTTAACAATTCCTTTAATACTTCCCTTAATACTAATGTCTGCAATAACTAAGTAAAGGACCAATTCACTCATTTTAATGAGTCGGCATCAGAGCTAAGAGATTTTGTACAGACACATACCATGGTTAGCATTTCAATTTTATTTTTCAGCTTATTGCAGGTGTGTATAAGGTGCACCTACGATGCAGGCTAGGCCAACCTGAGATGACTTTTGAGTCCTTGGTTCTCATTCACTCCTCCCCGTGCGCCGGTCTCCGCTTATTTACTTCGACGGTGTTATTTTTGGCCCACGTCTGCAGAAGCAGCAACAGTTCGTGAGTTCATAATAAAACTTTTACTATGACAGTAAAATTTTAATGAAATCACTGCAAAAGCTGAAAATACAAAAAATAAAGCAGCCCAGTGGGTTCAAGAGACCCAACACTGTCAGAAAGGGGGCCTGGGGATGGGGACACGCTCTGTTGAGAACTTTCCTGTTGTCTCTGTTGTTTTTTTTTTTCGTACGTGCAAAGTGGAAAATCTGCTACAGGAGATGACAAAAGTGAAATGAAAACAAAAACAGAATGAAACAGAGAAATTGCCTAACTAGATTGTTTGTTGAGGCCATTTATTTCACAGGTTTATTTCCCGTATACCATGGCAAAATGTGTTAATTGATATGATCGATTTATTAAAGGGTTTAACTAACTATAATAGGCTGAGAGAGGCAACTTTCTATCTATCTTAGAGAGCTAACATGGTAACAATTATCAATTATTCACACACTTTGAAAACAGACCCTAGAAGCACTGTAACACAAGTGTTTACAAATTATCTTATCTTTTTTCCACCGAATTTTGTTATTTTTTAATGCCTTTGCTTATCTTTAAAAATCAATTTAACGTTTATACTTGCCGGTAATTGTATAAGCAATGGTCAAGAGACACAATAATAACAATAATAAAGAGATAAGTTTAACTAACTATCTTTATTTTTCTTTTCCAAATCTTCCTTGTTTATATGGAACTAGTTAGGCTATTGAGATTGGAATCTAAGTTGATTATAAAATATTCCATCTCACAATTTGATGAACATGACTCGAGCCTTTGTGTGCGGAGCTGCCGGCGTGAAAATCGGACGTCCGCTATCATCCTTGTAGTCGGCGTAGGCCAGGGAGTGGATGCACTCCATTCCAAGGGCTTCCTTTTGGCGGGCGGAGTAGAAGCTCGTGCAGTAGGCCACCATAGCGGGGAATCCCTTGGAGCGGCCCACCTCCATCAGTTTGCTGGCAAGCCGGGAGCCCAAGCCTTTTCCTCTCATCGATGCATCCACACTGGTCATGTGGGAGTAGAGAACCTTGGAGATGCCGTAGCGCTGGAAGAGATCGGCTTCGCGCTCGATCTTGGAGAGCATGCGACAAATGCGGGCCCAGGTATTTTGCTCCATATCCTCCGCCTCCTGGCGATGCTTCTCATAATCTTCGGGGTACTGGGCTCCGGCAAGGACGAAGCCAACCAATCGGCCACCTTGACTCTCGTCGTGGGCAACCAAGCAGGTGCCCTGAGCGATCATTGCGAGGTGATACTCGTCATTCTCCTTCTCGTTCTGCAGGTGCATCGCCTCCCCACTGGCCTGACACAGCGGCTCTGACTTAAGGAAGTCATCCCTTAAGAAATCTTTTACTCTTGGGTAATCGTCCTTGGTCATGATGCGTATCGTAATATTGTCCTGCGATCCGGTTGTCATGGTGTACTGGGTTTTAGATCTCTTTCTTGTGGCTGCCAAATGAAAACTACCGCGACTACCTTGGCAACTTGGCTTTTATATTAGTTTCTTATCAGCTTTCTATAAAAAAATGCTTACACGGGGCAATAATATTGGTAGAACAATAACAGTATTGAGCGATTTTCAAAGTGCCTTCTTATCTCTCTAAACTGGTGAGAAATAATACAAATATTAAGCTTGAGTCTTATCAGTATCGTTATTTCATGAATAAATTGCCAAACAAAGCCATTAATAAACAAATACACATTTTCTAAGCCAAGCGCAAATGTTGCTAGTAAAAATACAAATTAATATGCAGAAATAAAAATTTCTACAAGCCGGAGATCTTATTCCCTTTAAGTAATAATCAAATTATCTTATCAAATAGAAATTTATTCTTTAAAGGGTTTTACACAATTTTAATGTATCTAATTAAAAATGTATCTGTGCACCAAGTGAAAAAACTCTGGTAAAAGGGCTTCGACAAGTTATAAATTGTATAATTATATAATTTAATAATATAATACATTTTTAACAACACCTTTCCCACATTTTATAAATACTGTGTACTTCTTAGAAAAAAAATAAATTGATTTTTGGACGAAACAAATAAAACAATAGAACAAATACTTTGGTATAAAAAACTCTACAAAATGTTCATTGTATTTTGGACACACCCATGTCTAAAGGGAGAATTTTTTCAATGCAATAATTAAAACATCCCCAAGGATCTTGGAACTAATTTCTGGCTTCGGCCCTTTGGCAGTTTCCACTGATTGTGAATGTTATAAATAAATAAATGAAAGGGCAACCAGAAAACCAAACCAAAGTCAACGTCAGCCTCAGAGCCATGCATAAATTATAAGAAAAAGCTTTCGCTGCCTTCCTGTTATTTTTTGCCCATTGTAAAAATGCTGAGCGTTAAAATTGCTTAAAAGAATAAGGGAAATTGGTGGCAAACGCACTAATTCAATAATTTATGCACATTTTAAATGCATGAACGAAACGGCCGAAAAAAGAAAACAGAACAGAAAGCATAAAAAAATATCGTGCTCTTCAGTTAAGCAAGGTTGTATAAACATTATAAAGAGTAAACCAAATGACTTAATTAAAGAAATTATTAGATATTTATGATCATTTACGCTTTATGAGAATGAGTTATCCCAATAATTAAAAAACAATCAAAGTAAATGTGCATTAATTATTTTCCTGTAAGTGAAGTTTGTGCTATATTTTTATGATTTCAACTGTACATTTGGAATTTCATTAAAAGCCAAGTATATTCGCCACAGGATCCTCATAAATATTCGCGCGGCCCAAAAGGGCCAATGTGAGAAAATTGAGGCTGGCAGCCGAGGCAGAATCACTTTTGACCGCCTCGATGTGCGTTTCAAATTGAGCGGATTAAGTTTAATTACAATTTTTCGGTGATTCCTGGAGTGGGTAGCATACACACACACACAGCACAAAGGACTCCCTGGCACTCGGCGTGAGTGTGGGTGGATGCGATGCATTTGTAAGGGTTGTTCCTTTGTCCCCTTTTCGGCGCGCGTAAATGAAAAGTAAACCTTTATGCAACGCTGCGGGCGGCATGCAATTTGCCAACAAGCCCGACGCACCCATTCAAGCCGCCCAGCCACCGAACCACCCAACCCACAGCCACAGAGCCACCCAACCACCCCAAAGGACCAAACAAAAAATTCGTTGCGCACACGTGTTCGATGTGCAGCGCACGCCATATCCTGGCAGCTCCTGTTGCGCCCCAGCGAAATGCTTATAATTGGATTTAGTTGTCGTTAAGTTTGGACTTGCTCATTGTTCGGCTCCGCAATATGCTAGCCGTCGGAAGACATTGCGCCGGCAGTCTTTCTGTGTATTTTGATGTGGTTTTTAATGGCAGCCCTTGATGGCAGGACTCACTAAATCAAATATATTCCCCGCAAGAGCATCCGTGTGAGGAGGAGGCGTCCAGGGTGTTAGGGTGGTGCTCTTGGTTAATTAAATTTACTGCTGGGGTGCTGCTGAATGCTAAAGACCCAACCACGATCATAATGAATAGCAGACGAAATATGAGAGGCGGTTCACTTGAATATATGTATGGTTTATTACAGGAAAATCACATAAATATTAAAGGTTTGTTTATAAAAGCAAATGTATTTAATATGTTCCCGAAAAATGTATGGAAATTATTTTCATTTTAATTCATTTTAATTTAGAGATATCTTTAGATACATTTTAAATATTTTAAGGACTAGTTTGATGTAGGTTTACCCTAATCAAATGTTTTAGATTTCAGAAATCCTTCATATTATTTTAGAAATTTTGTATTTGTTGTTGTTTAAATTTAAACCATAAAATACATTTAAGTCAATGAAGAAATACACCTCCAAAAATATTTATTTACTTGCTTTTAACTACTTAAGTTGTATAAAGATTCACGAACAAACACACCTCAAAAAATATTTATTTACTTGGTTTTAATATCTTAAAATGTATAAAGATTCTTTGCCACAAAAAAAAAAAACAGAAACCGCTGCTAGGGTAGAGGGGCTCTTGGCCATAATTGCATTTCAATGAGTGAGAAATCTACAAAACAAACATCAGCGTATTGTGAAATTACAATTAGTTAAATTTTGGGAATGAACAAAAAGCATTGCCTCGTTTTCGATGCACCAGATTAACGTTCAAATGACCAACGCAATTAGAGGGGATAAAATTACCAAATATGTGTGAATGTCTAATTGCTTGTGCGTGGACGTGGACCCAGGCCTCGGGATGGCCAAATCGCATCGTTAGCGTATGGTCAATAGCGTCTAGCGGTAACAATTTAATTAATTTCATAAAAATATCGAAAAATTGAATTGGCACACTAGTTTGGCAAATGTTTATTTGGCGAAAAAAAAGAGGAGGCTTAAATCAACAAGCGAAATTAGTCACTTTATCAATGCATTATTTTTCAGGCATTTAGTTGTTGATTTTCTGTAGAGTAATTATAACACAAATAGTAAATAAACTGATTTTGTTGTTGATTTCACTTCGAAAACTAAACAAATGAATTATGATAATGATATTTTGAAAAGTTTATAACAAGGATCCTTTTATTAAACGAGTATTAGGGGTCAATGGTAGAGCATAGAAAAATAGTTTTAAGTTCTTATTTTGATATTTAGGAGCTTGTTAAAAAATTGAGGATAATAAAAGACTTTAATTTAATTACTAGAATAAGCACCATCGAGATCAAATTAAATTTGAATTTTGTTTTAAATAAATCTTAAAGATTTCTTTCTCTTTTTCCTCTGCCATTCGCCTTTATGCCAATAATCGTTATTGATTAAACTATTTGAAAATCTTTAACCATAAATATGCAAAATATATAGCCAGGCGCGAAATACAATTTATTTAACATTGTTTGTTTATGGCACATTATGGTCATTATTTTAATATCCCCGCAAACCCACTTACACGCCTAGAGACAGCGAGCACAAAGGCGACCGCCTCCCGTTTTCAATCAATTGTCATTTGCATAAAATCAGCATTAAAATGGCGGCAGCCTCCAACCCCTTTTCCGACCGCTCACCCTGTAGAAATTTTTAATTAAAAACCTGCCAGCTACAACAGAAAAAAAATTGCAACCGAACATGCACAACATTTTTCTCATATGGCGACATGTAAAAACGCTATTGAGCTAAAAGTGAAAGTCACTAAATTTGAGAATGTAAAGCCAGCGAAAGGGCACGTGGCAATAACTTTTCTACCGAGAAGTACTTGAAAAAGCGCATAAATTAAGTGCATAAAATTTACCAGAGCCCAGGTAGGGATTTATGCAGGTTGCAGTTAGCTACAACACTTGCAGGTGAAAGCGGCTGAAGTGAAAGCGATCAAGATGGCCGACGCCATCGATTTGCATAAATGCAAATTTAGCTTTTTTCTTCTTTTTTGTGCAGGAACGAAGGCTTGAACCGGCAGGCTCGTCACTTAAAATGCGGAACAGATGCACTAATGAAGTAACTAGAAGGCGGGTCATCCAGGAGCAGGCTAGTTCCGAAGACGATTAAGATTGTATCGAAATTGGCTGGCCAATCCATTCGAAGTTTGGGGTAGTAAAGGATTACTATATTTGGGAAAGGAATTTCGTACGTATCAGGCAGAAGGAAGCAATTCAGACATCCCGAGTAATTGTATTCTTTAACAGAAGCAACAGTTAATACGTTATTTTATGTTTCAGTAGCTTGTTTAATAGAGAGTTTTCGGACTGACACAGACTCTACACACCACTTGCTGCACTTGAACACAATCTGTATGTAATTTGGTAATATAGTTTCCTCATTTAACATTTAAACTTAACGAGTAACTCAAAGTGTTCGTTTAGGTCTTAATTGAGTCTCTGATCAAAAGGAATCAAATGTAAGACTTAATTTAGATGCATTCCCTGAGAAATCCCTAAAGAATTAGTCATGCTTAGTCCTGGAAGGCATCAAATTGAACATTCCATTCAGATAACCACTTATGGCTGGAGGAACTCATTTATGCTTATGGCGAACTTTAATTCCAATTTCCATCCATCCCAGAGGGTGGCCTGTTACCGGAGTGCATTCGCAAAGTCAATCAATACGTTTTGATATAGCAACTACTTCCGCCTGGTTGAACATTATTTCCTGCTCCGATAGCCCAAGAGAATTTCAGACGGTCCAACAGTGTCATGGCAACGTCAGCAGCAGCAGCGCCCAAGGGGGAGCTCAAGCTGGAGCATTTTCTGCTCTGCGGATGCTGGATGCTGGCTGCTGGATACTGATGCCGCTGCTGGGGCATTCCCATTTTATTTGCACGCGTCGCGATGTTAGGAGTTAAATGCATGCACAGCAGCCAGCGAGACCTCCCGCCCAGCCGCCCCCTTAATTTGACCTTTATTGGCGATGGCAGCAGCAAACAGCAGCCGTTACGTTCCACCTGATCACATTTCAAATGGCTTGACTCCGGCCCCACAGCCATCGCCATCGCCAGCGCCCCTTGTGACATCGTTTTACCCTCGTTTCATTTTTGCATGCGTTGACATGTGAAATTGTTGCGCAAGTCTCCGGGCGATATTTGCTACTGTTTGCCGTCTTTTTTTCCCCTTCCCTCCCCCGCAGTAGGAGGTGTTGATGTTTTAATTAATGGCCATATGTCAACTGCATTCGCATAGGTTAAATGCCTGCCAATCTCCAGAGAAATAAAGATGACTGCGTGCAAGTTGAGGTTGAAACAATTCGACAAGGACTCGTAAATAAAAATGTGCATTAATATTACGCACTGCCATAGTTAATTAGTCCCTTTATGGCTTGTAAAAATATTTTAAAATACTTCGGGGACATTTCTTTAACTCTTTTCAACTACACATACATAATAAAAGAGTATATGGTACAGTATTTATAGGTTTACGAGACTGCCATCCATAGAAGCCCCAAATCAAAATGACATTTTAGCCAGAGGAAGAGTAAAGGAATAAGGTAAAATCAATCGTAAATGGCCAAGACAAACAATAAACCATAAATGAGAAGCCAGGCCATCATAACCTTTGACCCAGAAGTCGACCGTCAAGAGGGAACACAATGGATTGGGTGTGAGCTTCCGAGCAAACGTTCATCGTAATCATTAGCATACATTTACGGTCTTGACCCTCAAGTGCTTGCCCAATGGCCCATTATGTGCTTTAGTTGGTGGTTGGTCTTCTTTTGTCAATGGTCTATAGGGTCTCTCTCCCTCTCTCTCTCTCTGTTTGGGTCACTCCCAATGGCCTTGGCCCCTTTACCCCACTCGCTTTGTCCTGGCAAATGATAATAGTTGTTGTTGCCTCCGAAGCAGAAGGGTCACACTAGTGCTGATACTGTTTGAGAGATAAGAAGTCGGGTTTTATAGCTTGGTATCCGAAATGCTGGTTACCCTTCTATTGGAAAAGAAAGAGGTGAGTTAATATTTCAAAAATATCATTTAAAGTTTGAAAAGAGTTCTTAAATTGTCAAGGAGGCTTAAATTTCTATAAATTTCCAGCTAACTCGTTATATTTATCCTTATCCAACACCTACGTTTCCTACAAAACAAAAAAGACAATCCTTTAGTTAGGGTATGAAAGGATGTAAACATCTACTCCACACGTTTTGTCGCTATTTCGCGCTGAATGTCCGTCCTTCATTTATTGGTCCATTCATTCAAGCGTTTCAATTGTGCGGAAAGTGTGACACACGCGATGTCCATGTCCTTATCCCGGTCCCAGTCTCGGTCTCGGTTTCGCATTTCGCTCGCCCGGGCGTCTGGTCGTAAGCTCATAAGCTCGTTTCGGACTTGTCCTGCTGCATTTCCTACTCATAGTTTCAGTATGGTTTCCGTATCTTTCCTTGCCGTTTTTTCCTCTCCTTTTTTTCAATTTAACATCCGGTTTTGTGGCTACAACATGTCCATTATGTTGATGAAGTCCTTTGACAATACTCTGGGAGAGAGCGGAAAGCCCGGGCAAGGGGCTCGTATAATAACCAGAGTTTGGCTGGTCGTAATCTGCGGACGATGATGGTGACGATGCCGCAGCAAGGACAGTTTGTTTTGGGTTTTTTTTCTGTGAAAAGCAAGGTACTTCAGCCCGAATTCGGATTCACCACAAACTGGATATGGTTGTATTAAGTGGTCAGCAAGCTTCAAATGTGGTTAATGTTGTGGCCAACTGCATGAAGGCTAAACATATTGCTTAGTACAGTCATTTTTAGTGTTTTTTTTTTTCCTGTTTTGTTCAGTGTTTCTTCAACTGATTGAAAAAGTATGCCGGCGACATTCGTTTGTCTAACCCCTTTGAGCTCTCTCCTCGTCCTGCCTGACCCTTAATGAAACTCGAGTTTAATTGTTTGTATTCTTAGCTTATTGAACGCAGTCGCTCGATTTATTGGCCGGGAGAGTGACCATTGGGCACTTCAGATGGATGCACTTAATGTCCGTGGCGTGTCCTTAATGGCTATTTGCCGACTCGGGTCTGTCGCTTTAATTAACCCGCTTAAAGCCTTCGGAAAGTGGCCAGCACGTTGTGGCGATTTATAAGCGTGGCCAAGAGGGGAGCCGAGCACAAAAACAAATACGCAAAAGCCGTCCACTCGCCCTTGCTCCTTCGCTTTATTTATTTCTGTCGCATGAAGGAGGTCGTCCTTTGGCAGGCGAGAGGGGGAGGACAACTAAAAACCCATAACTATATGTTTTAGTGACACATTTTAAAAGTGCCCCGCAAGTTGGTGGAAATTTATTGTTATTGCGTTTTGTACGCGTACTTTCTCTTTTCCGCGTTCTCCCTTCTCTTTGCTGTGCTTCTTTTTTTCCAGGACACTTTGTTGTGCATTTGTGTTAACCCAATATGCTTGTAATTGTTAACTTGGTGGGAATACAACAATATATATAGTAAGTTCGGAGCAGCAATACTTGTACATACTTTTGGAACAATGAACTGAATTATTATTTGAAGGTTGCAGATTCTGTTTTTGATTTAAACAAAGAATTAATAGAGAAATGTGGGTCAAATTAAAGTGAAGAAAATCTATTATAATGTCCTAGTTTGTTTATTCTAAATGTTCAGATTATTTCGGCCACTAAAAAATAATTAAAAGCCTAAAGAATATAATAATAACATCGATAATCAGGCATTGAAATAGTTATAGAGATATAGATATCTAAGAGATACAATTTAAATTTATGTAGAAACTCCAATGGTGAGACACTCAATTATGGCTTTCCATATATAAAGCATCAAATTTCCCTTGTCTCAAATCGAAAATCTTTAAGACAGCGAGAAGTGCAAACAAGTGGCAAGGGATGGGCCTGGGAATGGGGTTTCTCACTTTACTATCCAGACAGAAGGAGAAAGCCTCGACACGTGTCGGCGTCACTGTCAATGGATGTCAAAAGCACAAGAATGGAAATCCTAGCCAATCCATAAACAACCAAGACAAGCCTACTTAACTACTCACTCAGCGAGCGACCCTCAATCCGAGTTCCCTGTGCCAGCTCCATCTCCAGCTCCAGCTCCTTGCCCGCCCTCATCGCATGCTAGTTGAAAATTAAACCTTTCACTCAGCTCGGCCCACTCGCAAACTGTTGCCACGTCGTGGTGGTAATCGAAATCTATAACGCACCGAAACCAGAAACAGTTGTCTACTGCGGGGTTGCAACTCGTCTGTCCGCAGTCCACACTCCCTTTTCCTCGCCCCTGACTTTTGGTTTGCGATTTGGGCTAAACGCATTACATGTCGAGACAGCGACGTCGCACACAGCACTTGAAGCTTACATTTTATTTGTAATATGACAGGACCTCATATCCTTTTTCAATATTGAGAGGCAGGAAATTATGCACGTCAGACCTGTCTGCTTATGTGTAATGCCCCTTTGCGGGTCGCGTGGGCTGCATGATGTGTATCCTGGCTGAATCCAGGGGCTTAGCCCCCGGGTATATCCCCCGCCGACCAGCCATTTCCATTTGTTTACTTACCCGGCCTTGCTCTTTCCGCGCATTCTTCAATCCCGTTCCCCTTAATGAGTTTGCCAGATGGCCAGCTGCTCCGAAAGCTGACCGATATCAGCAAACTTCTCTCCTGTCGATTTCCGGATCAGTAAGACGATGTCAATGCCATTCAAAGTGATTTTTCAAATCATTCTAAGAACGTGATTTGAGTTGAAATATATACCGAGTGCTGAAGATATTACTATAATTTTTAAATTCGTTTGGAAAGTATGGAATGAAATATTATGGATCCTTATGAGAAAATATCAATATGTCGATATATGACCCTATAAATAAATCGTTATTACTGAACTGAGGATGATAATTTGATAATTTTACCTGCAATTAAATATTTATGTAAATTTTAAATAAATCAAAATGTACTATATTTTCGATATCATATTAATTTAAATATGTCAGGACATTTCTTTCGATATTTTGAGGTGTTTCGTTTTCTAGTAAAACTAATTCTATTAATTTTAAATCAACCGAGATCATAGTATTAAAAAGATCAAAATCCAGTTGGTGTTACGAATAAATGTGAAACTTTTCATTCTTGGTTATTTAATCAAACAATAAATTGAAATATTTCCTTGTATTAAAACCAAACAAGTAAACAAATTAGTTTTAACTTTAAATAATAGTACAAATAATATTTTGTAAAGTAATAAAAATACTTAATAATTTTAAACTCTGTTGAAATTATATACCGAAACCACAGGCACACACCCCTGTAAAGTGTGTTGAGTAATCCGAGGAAGGGGTAAATCCTCGGGCTGCTTCATTTGAAATGCATGGAACGACCAACAGGGACAACGGCGGCGAGGCAATCTACTTGGGTCGGCAAGGGAGCATATCCTGATTTCTCTGGCTCCGTGTGCTCCTGGGGTTATTTGGCTTTTTGGCCTGCGGAAGTGTTTGTTTATTTCATTTCTGGTATTTTTAATTGAATTTTCAATGCTTACGTCCGCTCAAAGCCCACTTCGCTCTCGTCTCTTTCATTTTACAGAAGCTGCATTATTGGCCCAGAGCTGAGCGTCAAAGTTTGCTCCATCGGAACTGTGATAAATCGGTCGGCATATGCGTCGGACTATTGCCAACTGGAGGGCACGACCGGCAGGCAGACCCAGCCGATGCCCATTCGCTGGATGGCCTGGGAGAGTGTGCTAATGGTAATGTATTCCTTTTAATTCTAACGTATTTCATATTTACTCTAAGAGTCAATTTTTGTATGCTTTTTTTTATGGGAATTTACGATTTAAAGTTGTGTTTGATAGTAAACCAAGTATCTATAACTTTACGGAGTTAGGGAACTACGAAAACAACATCGATGATGTGCTATGTTCCCTCAAGCATATAATACAAAGCAAAACTTTAAGCAAGGTTTCAACAAAGAGCGAAACGAGCCAAAAACCGAGTAAAAAATATTTTATAAATCCCAGAGAGAAAACCGCACTAAATAAATTAATTAAGTACACGAAACCCGAGAGAAGAACTCCAGCCAGGCATCGGAAAGCGAACCGAACGAGTTATATATACAATTTCATGAAGAGCCTTTTGCAAGCACACATATATACGTATCTGCGAATATATATATTCCAGATACGGGTATGACAGACAGAGAAAAACCGAACCAACTGTGGGATACGGAGAAATCTAGAATAGGTTTGACTGCCTGGTTTGGCAGTTTGTTTCATTGCTGCTTTCCGAGGCTTCCCCTGCCTGCAGGGCAAAATAAACGAGCGAACGACAACACAGTAGCTACTCGGGGAGTGGAATGGGAATAGGACTGGGAATAGGGCCAAAGAACGGGCTAAAGCTAAAGGGGACAAGGAACGGGGTGCGGGATCGGGGGTGCGTATATTAAAAAGCGCAAAAGTTACGTTAGAGGATATTTGTACACATGAATAGGTTTTTCGTGCACAGGAACCGCATAATCCTTAAGCCAAAAAGCATGTAAACAAAATCAAAAGGCCTTTGGCAGTGAGAGGATTTCTTTATTTAGATGGGCGGAAGGCGCGACTTGAGGCGAATTTATGGATGGGGTTAACCATACATATAAACAACATTTTATCCTTAACAGGGATCAAAATACTTGCACACTTAAACCATAAAGTCAAAGATATGCGCCAGATATCAAGGTGTGGTCATCGATCCTTAGACTGGTTTTTCTGACCAATTTAATTACTTAACAAAAAATTATAAATAAATCCATTTTTTACAGGGAAAGTTCACGACAAAGTCGGATGTGTGGTCCTTCGCCGTGGCCCTGTGGGAGATATTGACGTTCGCCAGGGAACAGCCGTACGAGCACATGACGGACGAGAATGTTATAGAGAATATCGGTCACATCTACCAGGACGATGCAATGCATGTAAGTCGGGTCCAATTTATTCGATGACCAGCGTAGACTTATGGGTATATTTTTCAGGAACTCCTTCCCATGCCCCTCAACTGTCCGCGGGAAATCTACGATCTCATGTGCGAGTGCTGGCAGCGCAACGAGTCGAGCAGACCCAATTTCCGGGAGATACATTTGTTTTTGCAGCGCAAGAATTTAGGATTTAAGCCACAGAATCAGACGCTGATGTATTAAACAATTGATCTTAACGCGATTTTATCTCATAACAATTAAATCATAAATAATTGAGGAGTTCTTTGCTTATTTAATGCATTTACGTGGAATATGCATTTAAAATAAAATATTAGAATACAAGCTAGGCCAAAGAACGAACTCTTCATACACTTATTCCATTTTGAGCACTCAGAGCTGTCAGAGTCGAAGAGAAAGAAATTGTCGCCAAACATAGCGCTGAATTCTGGAAACTGCTTACATTTTAAGGAAATTTGTTTAAACTTTTTTGTTTTTTTATCATCTCACCATTTATGGTTTTTAGCATCATTACATTAAAATACTTATACCCGCTAAAGTAGGGTATTTCTGGTAAAGAACAGGTAAAGCTTAATCTTAGTCCTACTGTAAGAACACAATCTAGGTAATGGCTTCTGATGGAATTAAAAGATAAACTGTACATAACTTGGAAGGAATCAATTAGATGATCAGCATAAGTATTCTTATTAGACTCCATATGGTATTGTGAATTCTATTAAATAGAATATAAAATCGAATCGGAAATGAGAACATTGACATATGTGTGTACCTATCGCTCCTCCACCTGAACGCTATCTATCTAATCATTTATGCTTAAATGTTTAAATGTCTATAACGAGATGAATCTATATTTATATGAAACGAGGTCCATCTGCCGCCCCTGTCCCCTTTCCACAAGAGGCACCCTACACTCTATATCAACTCAAAATTGAATTTTGGCCAAGTACCGCGATGGAACCGCTAAAAACAAAGAAACAAAAACAGAGTTTAAGCATGCGTATAATTTTGACAATAAATGTTCGAGCAAGGAAAGGGGAACGCTTCGTAGAGAGAGTTACAATCCAAAGCTAAACACTGACATTAATTTTGAAATCTAGTCTATACGGATGTCAATTAGACGCATATCAAGAACGAGATTTTCTTTTAATCAAATTTTTCCTGTGCCTTCTCCCTGCTTTTGGTTTGTGATCTTTCGAATCAGGAGTTTTTATTCCTAAGTCTATCATTTTTATTCTATCAAAAGCTTTAAAAAGGTTTCGCTGTAGTGAAAATATGTAATTCTAAAAAAATAATAAATTAAAGAATACATTTTTGAAAATAAAAAGTTGTAGGAACTTTAAAAGAATATACAAAAAACGGAAAACTACTGCTACAAGTTTAGTTATTATTATTAACAATTATTTTCACCCGGCTTTTTTAATAAACACCAAATATATACACATATATTTACTCAGAAATGACATTATTTGATAGTACCACATTCTAAGTTTAGTAGTAGTGTTTTCGAATGATTAAATGATATATAAATAAATGTGTAAAAAGGCATACATTTTCATTAAGTATAAACATATTACGAGTTCAAGAAAACGTTTCACATGCAACGAATACACTTGTGGCAAACTTAAAATTAACTCATCATTTCAACCGAAAATATTTAAGTTTAAGTAGGGACGAGATAAGAGAATCGTTGAGCACAATCATTATGTATGTATGCCCATTGAAACGGACAAATTACGAGTAATAAAGAAATATATAAAAACAATGAAACACTTAAGCTTAAGAATTTGCAGCAAAAATAAACAAACCGAAGGAAGAGAAGAATGGCTCGAAGCCCCGGATTTCTTTAATTCTTCTCCGGGCATTAAGGGGCAGTCCGAGTCCAAAACTAAATGAGACTTTGATCCGCTGCGTGCTGGCCAGCAGCTGGGACAAATCCTTGGCCTCGATAACACTTGCACCTTGTACCACACCCCCACCCACCCATTGAGCCCCAGCAAATTAAATAACATAAAATACAAATCCGGTGCTCAAGGTGCGATGAGGAAGGGGCCAGGCCAGAACCAGGTGAGACAGAAAATAATAAACCAATTAATTCAAATGGTTGGGAAATGTTCCTGCTGCGCCGCGCAAGGTAACGCACAGTGGCCTGGAAATTGAAGGTTTATTATTATTAACTGGAAAAGTGTTTTTTTTTTAAGCTAGTTATTACAAGAATAATACATATAACATATAATAGCGGGACTTAATTCAAAAGTTAAACATTTTTTACAATGATTAGTTGTAATGTTTTTATTCTTTCGCTCTCAGACTTGACATTTTTATGGGAGAAAAAATTATAAATACAATAAAAAAACCTACAAATAGTTATGAACAAAAAGTATACATTCCAATTTATGCGGACGCTTTCAGGACGTTTAATTTATTTATCAATAAAGTTGACATTTTAGGAAAAGTTCTTAAATTTTGAAAAAATATATCTGCCTGTTGCAGAGACGTATTTTTATTGTTTTTCTTGGTCATTATTAGTCATTTAATTTTAAACAATTATATCTAAATTTAACAGTTTTTTGTCTCTAATCAGCAGTAAATATAATTGGCTAACGTAAATGTGATTGACGCATTTATTAAAAAAATATTAAAAAGCAAAAAAAAAACATATTATTAAAAAGGATAAGATAATAGCATTAAAAAATGTAGAATAAAAAATAAATATGGCACCCAGCCCATGGACTGCATGCTGTTTTTTCTGTTTTTCTTAAGTTGTAATTTTTGTAATTTTTTTTAACCACCATATTATTTCAAATATTAACTATTTTCCGTAACTACAAGACCCTAACAATCTCGCAATATTGCCTGTGGTTTTTTGAGTCCTTATCTCCTTCCTCTTCCTTTTCCGTTTGTTGTTTCTGCTGTTTGTTCTTTTCGCCTTTCGCCCCTTCGTTTACTCACATTAAAACCAATGATTGCGTCTGGGATTTGGTTTTCGCAGACCTTAAAGGAAACCAAGGCAAATAAGCACTGGGAGCTCCTCGGGAAACCCCCTCCCCCGAGAGGCAAGATGGGTTTGTGCCAAATAATACTTTATTGATTTGAACACTTTAACTTGAATCTTTTGCAAGTGCATAAAATATAAGTAAATAAGTGGGCAGCATGTCCTTTTTCAATTAGCGATAAAGCGAAGCAAAGAAAATCAAATCCCAATGACAACGCTTGTTTGAGCCGGAAAATCCTAACAAATAATTACATAGGCAAAAAGCTATATATATTTAGCTGTATACATATTCATGTTCCAAATAATGCAGGGTATTATTTGGTAAAAAAAATAAAACAAATACAAAATTTTGTATACTTAAAAAAATAATACAGCAGACAGAACTTATTGGTACTTTCTGCACTCTCGTTTAAAGAATTATTTTAACACCTAATTTAATTTCAAGTTGCAAAAAGTTGTATGATTAATATTGATTAAAGAAAACAGTAAATTAATATAATATATAATAAAAACATAAATAATAAGCATTTTTCAGTTCCCTGTAAAATAACTTACACTTTTGAAAGCAAGTTTTAAGGTTGACTGATTCATAAGTTCTTATTTAAGTTGCCTTCTGTTTGATATAATAATTTGATATTGAAAAAATTAAAAACAACATTTAAAAATCGTAATAAATAGCTATTACTCAGAATTAATGCTTATAAATTAAAAAGTGACGATGTTATTTACATATTCAATACATTTACCTATATACTTGACATTTTACATTTGCAATTTTACACATACCTTTACATTTATCGAATGTACATGCACAAAATTATTCGATGGGCACAAAATTTTAACTTATTATTTTTAAATCGTTGACAAATAAAATATATACGTTTTTCTTAAAAACTAATAGGAAAGCAGGTATTTTTTAAACGTTTTAAAAAGAAGCATTGTATTATCCACTCTTCTGGATTTTTTAGGGTAATAGCCACACTTTCGTCTGGCCACACTGCATAAGGTATTTTTCGCGCTGCGGTCACACTGTACGACGCGTCGAACTTTTTTCAACTGCTTAATTTTTCTAAATTAAAATTACAATCTCGAATCGAATAATTATTGATAAAAGTGCAATGCAATCTTCTTAGCTACTGGCAAGCGAGCTGGCATCGGAATATATAGCGAAACTGGCCGTGAAACACCCATTTTCCTTCGACGAGATGCGCGTGTGTGAGTGAAAGAAATTCCAACAATGCGCAACACAATACCAATACACACACAAGCTGCCTGAATTTCTTTATTCAAAAGTGTACAAAGTGCAACAAAAAAGGGTAGCGGGTGAAAGCAATCGGGGAACGGTTTGTCTGCGCTTGCAGCAGCTGGAAAAGTGCGTATAATTAGCAAGTGCGCCGATATTAGCGCAGCACCAGGGCCCTAAGCCAGCAGAACTGTACAACAAACACGCCCATTTTAATACCGAGAGATACGCCTGTGCTCCGAGTGCGTGTGTGTGCAATGCAGTGTTATTATTTTATTTATATATATATATGTGTGTATATGGTTTTATTTTTTCATTTATAACACGCTGATTTTGCAACGCTCGTTTTATTGTCAATGGCTTATCCAGCGAACGGAAGTCGTCGCCTACAATTTAGGTTTTTCTGTGTTGCTTGTCCACACTCCCACACACACAAGCACGCAGAGCGACCAAGCGCACCAACAAACACTCACACGTACAGTAGCAATAGCGCAGGCAGCAGGCTGTGGCTCCCACACACTGTTGTTGCCTGCCTCTGCCGCTGCCTGCGTCAGCGTCTGCGTCGCGTCGCGGTGTAGCCGTCGGCAGCGCAGACTCGATTGCATGAGAATTTTTTGCCCGCTTTGTGATTGTTTTTGTTTGACTTAATTTATTGGCAGCATTGTTTTGTTGTTGGGAAAAATGAAAGTGTTGGTGCGCGGCAACAAAAGCAAGCAGCGCGCGGACAGAAAACAAAAAAGAAACAACAATTGGCCAATAAAATCTTACAGCAATTTTGTTTTGTTTTAGCGAGAGATTATAATTTTTGTTGAAATCTTTTTGTCCAAGTTATTTTGTGAGATTTCTTTTGCAGATATTCTGTAGATCAAAGAGTTGTGTTTGGGATTTTTATGGGAACTCTTTTAACAATATATTTAACTAAGGGTTTTGTATATAGACAGGCATTATCGGGAGATAGCAGTGTATTTTTATGCTCTTTACACGCTCTATTTAGCATCTATCCACTTAAAACTTTCTCAGTTGCCTGCTAATATTTGTGAAAAGTTAACTTCTGTTATTATACAGCCTTATTTTAAACAATTCAGGCAAATCTGCTTGTGTGTTTTGGTTTCCTTAGTTCATATTCAAGACATTATTAATCAAATAGTATACAAGACTCTAATTATCTATCTCAACTAAGACAGATCTTAATTAGAAGCTAAGCTCACATTAATGTTTCATATAAACATCACCTTTTCAGCTTAAAACTCATCCACACAACTCGACGTGTGGCGGTTGTTGGCATGCCGTAGTGGACAGCATATCATCACCAAGTAGAAGCAACGCCTCATGGAGCCGTATCACCAAATCAGACATCACGTAAGTTCTTTGCTCCGATTCATGCATTGTACTTCTATTAAGCCACAATACACCTAATCTGCGCTCCACACACACACACACAGTATCCCCCCGCAATCACAGCCAGCACTGGAGTGGTGGTGGGCAGCAATTCGTCAGCAATCAACCGGCCGGAGCTACACCAAAAATGCAATCGGGGCTCGCACTCGAGTGATACCAGTTCGGCGTACAGTGGAAGCGACACAATGACCTCCACCTACACCTCGTCGATGGAGGCGGAGGATATCGATCTCTCCGGCCTGGTGGAGTCCACCGTGGACTCGGACGAGGAGGATCTGGCTGAGAGCATGGATGTGAGTGATGGTGATGTCGTTCTGTTTCTATATATATAGAGAGAGGTCTTGTTTGGCAATAGTAGGAGCTTATATCCATCGATCGGGTTTAAGTATGGAACCTTCTGAGAAGTTAAAACTGATTTTTAGTGCTTTTAAAAACTAGTTTTCAATGCAGGACATTGTCACTTTATTGAAACTTTGTATTGATCATAAATTTGATCTTCTTTAGAGTCTAACTGTTCGCGATGCCGTGCGTGAGTGCCTCGAGAAGGACCCGGCCGAGCGCAGCGAGCAGGACGTGGAAGTGCTCCTGGACTTTACACAGGGCCTGAAAGCTTTTACCAATATCACCTTGGCCGTTCGACGAGCACTCTGCTCGGTAATGGTGTTCGCCGTAGTGGACAAGGCCGGAACCGTGGTCATGTCCGATGGCGAGGAACTGGACTCTTGGTCGGTGCTCATTAACGGAGCGGTGGAGATCGAGCACGCGAATGGTAGCCGCGAGGAGCTACAAATGGGCGACTCCTTTGGCATCCTGCCCACCATGGACAAGCTCTACCACCGAGGAATCATGCGCACCAAGTGCGACGACTGTCAGTTCGTATGCATAACGCAGACGGACTACTACCGCATTCAGCACCAAGGCGAGGAAAATACCCGGCGGCACGAGGACGAGAACGGACGCGTTGTCATGGTCACGGAGCTGCGGTCCATCGGAGGCGGGATAACTGAATCAACTGGCGGCAGTGGTGGACCGGCAACGGGAATGTCAGCATTGCCGAATGTTAAGCGTGGCCACGTAGTTATAAGGGGAACGCCAGAACGGCTCCTGCAGCAGCTGGTCGAGGAGAACTCGGTGACGGATCCCACCTATGTGGAGGACTTCCTGCTTACGCATCGTATTTTCATCGATAACCCCAAGGAGGTGACCAGCAAACTGCTGCACTGGTTCGATCTGGAGCAGTTCGATGCACACAAGACGCAGGAGCTGCGGGATCGTGTAACTCGCGTGGTGCTTCTTTGGGTGAACAACCACTTCACCGACTTTGAGGCGGACCACGAGATGATGGCGTTCCTGGAGATGTTCGAGGCCCTGCTGGAGCGCAAGAAGTTGCTCAGCCAACTGCGGTTATTGCATATCGCCTGTGCCGCCAAAGCGCGCATGCGCAGCTGCACTCTCACCCGATCCTCGCGTGACGAGCCGCTCAACTTCCAAATCGTGGGCGGCTACGAGTTGCGGCCAGTGGTTGTTGCCACCGGTAGCCCAGCCGTTGGCATCTACATATCGCAAGTTGAATCGGGATCAAAGGCCCAGGATGTGGGTCTCAAGCGCGGAGACCAGATCCACGAGGTGAATGGTCAGTCCCTGGACCATGTGACGAGCAAACGGGCTCTCGAAATACTCACGGGCACCACCCATCTGAGCATTAGCGTGAAGAGCAACCTGCTCGGCTTCAAGGAAGTGATGCTGGCTCTCGAGCACAGCAGTGGATCGGGCGGAGCCAGTGGTCTATCCTCAACTAGCGCCAGCTTCAAATCCGTAAGAAGTCCACGACGCATTTGCGCTAGCGACATCGCGGCGCTGCATGGCCGTTCGGAGAGCGCCGGCAATGACCTCTCCCTTGCCAATGCCTCCAATAGGGCCTACATGGTGCGACTTAGTTCGGTGGATATGTTACTCGACCAACCGGACTGTGCGCCGCCACAAACGCCGCCGGTAAGTGGTGGCGGTGGCAACATGGCATCCAATTTTATGCAGCAGCTCCTTCAAAGCGTCAACAACAGCTCAGCGAAAAAGGGATCGGGATCGGGAACGGGATCCGGCTTTAACTCGGATCAGCAGGACACCAAGGGCGGCGGCTTTATGACGCTGGGTCCCAAGCGGCGCTTGCAAAAGGCCTTGGCCAAGATGAACCTTCTCAACAAGCAGCAGCATCACGTTGGCAGCCTAAACGACTCCTCGGACACGCTGCTAAACGAGCCCAAGTCAAAGCTCTCTGCGGCGGCGAGCTCGGGCAGCAGCAGCTCCACCCAGTCGTCGATAAACGGATGTGCGAACAGTGGCAGTGGCGGCCGCCTCTACCAATCACAATCGAACCCCGACCTCACCAGCCTCAACTACGATGCCAGCAGCGATGCTGGAGGAGGAACGCTAAACGTGAACTACCAAGCTGCCCACATTCATCGACCGTCGGCAGCCAGCACGCTGACCACCAACTCGGCGCACATGCTGCCGGACTATCCGGAGCACGTGCTGAAGGTGTACAAGGCGGACCAGACGTGCAAGTATGTGCTCATCTACAAGGAAACGACGGCCCACGAGGTGGTGATGCTGACCCTTCAAGAGTTTGGCATCCACGATCCCAGCTCGAACTTCTCGCTCTGCGAGGTAAGCGTGGGCGAGGGAGGCATGGTGAAGCAGCGCCGGCTGCCGGATCAGCTGCAGAACTTGGCGGAGCGGATCAGCTTTGCGGCACGGTACTACCTCAAGCTGAACGACAGCACGGAGCCGCTGGTGCCGGACGAACTGGCGCTGGAACTGGTCCGGGAGTCTGGTGTTCACTTCCTGCAGCTGAATGCCTACGAGCTGGCGATCCAGCTCACACTGCAAGACTTTGCCAATTTCCGGCAGATTGAGTCCACCGAGTACGTAGATGAGCTGTTTGAGCTGAACTCGCGCTACGGAGTGCCCATGCTGAGCAAGTTCGCCGAACTGGTCAATCGGGAGATGTTCTGGGTAGTGAGCGAGATCTGTGCCGAGCACAACATCGTGCGCCGCATGAAGATTGTCAAGCAGTTCATCAAGATCGCGCGCCATTGCAAGGAGTGTCGCAACTTCAACTCGATGTTTGCCATCGTCTCGGGTCTGGGACACGGCGCCGTTTCGCGGCTGAGGCAGACGTGGGAGAAGCTGCCGTCGAAGTACCAGCGGCTGTTCAACGACCTGCAGGACCTTATGGACCCCTCGCGCAACATGAGCAAGTACCGTCAGTTGGTGTCCGCCGAACTGCTCGCCCAGCACCCCATCATTCCGTTCTATCCCATCGTGAAGAAGGACCTCACCTTCATCCACCTGGGCAATGATACTCGCGTCGACGGCCTGATCAACTTTGAGAAGCTCCGCATGCTCGCTAAGGAGGTGCGCCTGCTGACGCACATGTGCAGTTCGCCCTACGACCTGCTGGCCATTCTGGAGCTCAAGGGCCAGTCGCCCTCGAGTGCTCTCTTCTCGCTCAATCAGATGTCTGCTTCGCAGAGCAATGCTGCCGCCGGCTCGGTCATAGCAGCTAATGCCGGCCAGGCGACCATCAAGCGGCGCAAGAAGTCCGCAGCAGCTCCCAATCCCAAAAAGATGTTCGAGGAGGCGCAGATGGTGCGTCGGGTGAAGGCGTACCTCAACAGCCTGAAGATACTCAGCGACGAGGACCTGTTGCACAAGTTTTCGCTGGAGTGCGAACCAGCGCACGGCTCCACCTACTCGGGCAGCATCTCGCACGGCAATACATCGCACCGGAGTGGTGGCGGCGGTAGCATCAGTGGTGGAGCCGGCGGCAGCACCGGAGGAGGCGGAGCGGGCAGCTCTAGTCTTAATGCCGGCGATCAACTCAGCATATACTCGCACACCAGCTCCAGTTCGGCCCCGAACTCGTCGTTATCGCTGCGCAAACGGCACCCCAGCTCGCCCACGCTCTCAACCACCAGCTCGACCAGCTCCACCAGCGATCACCAGAGGCGTCAGATGCAAAACAACGGACCCAAGTTCGGCACCGCATCGCCGCAGGCCGTCAAGAAGATGCTGTCGCTCTCTGAGTCCTCGAAGATCAGACCGCACCAACCATTCGTGCCGCGTCACGGCTTGCATCACATGCAAACAGCGCATGGCTTTATAGCGCCAGTGAACGTGGGAGCGGGATCGGGAGCGGGCGGAGTGGCCACCACCTCACCAGCAGCAGCCGCGGCCAATATCCAGTGCACACCGAGCCCTAGTCCATGCTCCCATCGACGCCTGGCATCGGCAGGCAACATATTGCCCACACGGGCCATCCACGAGCGGTCGCATTCAGACACTCCGGCCACGCCGCCGCCGCCCTTGCCGTCTGTAGATCTCTCCCTCGAGAGCAGTAGCGTGACTACATTTCGCGATTTACCCCTTCGCAAGTCCATGACTTCCGGTGAGTGTCCACCCCTTACATTAGCTTTGTTACTAAACTAAAATAAATGCTTGTAGCTGCTACTAAATCCGGATTCTGAGTACGCTCGTTCGTTAACTGCATTTCCTTGTGCCAAAATATTTGTGATTCAATTAAAAATTAGACTAAAATAAACTAGACAAGGTTTTAAAGCCTTTACGGAGATACCACTAGATTCATCTGACATATAATGAAATGTTTGAATCTATCTATTTTATCGACTGTTGCGACGCAAATCGATACAGTATCGTTGTATCAATATTTTCATAAATAACTACATTCTTTTTTGTGTAAGGATGCTTTCTTTTTCGATTCGGTAAATAAAAACGATTTCATAAAGCACTGTTGGCATAAGGTAACTTGAAATGCACTTGTTATACGACGAGTACACTTGTATTCCGGAACCTGACCAGTAGACACGTAAAAACCGTAGTCTTAAATTAAGTAGTTACCTCTTTTTTAGTTGCGCCTTAGACTCTGTGCCCCTGCTTTTGCATTTGAAGATACTTATTGGTGGTTGGACCTAGGTTTGGTTTGGTTGTCGGCTACATGTAGCACTCACACACACAGCACACACCTACAAACATACACACACACAGACAACAGCAAATGGGGCCATGAAATGAGTCCCACATTAGGGTGAAACGCATTTCACGACCACCACTTGAGACAAAAACTCTTCTTCTTTACGCTACTTTCACACACCCAACAGGTTCCATATCGTCGTGCGATAGCGGCTATGTGCATCAGCAACAGCAGCAGCAGCAACAGCACCACCAGCAACAACAACAGCACAGTACCATACAGTACCAGCAACAGGGCAACATGCAGCACGAGCCATTGCCGCCAGTATATACGGCCGCCGACTGCCGGCTGCTGCAGCAGATATCGAATAACGCTGTGACCCGCAACCTGAACAATACTCCCTGCCAGAGCACAAACAACACACCACCCAGCACACCTACACCACCACTGACCCCACAGCCAGCCACCATTCAGCTTTCTGCACCGCCGACGGCAGCAGCATACTTGCACATGCGCAGCCAGCAACAGCAGCAGCAGCAGCAGTCTCTGGCCATGCCGCCTCCGCCCCCACCGCCGTACAATGTGCCCCCGATGGTCAATGTATATAATAGCCATCATGCCCCCAGTGCGGGCAGTAGGCATCTGAACCACATGCACGGTAAGCGCAACAGAGCAGAGCTGACAACCAGATCCAGATCGGGATTCAGAAATCACATCAAATGCAAAGCAGGACTTGAGTCAGATCTTGAATCATTAGTTCAATAGATTATATATATTTTCCAGCATAACCTTAACTATTTAATCCTTAATTAAACTCTTATCTGTCTTGCAGGTGGCCAGCCAAATTTTATGGATATCACCAAGTGTACCATATGCCCCATGCCACCAATGAATCAATAATGAATCAAATTGTGCTGTCTTAACTGCTTATTGTTAATTTAATTAGTTGTGAGTATGACCGGGAGCACTACATACTTCAGAACCATAGTTGGGTCAGGTTATTATCAATTATGCAGGTGCATATACCAACAGTCAACAGTCTAAATGAGGTGCATATCAACATATTATTATTAAAACGGAATATTACATCTTTGAAAATCAATTAAATATATGTGAATATAATGGAGAGTCAATGTTTCGTCCTTTAGAGTGAACAGGATCTATATCATTCTCAATACTGTTTTAAATTAGACTTTTTCCTTTAAAGCATTACTTATATTTATGAGCTTTAGTTATAAGATTATAATTGTGCCAAAAATTTATTTATGTAACAACTGCACAACATGGTTCTGAAATTTATAGAAATGCTTCTTATATATTATTTCATTTGTAACCTATTTTTTAATTATTTTCCCTTATTTTATTTTTTAGCTTAAAGAGTTGCCAAAATTTGTGAATGGTTGTGGTTTCCAATTCATCAGTGAATCAAACATAGGCAAAATCCCACGTCAACTGCCTTTGCACTTCATCGGAACATATAAAAAACCAACTGGACTCAATGTGCGCCGCTTAGATGTATTTAAGATGATTAATTTAGTCAAATTCTGTGTACCCATTTTCTTCCCGCTTAGTAGTAGCCTTTTCTCTAAGAAGAAAATGTCTGCAGGCAGACCCACCCACCCTCTAAGCAGACTCGAATGAAACTCTTTTGAGTTTTCTCCGGCATTTCTCTGAAGCATTTCGATGCCCAGCAGCACAACAGCGAGACTAAGTTTAGTTGTCTCGTTAATTTCATAAATCTAGGTAAACTATATACACACTAATATATACACCATATAAAATATACCGCTAAAAACCTTCGCTCCAATTCCAAATATTTAGTTTTAAAGCCCAAGCGAGAGAGAAACTTATTTCGAATATTTTTTCCAAACATTAGTATTTATTCACCGACAAGAAAACAGGAAAAAGGCATCATGAAAGACAAATGCAATATATTTGTATAAACAATAACAAAAGACCTAGACTAGCCCTCAATACAAAAATGAAATCATCAAAGTACAACTAACTCGAAAAGCAACCAGAAATAAGTTTATAAAATACAAACCTGAGACTTGAAAAAAAATAAGAATAAATGTTTCGTGAACATATTTTTCTCACACGTAAATGACTCTAATATATATATTTTTGAGTGTGCAAGAATGCCTGTTATATACATATAAATATACAATATATATATACAATCTACCTACGTGAAATCTCTACATATAAACAAATAAATATATATACATGCATATATACAAACCTGGACGTAGTGCAGACCCGACTCTTAGCTGGCTTTCCAAGGCGAAAACCAAATTAACTTTTGCTGAACTCGTGAGAAAACAAATATAATATAAATTGTGCTCTTTAAATATTTAAGTTAGACTAAAAACGGAAATAAATGTAGCTTTTTAAGGCTTTCAAGAATGTTATTTAAATCAAAACCTAAAATGTAAAAATCGTAAAATTTGCGAATTTTTCTTAAATGTCGTCAAATATATATATTTGTAACCCTAAATTTATAAGGGCAGCTTATATTATTTTCTTTGCTGTTTGGGAAGATATTGAAATTATTAAATTTATTTAATTTCATACTAATATCATATAGGTTTTATGATTTATATACAAAAACCTTTTTAAGTTTTTGACGCAAAACTGTTGAATGTATTTAAAAACGTATGGAAAAAATCCGAGCAATAGCTTTTCGTTGTTTTAGGCGGGAAAATTTAACAAAGATTTTTCTGTATGTTTAAAAATATGATCTTGAAGTTCTTGATGCGAGCCAAGGCCGTCTTCCCTCTTGTCCGCATGTCGAGCCCTTCAAAACAATTCCCTATCCAGATGTATTGACTTATATTTACAAAAGACATTTGTATACTACTTTATAATTTATTTTTAAATTCTATATGTATTTAATATGTATTGGAAAAATATTAGGAAATAAACAAAATTTAAATTATTTAAAGACTATCAGTGCGTCTGGGAAAAAACGACTCTTTCGGCATTAATATTTTACGCATTTGTGGTTTTCAAAGTATCTACCTAAGTTGTAACACAAACAATTTTGCCAGTTTTAAGGTTGAGAGAATGTATATCTGCCAGAGTAAAATGTAGACCGGATTCGTGTTTAGATACCCAAAATACATGGCGATAGGGTACTCTGATAGGATGACTGACATTTTAAGCTAAATATTTATTAATATCGATTTTTAAACGTTAATATATTTTATTATTTAATTTTACTATTGGAAGTTCCTGCCAAAAATTAAAATATTTTTTCACCCCAAAAAGTACATAAATTCTTGACTTGCATCAACAGTCAAGTCAAACCAATTGATGTCCGCAAAAAAATTATACCCATTTATTCAAAGTTTGATAAAGAAACTTAATCTTTTTGAACTTAATATGCTGATTTCTTAAAACTCACATAACAAAGTATTCCAAATAGATGCTGGCAAAAGTTTGATTTGCCCAAAAATTATAATATAACAAGGAAACGGCCTTGCAGTTTGCAATTGGATAATTAAAACTAGATCCATTTTGGTCAAGGAAAACCAGAACATAACAGATCTAAAAAACATAATATATAAACAGTTAGCTTTATTTTTTTGTTTATATATATTTTCAGCATACCTCTTGTCCGATAAAGATCAATTAATATTGATTGCCGGTACCACCTATATCAATAATGTTATATATTTATTGCTTCTTGTGGGGGTCAATTCGTTAAGTTTTTGTTTTCAACTTTAGATAAAATACAGTTTTCTATAAATAATTTGGCTTTAAACCTAACAAGTATTTGTGTGGATGCGGAGCTGCCTTATCTGGCTAGGCACTACGGTTAATTTGTAGGAGTTGCTGCTAGCCCTAGTTTCGACAATAGAGTCTGGAACTTAAAAACAATTTACAATCGAAACAAAATTCTACGTTGTTTAGGTAAAATGAATAACATTTTGATTGGGGATACGCATATTAAAAGGCACTTTTTCTTACGACTTCTAAAATAAAATTGTTCGCTCGCAGGAAGTTAGGCTTATAGGACATAGAATGCTTTGGTCCATGGACACTTATGGATTTCTTGAAGCATTTCCCAACCTCATATCAACCTCGTACGCTTCAAATAGGTAATGAGCAGATTGTATATGAACTTGTACTGCGCCAGGGACGGTATAATGCTATCACGTTGATGCCGCAGCTGCCCGATAACCCGCGGTATATCCAGGTCCTGCAAAAGCCAATCGGATAGATTAAAGAATAGGGCGGGACTAGTTTTTTAATGCAAATTTACCTCGTTGTGATCCAGTGTATAAAGCAGAAGATCAGCAGTCAGTGTAACGCCCGAGCGACCTCCCCCCTCGAGGCAGTGAATCAAAACGGGAGGATTCGTATTGTGCCCCGGCGGCACCTCGTGTGTAGATGCTAGTCTAACCGAGTTGAGCTCCTCAAGAAAGTCCAAAAAGTGATTGACATCGCGCGGACAATTCTGTTCCGCCCAGTCTGCGTACTGCAGATGCCAGACGGAACGGTAGCGACGCGAGGGAGCGTGGAAGAGGCGCAGCTTGCTGGTTGTGCATCGATCGGTGGTTTGGGAGAATTCCTGATATACTTGAAACTGCAAAAGAAGGCACTGTGTCACAGGATCACTTCAACATGGCCAGAGCATCACCAACCTGTCCAAACTCCAGACGCTGTTGACTGCTTAGGGGAATGTAGCTCATGTCCTCGGTTAGCTGAACTACCAGGTATACATCGGCCTCCCAGACACACTGCCAAAAGGTGTGCATGGTTTGCGACTCTCGTGGGGATTGCGCTACGATGTAAAAACGTTGTTTCGTTCCCACAGTGGCCTGAAAAATAATAAATATCTTATTAATATTGATATTTTATGTGGACGCATGCAACGCACAGATATGTAAGAGGCATTCACGTATCCATGTCGATTTTCCATCGACGGCACTAAGCGCACCCGGTTGTCGTCGTAGGGCAAAAAGTTAGGATCGTGGTTCTTGGGCTCATTTTCCTCCAGCAAAGCACACTCGTACAGGGCGTGTTCTCGCCGCTTCGGTATGCGTTCAAACTCCATGAATAGCTGCGAATCCTGAAGTTTTTCATTTAGGATTTGACACTGGAATTAAGGAAGAGATGTTTGAATTCTAAGGTATTCTCGTATATCTTTAAGCTCAAAAAGAATCGATGTATATATTTTCTATCACTGAATTTATAACTTACCAGCTTATCCTTGGAATACCTTCCAGAAATTGGTTGCGGCTTGCTAACACCGGTGGACCACCGATGTGGCAGGTTGAGATCGTCCTGAGCCAGCTTCAGCTTTGCTGCAAGCTTGGCATGCTGACCAGCTGTCGCTGCCTTCTCCCTGCCCAGCGTGGCAGACTTCTGCTTGTCGGGGGTCTTGCTAAGACCGAGGAAGTTCCAGCGCTTTTTGCGCTTGGCATCCTTGCTGGCCGCAGATGATGATGTGGTGTCCAACGTCGAGTTGAACATGGAGGAAGTGGATGCTGATGTGTTGGCAGATAGATTCATGGCACTGAATTGCTGCTGCAGCGTGTCCCCAGTCGGCGAGATGACGTCGATGGTCGTAGACTTGTTTAGACTTGCAGTGGATCGATGTTGGCGGGGAGGTGGCGTCACTCCAATGGCTGGAGCAGCGCTGGCTGCCCGGGTCGAGCGCGTCGGCAGCTGCGGCTCTTGAAATTGCATCTCCGCGATAGCCGAACGCTCGGCTCCATACTTGGCTATGCTTGTCTTGATATCGTCGTCCGGTTGGGCATTTACCGTCACGGTGACCACGTTGTTGGTGCTGGCATGCCGTGCCGCCGGCACGGGCACAACGCCAGGCGGGGCCGATTGTATGGAGGAAGCTCGCTGCCGCATGGCTTCGGCGTGTGCTGCTCCACTGCTGCCACCGGAGGCGCGCTGCGGCAGGTTTTCATAGATGGGTTCTATGGATCCGTTTACTACACTTCGCTGCAGAGGTGTGGGTGTGGTCGACTTCTGGGATGGAGCGGTTGGTGGCTGTGGACTGCTAGCTGGTGGCGGCACAGAGCTGCGATAGCCACTGGGCGGTAGGGTAGGTGAACTGCAATAGAAGTTAAAGTTAGGACTATATTCAGTTAAAACACCTTACTAATCTATAAACTTCCAACTAAAATTATCATTTATTTGAATAGTAAAACCTTACCTCTGCGTAGCTACGGCTGCAGCTGCCGCCGCTGCTGCCTGGCTCATCGCCGACTGCCGCAACTGGGACATGATGGACGGTTGCTCCTCAATCATGTTGAGGTTCTCGAAGGTGCCATGTGGCGGCAGATAGGGCTGCGAGTGACCCATGTGACCAACGTATTGGTACTGGTGCAACATGGTGGCTCCGGAGGAGGTGGGCATGTTGCCGGCATGCCCGCCTGCGGCCAGAGCTAGGTACTGGCCGCCATTGAGGAGGGTGCGGTTGGAGACTAGATCGGGCGACGAGCCGCTCACGTAGTTGCGGTAGCCCTGCAACGGTCGGGGCGTCGCCACGGCCAGGTCGGGAGTCGACGAAGAGCTCAACCGATTAACCGGGTACGGCGGCGGCGCCTTGTGTCGCATCATGTGCATGCGTTGTGAAAGCTCCAGATACGCCTGGGCCGTGCTCACCGGTTGCACCTGTTGCTGCTGCTGCTTGGTCTGGTATAGGTTGATGTGGTGGTGGAGGGCTGCTGCCGGCTGCGCAACGTCAGGGTAGCGGTGGGCCGTTAGGTGACCGTAGAGCAGGTTCTCGTTGTAAACGCCCGGATTATGTACGTCGGGCTGGGAGCCTGCATAGTAGGTGGTGCCTGGAGTGGCCAGAGCTACCGTCACATTGTGCAGCTCCGCGGATGGAGTCCGATACTTGAGCTGCACAGCTGTTTCATAGTCCGGCGCTGGCCGGTATGTCGGCAGCATTGCCTTCAAGCGCTCCCTCTCTTCATTGTTGTTGTTGCTGTTGCTGCCGAGGTGCAGCATGCCGTTGCTGCTGTGCAGGTTGTTGTTGCTCAGGTCAAGGCAAGAGCTGCTCTGTCCCAGGAGCTGGCTGTGGCTATGGCTGGCGGCCAGTGAAATGTTCGATGAAAGCATTTGCTGCTGCTGGTGGATCTGCTGTTGTTGCTGCTGCTGCTGTTGCTGATGTTGTTGCTGTTGTAATTGCTCAGCTGCCTCGGCATAGTCAAAGTCCACATAACCGACACTATCGGCTCCCAAATGGCCGCTTTCAACGTCCGCCCCGCTACCTAGGCTGGAAGGCGTGGCGGTGTCAATATAGCGCTTGAAGAACTTGTGCTGACTGATGCAAAGCTTCCAGAAGTATCGCGCAGTGTCCGCCTCGCTAAAGATGAAGCTGCCGACGATGCTGCCGTCGCCGTCCAGCCGGTTCTGTTCGATCTTGATCGTACGCTTGTCAATGGTTACCGTGTGGAAGTCCTTCCAAGGGAAGTACTGTCGACCGTTGTCCGCGTTCACCACCATCCCGTTGATGGCCAGGCCCAGCTGCAGATCGTTTCCCAAAGTGTCTTTGGCGGCGAAGCGCTCCTCGCCGTATCCATCCAGCTGCTGGCAGCACTGTATGTACATCTCCTCCGCCTGGCTCTGGCTGAGATGCGCCAAGCCCGCCTGCTGCTGCAGCACTTCCACGATAAGACCCTCCAGCATGCTGTCGTCATTGGCCAGGCCCTGCATGTTACGCGGAAGCACCAGCGACTTCTTCAGGTAATCCTTGCTCTGCTTATCGCCCTGATAGCTGTCGTACTCCGCCTGGCGGCAGTAGAGCGCCAGCAAGATGGCTGTGCGGATGTCGCAGGCGATGCGACCCTCGTAGATGTCGCTCTTCAGCTGAAGGAAGTAATAGAATCGAGTGGCCTCATCGCTCAGGTGGCGCACGCCAGTTGTCACGTAGTGGCGAACCCGAAGGTAGATCTTCGGCCCCGCCGCGTACTTCTCGAGCTGCCGGCTCAGCGAGCGCTCCAGGTCGATCCATTTGAACTCGTCCTCCTTGTCCTTGTCCTTGCCCTTAACCAGGTAGCGCAGCCCAAAGAACTCCGGCTGCTGAATGAGCAGACGCTGGCACACGTTGTCCAGGCACTCCTGCCCCTTGCTCTCCGAACTGATCGTGCAGTCAACCGTGCTGGAGGTGTCTGCAATGGAAGAAGCGTTGAAAACGTGCTCCGATTGACAAATTCACTAAAAACATTCCAAATTCACCGCAGCCCTGCCCACAGCACGCACAAGCATGGAAACACACATGCATACACATACCATACGTTTACTAATCTCTTTCGAGACTTGTACGATTTATGGTCAGCTTTCCACTGATGAAGCCAGTTTAGTTTTGGGATTCAGTTGAATTTGCCACCCCACGAGGAACAGGGGTCTGATTTTGGGAAAACCAGTCAAGGGGGGTTTATAAATATAACCTTTCGTAGAGTCCTCAATGGGTTATTTAAAAGTCTATAAACAAAGGGGGCCTGATTTTTATAATTCAATTAGGAGAGCTCTCTGTCTGTGCTGCATTAGGCTTGCATGCTTTACACCCACACTCGCTGCAGGGCTTTAGACTGCCAACTTTTCAGTCAGCTGAATAAACCCAACAATCCTGGGCGTTCCTGCTAACGGTATCTGCTAGCACAACGACGCACATAGTACATATGCTTGGGCAACAACAAAGCAACAAGTATGTGAGTGTGTGGGAAATACAATTGCGATGTCCGCATTTTTGCAGCCCGAATTCGTTGGTGAATTCCAGCGAAACGGGTAATAACAGGCGCTCTATCGTGTGTGGGACCATAAATGGAGTTGTGTACTTATTTCCAATTAAATAAATCAACAAGTGTAATAGCCTGCGGCAGCTGTTAACTGTGGCTCTGTCACCAAATCGCCTTTGTTGTTGCTCTTCCTATTGGTGCTGCGCTGTAGTTGTTGTTGCTGTGGCTGGCGCTATCGGGGGCGGCCGAGGTTTACTCACCCAGCAGGTGATGCACTGATATAACAAACAAACTCTTGGACGTCACATTGTACTGGCGACACTTTTTCAAGAACTTTAATGGCATTTCCGAGCCGTGCGCTGCTCGCGTCGAGTTTTTTTTTTACAAATTAAAATATGCCATCTAGAGATGCAGGCACTTCGATATCATACTATCGATATCGATGTCGATACTATTTCTTCAAGATCACTTCACGGGGGAAAGAGATGGCATTTATGTTTTAACCTTAACAGTTTTTTATGTAGTTTAAAATTTAAAAGTTGCAAATTGTTCACACATGGAAGAAATTAGATTATATTAAAAACTATGCAGTTATGTTTCCATTTATAGAATAAATAATATATTTTTGGGTTAATTACATTTACTTAATGTGCATTTCTTCAGAACCTCCCATTTTGATATCTTTGGAATAATCATGTTAGTTTAAATAAAACGGATAACTCGTTATTTTTTTATGTTTTACTATTTTTAACTAGTTTTTATTTGCAGAATAAAAGATATATATCGATATCGATGCTGTTTCTTCAAGATCACTTCACGGGAGAAAGAGATAGCATTTATGTTTTAACCTTAACAGTTTTTTATGTAGTAGAAATGTCATGATATTATAACAAAGTTATTTAAAAACGAAGGCACATTCAATTTTAAAATACTATTTTTATTTCTTTTGTTTACGCATGGAAGGAACTAGAGATGGATCATTGTATAAAAGCTATGCAGTTATGTTTTTTTATTCTTTAAAATACATTAATGTTACAAAATGGAAATACATAAAATAAACATATTTTGTAGGGCTAATTATATTTATTTAATGTGAATTTCTTCAAGACCTCCAAATTTGATATCTTTATAATAACATTTTTTATCAGTTATTAATTTATATTTGAACTGTTTGAAATGAAGATCGAATAGTAAACTAAATAGACATATATTATTATATATTTTGTTTTTTGTGCTTAACTAAAAAAGCATTTGGTTTTATTAGTGTCAACATATATTTTTATATTTATTTTAGTTAAATTTTTTTTTATTTAAAACTAAAAAAGGGAATAAGTTATTTTTTCGATAGTATCGATAGTGGGATATACGTTTCACAGCTCTAGCAGTGTGACCCTCCGCCGTAGAGGGACAAATCCGCCTGTTTTCCACAAAAGTGAGCATTATAGGCGGCGAGCACACTGCATCCCGTAAATTCGTACTTTGTTACTGCACCTCGCCCGTTGTCGTGGATTAAAAATTAAAATTAAATAAAGCAAATTAAGTGATTCGTCAATCATCGAACGTGTAAAAGGAGCGAACGATCTGGAAGAACGCAGCGGAAACGACCTAGTCAGATCGGTGAGTTGCACTGCAGAGATTCATGTTTTTTGTATCTGCCAAGTCCAAAGGCCACGCGCAGTCGAAATACATAAATTAATTGATATTTTGTGCACTGACGGTCAAGGTTACATCGATAAAGGCAGATGGAGTGACCACAGACCTAGTGCCCTCTCGCTCTCACTCGCACATGTGTGCGGTCGGGTTTCAAGCTGAAGTTTTACCTGTTGCTGAGCTCGTCTTCCTCTATTCACTCTTACACCGCGCACAGTGGGCCAAATCGACCATCTCGATGGACATGTTTACATACAGTTACTAACATTGATCATGCTCTAATAATTTGATGTTCAAGGCCGTTATTCAGTTGACGTATTTTGTAGTTAGATTTCTATTTAAACCACTGAAAACAATATCACAGCTGATTTTCCGTAACTATTTTCCATATAAGATAATTGTATGGTAGGATTTTCCGATATATAATTATAGAGAACCTACAGCGCAGAATATATAATAACAATCAACGGCACGCATGAACCAGACATAATGAGCAAGCAGAGCGAATACACTGCCGAAAATTTAAGAATTTATTTCGAGTTAAAAAATGCCGTGTCTTTAAATATTATCTTTTTGTTGCGACTTAAGGTCATCAAATTGGACACTTCAGAAATGCCTTCAATTTGGTTTTCTGTAAATCTTTTTTCTAAATTTTTTCATTATATATGAATATGCATAAGTATGTAGATATATCCATCTCTTCAGCTATTTATTGTGCTTCGATGAATTCATTTATTATTTTGTTTTTTAAGTATCTTCAATTAGCGATCTTTTTATTGTTAATTCATTATAGTGGAAAAATGTTTTGCATTTTGTTTTTTAACTATCTTCAAGTGGGCCGTGCCTTTCAGACATTTTATTTGATTTATCGAATAAGTAACGCTGATCGCTATAAACAAAAGGCAATATTGTGTTTTTTTTTTTAGATTCTTAATTCGTTTATTTAGATTCTTAATAAGTAATATCTCTTAATTGCCTCGTGGGAAAGATTTTGTGTACATTTAACTCGGACTCTCTAAAAACAGGTGACTTATAATGAATAGATTAGATTTAGAAGGTCCTCTTCAGCCTCCATCCTCCGTCAGGAAATAGTGGATAATTATAATTAATTCCTTTTAATTTTTCCACAAAAATTCTAATTTTTCTCAAATGGCAGTCAATGGGTATGATTATAGACCGAAGACCCCCATAATCGTATTACGTATATATTTTTTTACGCAATTAAATTATGAATAACAAAATGAATCGGACAGCTGATGCTGATTACGAGAAGTACGAATACAATGTTATATAATCTTAGAACTTTATCTCCTGCTTCTTATGTACATTATAAATTGAGAAATATATAGTGTTATAGAAGAGCAATTTAATTATTTTTTTAAATTTATATCTGTTTACTTGACCTTTTAATTAATTTATCGTTAGGAAGCACTCGGAATTTTCATGGTACAATAGGTCATGTGTCAAAAGGGTTGTTTTCGGGTCACTTATATCAACAAACCCATTAGGCTCATTCAACCTTTCAGTTCAAGCAGCCGCCAATGGGCAGTTAAAAGGTTTTTTATTGTCTGGGGTTTTAAATAAAAATGATAATAATATAAAATTATAAAGTACATCTTTTAGATAAGAAACAACGTACACTAAAAAATTCGTATGGAACTAAACATATCCTCTGGTTAGTTGACTTATATTCCGATAAGAAAAGTCGCTAGTGGGCAAAAACTGCCAACTCATGCTTATTGTGTTATTATTATATTATCATCTACGTGGCTAGGAAATTCTAAATTTCGCAGCTACTAAGTCAGTTTCAGCATTACGGCGCCGAAAACGTGTTTGTGTCGGTACTTGGAGTGTGTCATTAGCCGACTGATTGTTTGAGTGCGATTCAAAAACAATGTTTGATGCTGAGTAAGCACAAAAGTTGGTTAGAATTCTCAATAACTAAAATGTGAGTGATATTATAATTCATAAACATAGAAACACATTTTTAATAAGTAAATATTGAAAATATTTATTCTTTTTAAACTGCAATTTTGTTTTGCTTTTTGCAAACAAAGATAAAAACTAACAACCCAACTTTATAGGGTAGAAAAAAAAATTTAATTTAAACAGGGAATTTCGTTTTGTACTTCCTTGCCTTGTATATCCGGTCAGCAAAAGTTTCTGACCTCATAAAATATGTACATAATACATATGTCTCCACTTTGTCAGTATCATGTCATCACACATGTGCTAGAAATGGATTATGCGAAGAAGAAATAACTTATTGTCCATAGTACGCCAGACAGGGGTGAGGTGACCTATAAAAATTCACCAATTTTCCTCCACTTGTTGCCCGCCGCTGTTGTGCGTTGCTTCACTCAATTGACCACCACAGCGTCGTACACCTTCCTCAAACTGGAATTGGACGACGCCACTATGGTCGATTTGCATAAGCTTCGCTTAGCGCTCGCCTGGCATTTGTTTAATATTTATTTTCTGCCATTTGCTGACCACAGCAACAAGAACTATTACGCGAGTGCGCCGGTCTATGCAAAGTTCACACACGTAGCCGAAACGTCGCATTAGCAACATTAAAGCATTAAGTCAATTTCCAATTCAAGGTGCAACTTTGACAGTTCAGATACGCAGTTCCCCAACAAACTCGCAAACAATAGATACGATCGACAGGGGTCACACATTCCATTCCAGCCGAATTGTTTTTTTTGAAAAAGTAAATCATAAAATAATGGTAAAAGATAGAGACAGCACCCTAGAGATAGCGCTGTGGGGAAAGAGCACAAGGAGATTTTTCGCAGGCACGTCCACCTGATCACGGAAGTCTGTGTAACAATTTGAATATTATTATAACCATTATTTGTCACAAAATGTGATAATGTAACCACAATAAAAGCTCACAGGTGGGTTTTTATTCCGACATTTTTATAAGCTTAAACTTATACGCTAAAATTTGGAGTCTAAACTCTAAGATCTGAGTTTCCTTTGCAATGTGTATCTTTTGATACGAAAATCGCAAACTCGGTACCTTTAAGAGCTATTGATTCACAGGGGGGGTTTTTAGTATATATATTTTTGGTAGCACATTACAAAAATCGTTTGTCGCTTTCATCATATCTCTCGATCGGCGGCTGGCTTTCGATAAGCGCGGTGCATAAAGCGTGTTGCTGCCGAGTAGCAGTTAGCAGTGTGCCGTTAACCGAAGCAGACGTCGCGTCGCTACGTCGAGAATATATAATTCATTGTTTAATTGCATAACTGCAATCGGAGTAACAGCCGCAACAACGGCATTCAAGGTACAACCGATTACAATCCGATTTGCTGCGCGTTTTCAATGTCAGCCGCCGTGTGACGAAACATTTATTGAGAGCGAGAGCGAGAGCGAGAGCTACGGCTGGAGCGTGTACCGTTAAGACAAGTGCGGAAGCGTCATACCGTTAGACGCACAACCGATGCAAAGTAGCCTATATGCTCCGGCTTCGGCTCTAGCTTTAGCTCTAGCTCCGGCGCTGGTTCTGGCTCTGGCTCTGGCTTACGTGGAATACATTAGAGTGCGTGTCCAAAGTGCGCGGCATGCAAATCGATTGAACAAATGTTATGCAAAGCGAAAACTAAACGCCATGAATTCTGGTGCCCTTTTTTTTCAGTCACAAACATCCCACCATGGCTAGCGAGCAAACGATTGATGGAGCAGCCGGAGCAGCAGCTGCTGGTGGAGACGAACCCTTTCTGGGCCTGCTGGATGTGGCCTTGCTAGCCGTTCTGATCGGAGGAGCCGCCTTCTATTTCCTACGCAGTCGCAAGAAGGAGGAGGAGCCAGCGCGCAGCTATTCCATCCAGTAAGTGGACTTGCAGAGTCAATGAAAACAACAGTGACCATCTGATTCTCAATTTCGAGTTAATATTTATCAATCAGATAAACTAAAGTTTAAAAATGTCTAGATTTTCTCAGATGCTTATGTGAAATATGAGTTTGAGTGATCGTTAATAACAACCCGGAATCACGTTCTGGTTTCTGAATGTCTAGTACACATTTATCAATCAAATAAACTGAAATTAAGTTATTAATTTCCAGAGGTTTATGTTCACACAATTTAAGTGATCTTTAATTAAATCTGACAACAGCTGGCACCGTAACGTGACATGAGAAACCAGTTTTAATCCTTAACTTCCAATTTAGTTACAAAAAACAGCTTATAAATAACATTCGTAACTTTCTTCCAGACCTACCACAGTATGCACCACCAGTGCGGCGGACAACTCGTTTATCAAGAAGCTCAAGGCATCCGGACGCAGTCTGGTCGTTTTTTACGGCTCGCAGACCGGAACCGGTGAGGAGTTCGCCGGCCGATTGGCCAAAGAGGGTATCCGCTACAGGCTTAAGGGCATGGTCGCCGATCCCGAGGAGTGCGACATGGAGGAGCTGCTGCAGCTGAAGGATATCTCAAACTCGCTAGCTGTCTTCTGTCTGGCCACCTATGGCGAGGGCGATCCCACGGACAACGCCATGGAGTTCTACGAGTGGATCACCAACGGCGATGTCGACCTCACCGGGCTTAATTATGCGGTGAGTTCCTGCGATAGCGTTAGATTCGGGCGGGGGTGTTATCAGAACAAACGAAGCGGAGCGATTAGACGAGTACTCTGGCCTTCAAATGGGGCCAAACTCGTCCGCTTATCAAGCACTGCCCCCCGATAAGCGGTCTCTCCACCCGGACAACTACTCAAATCGCACCTATTTTCGTACGCCAAGCTGTTTGTTGTGCTCAGATACAGCACAGCTGATGTAAGCGGATAGTAAACATTCGTAATGGCATTGGCGGTAGGGAAGCGCGGAACCAGATTTGGCGGGGAAGAGATCTTAATTATTAGATTGCCGGAACTCGAGCTGAGTTGTTAGGCTTGACTAACAGCTAATATGGGTATTAGGATAGTCAACTTGATATCGTTTTTGATTAGTTAATGAGGAATCGGAAATGAAATTATAATTAGTGGAAAATATAATAAGTGAATTATTTAGTCGCAATTCATAGAATGTGTATAGTTTTCGTTACGTGATTTGATAAGATAAGATGACAAATAAAACGCTGTAGTAACTGATAGGAGATAAAAGCGTTAATACATTGCATAAAGGTATGAATTTATAAATATTTATTAATATATAATTTCTTCATATTTTGTTAGATAGAATTGAACATAGAAGATATGAGGAAGTGTTTGAAACTTGTTCTTAATAAATTAATATAGTTTGCATGCATTTAAGGCAATTTAAACGTTCATTGTCACATTTTCGGGGACAAATAAAAACTACCGTGTGAACATGAGAGCAAACACTGACAGGACCCCAGATACCCTTTGTCAAATTTTCTCCGGCTCGAAAAATAAACAGATAAGCAGAACGATTCCAGAGAAACAAGCTGATAAACTGATAAACAAGAAAGGAAAAAAACGAAATTATTTTACGGAAAATGCATCTGGTGATTATATTTTTTTATCAGGTAGCTAACAGAGTGAAAGATGTACTTATACCTATACGATAAAGTATCTTAACTGAAGGGTTACTTATTCTATCCCAAGATACCCATTCTGTGTATCTAATATTATTTTCCCAGGCGTAGAAAATTGAAATTATATTCTTCAAACGATTATGTATTACTCTTGAGTATTTTTCAAAGTCCAATGGCAATTCTAATGAATCACATAGCATTATCAGCAGAGGTTTAAAAATGTTTATCGAACACCATTCGAATCGGCGGGCTAATCGCTCCCTGCTCACCAGTGCGTTCTGCTGCTCGTATCAGTTGGCTGTTCGTCGTGAACAATTTTAGTACGTTTTTTGAATACAACGTGCTTCTTGTTCTCCGGTTATAAACAATAAACATTGTGAATTCATACAGCTGATTGATTAATAAATTGATATAAAATATTAAGCTGAAAAATGCTAAACACGCTCGCCGTCTCGACAGTGCGCCTCGGGGCGTGCCGCTCGCCGAGGCTGCGATCTTTGCGCTGCCTTTTAAATAGTTTACGTAATAAAACTGCGACGGTGCGAAGGCTAATGGAAAGGGGGGCAGACACCAAACAATTTATAGCAGCGGTCAGAATAATAGCATCTGTTTCATTCCATTAATTACCGATCTCGCAATTTGTTGGCCATGTTGTAAACTTAAGCATACCAGGTAATAAATAATAATATAAAAATTATTTGAATATACTTAATGACATTACTAGCAAAAGCCCGGGCAGGTCGTAAAACATTAAATTTTAATTTATGTATTTATATTTGTGGCTTTTATTTTTTATTATTGCTCAATATTTATTTTTTTGTACTAACGGCAAGGAAAGTGTAATCAATCTACAAATTCTTAAGAATAACTTTAAAATACCTTAAAAAGAATTAAAACCTGATTTAATTTTTGTTAAATAGGTGAATTATTTTGTATGTTCAATAATAGTTGTTTTGAGTTCATTGAATTGTACACGAAATTAATCAAGTAATATTATATAATCTATATTTAAGTATTATAATAAAATCGGCCATCAGAGTTAATTTTGCTTCATATAAATTGAATTAGGTTTTTGTGTCTCTCTTCTTAAATCATTTAAACTCAATCACTTTAAACTTTAAATTCATTAAAAAAAAGACAAGTGCTATTATTTTGACCGCAAATATGGCCCCCGTCAAATTTCAGCTAAATAACATTCCATTTCCATTTCTCTCTATATTAGGTCTTTGGCCTGGGCAACAAGACCTATGAGCACTATAACAAGGTGGCCATCTATGTGGACAAGCGCCTGGAAGAGCTGGGTGCCAACCGTGTCTTCGAATTGGGACTGGGCGACGATGATGCCAAGTAAGTTGTTGTTGGTCGCAAAGCCGTTCCCATCTCACATTTGTCATCTTTCTGATAGCATCGAAGACGACTTCATTACGTGGAAGGATCGCTTCTGGCCTGCCGTCTGCGACCACTTCGGCATTGAGGGTGGCGGCGAGGAGGTGCTCATCCGCCAGTACCGTCTGCTGGAGCAACCCGATGTGCAGCCTGACCGCATTTACACAGGCGAGATCGCTAGGTTGCATTCCATGCAGAATCAGCGGCCGCCCTTCGACGCAAAGAATCCCTTCCTGGCGCCCATCAAGGTCAACCGCGAGCTGCACAAGGGCGGTGGACGGTCCTGTATGCACATCGAGCTGAGCATTGATGGCTCCAAGATGCGCTATGACGCCGGCGACCACGTGGCGATGTATCCCGTTAACGACAAGGGATTGGTGGAGAAGTTGGGTCAGCTGTGCAACGCTGACCTGGACACGGTCTTTTCGCTGATCAATACGGATACGGACAGCAGCAAGAAGCATCCGTTCCCCTGCCCCACCACGTACCGTACCGCCCTGACCCACTATCTCGAGATCACGGCTATTCCTCGTACGCACATTCTCAAGGAGCTGGCCGAGTACTGTACGGACGAGAAGGAGAAGGAGCTGTTGCGCAGCATGGCATCTATTAGTCCGGAAGGCAAGGAGAAATACCAGAGCTGGATCCAGGACGCTTGCCGCAACATTGTGCACATTCTGGAGGACATTAAGTCGTGCCGTCCTCCCATCGACCACGTGTGCGAGCTGCTGCCACGCCTGCAGCCGCGTTACTATTCCATCTCGTCGTCGGCTAAGCTGCATCCGACTGACGTTCACGTCACGGCCGTGCTCGTGGAGTACAAGACTCCAACGGGACGCACCAACAAGGGTGTGGCCACCACCTACATGAAGAATAAGCAGCCCAAGGAAGGCGAGGAGGAGGTCAAGGTACCGGTATTCATACGGAAATCTCAGTTCCGTCTGCCCACGAAACCGGAGACCCCGATCATCATGGTGGGTCCAGGTACGGGCCTGGCGCCTTTCCGCGGCTTCATCCAGGAACGGCAGTTCCTGCGCGACGAGGGCAAGACCGTGGGCGAGTCTATCCTGTACTTCGGGTGCCGCAAGCGCAGCGAAGACTACATTTACGAGGCTGAGCTGGAGGAATGGGTCAAGAAGGGCACTCTGAATCTCAAGGCTGCCTTCTCCCGCGACCAGGCGAAGAAGATATATGTGCAACACTTGCTGGAACAGGATGCCGATCTGATATGGAAGGTGATTGGCGAGAACAAGGGCCACTTTTACATTTGCGGGTAAGATTGGAAGAAGTGTACTTTATCCTTTTTTATCCTTTTTTTAATGTTTTTCCAGGGATGCGAAGAACATGGCCGTGGATGTTAGAAACATTTTAGTGAAAATTCTGTCCACGAAGGGCGCCATGAGCGAGGCTGACGCCGTGCAGTATATCAAGAAGATGGAGGCCCAGAAGCGCTACTCGGCCGATGTCTGGAGCTAATCTGACCTCAAAGCCGGAGGGAGAGTCATGCGTGGCAGGGGCAGCACGCGCAAAATCAATGGAACCATAGGCCAACCGATAAGCATAAAGTTGTCTAGTTCTTTAAGCTATGTAAGCATAATTTTTGGTTTGGGAACTTCCTGCTGCAGTTCGACAAACAGTGAATGAGTAACGAGTATGTGTAGACCTAGTTTAAATGAAGATGACCCAGTTTGCCCTTGGACTGTGACTGTTCAACGGGGCAAGCATGAAATTATGATGCAAACTGAGCAAAGTTTAAACAAGTTAGATATTTAAGTAGTTTTGTATGTGTGCAAAATATTTTAAAGTCCTTTTTGCTAGCATTTTTTATTGTGTACTCTTGGTGATTTCAATACAGATACGAAAACATGTGCAATTTTAATAATGACACTGAAATTGTATTTTCACGAATAAAAACTAAAAATGTACTAGATGGTGTTTGTTTTGGTTTTCAAATTGATTTAACGGAGACAATAATATCTTAAGATGTATCCGGAAAGCTAGAACATGTTTACTAAGCATCTACATATGAGCCTTTCTAAAAAATCTCAGTCCCTATCAAAAAGTTCGTCAACAGTTTTATTCCATGGAGTAGTATTCAAATAGTTTCTTAACGTTTTACAGGATACATTTCTTTCTAAAATATTCAAAGTACACAGCAGCATTTAAAAAAATTTAATTTGATTGCCTGCTTTTATGTGTTACGAGCTTGTTATTAATAATTAAATATCCCAAAAAGCACATAAAAACTAAATATAAATCCCTTAAGAATTAAACTTAAGTTGCAGCCTGAAATTATGCAAAGCTCTTAAGTTTATTCTAAGAATTGGTAATGAAACTATTCAGGAAATGATAAAGCTAGAGCATTGCCTGTGTAAGATTTATTATCTTATATTCTACAATCCTTAACTTTACACTTTGTGAGATCAAAGCATTAGTGTAATTTTCAATCCAATCTATCTTCGTAAAGAAAGGTAAAGAATATATTTTATAATTAGGATTATGAATTTTTTGTTGGTTCCACGCTTTATTTTACGTTTTTACAATATTATTTCCATTTTTAAATTTTTTTACAATACTTCACAAGTTGACCGTGAATTGATTTAAATTTACAGTCCGTGCATTAACCCAATGAAACCCCGAGAATTCTTCCGGGGTACTTGTTTGCCGGAGTCACCTTATTTAGATCGTTGATAAGAAAGAATTGCCCAGCGTGATAACAAAACACAAAAAAAGAAACACTTTGGAATCTTCCCAATCTAATGTAAGCATGTGCACAGATATCGCGATTTAATGGGCCTCAATAGGTAAGGCAGAGTTCTCGAAGTCATTTAGCTATTTGTCTGACTTTTTTTTATCCGTATTTACTATTCTACCATGGATAAAACTGTATCTTTTTGAGGATGAAATACAAACATTTCACCCATTTGTTTCCAAATTATTATTATAACTCAGCACCTCTGAAGCATATGCCATGGAAAATATTATATTACTTTGTATACAAAGTATAAATTTATATTGTTTATCTTCATTGCATCTTTATTTTGTAAAACTGAGTTTATTAATGAAATCCGATTTTTTCCCATAGTTCAGGCGTATAAATGTCTCACGTCAGCGCAAACAAGAGATAAACTTAATTTGTGTTCTCGACGTGCACACGCTAGCATATATGTATAAACATTTATACACACGCGTTTCTAACACATATCATCAGGTTGATAACAACCAAAGCAAATACCAGCTCTGTTGACCCACTGACAGGCGGTGTTCCAGCCTCGGAGCACCGCCTGGCGGCTCCGAGACTCTCTGGAGAATACCTATGACGTGGTCGAACGTTGCCGGCCAGCAGGTTGATCGGACTCAAGAGCTAGACCACAGCAAGCTTGAGAGGCACCAACACGAACTTAATTACCGCTCTATCAACCTACAAGCATGTGTATTTCCAAATCTTTCTCATTAGCGTTTTGTTTTCATTAAATTTCGGATGACAGTGCAAAACCCGACTGATACTAGACTACTGCTCATCGCACTGAGGAAGTTTCGAGCGCACCGTGGTACTTGAGTGCTTTATTTTTTGGTCAAATAAAACGACTCAGATATGTACATATGTATATACCATAGATGCTAATTGTTACATTTGTAAAAATATCTTAATTTGTAGTGAATGACAGGTCTATAATTCCTAATGCATTAATCAAAACAAACAGATTTAATAAAGAATTATTAAATACGTATTTTTTTGTTTTTTAGGCATCTTTTCTATATTAATAGTTATTTTTTTACAAATTCAAGATACATTGTTAAAATCGTAGTCTAAACCCACTGTGCACACTATTCAACGCTTATTAAGTTTATTTTCACGATGACACAACAGCCATTTGAAGAGCACGAAATTGTCGTCGAAATAGTTTCCGAGGCACAAACAAATATAAAATGCTAGGTTCGCCTCCGTCGTCGCTTCAGTCAGCTCCGAAAGGTGTGCGCGAAAGACTTGCTCAGTCGGAAAAAGTTCAGAAAGAACAACTAACTCTTTGCCGATTACGTGGTCAAACAGCTCCGAAATGGTAGTCGTAAAAAATGAGCAGAAGATTTCGGTGCCGGACTATCTGAGCACCGAGTTTTTCACCGAGACCCTGGAGGAGGGGCTACGGGAGTCGAAGGTGACCCTAAGGGAGATCAACTTCGAGTGGGGCAGCAACCCGGGGGACAACTACTGCTCGGCCATCTACCGGGTCCAGCTCACCTTCGCAAAGTGGGTCGATGGCAAGGAGTCGGCCAAGAGCGAGAAGCTCTCGCTGATCGTTAAGACCATTCCGATAACGGAGGCCACTCAGTTCCTTGAAGACGTTAGTGTATTCATCAAGGAGAAGCAGACATATACCGATGTCCTGCCCCGATTGGATATCCTGAGTCGTGGCGACAAGTTCGGAGCCAAGTGAGTGTGGGCTGAGCATAGGTTTCTGGTAAATTTCCACAAACAAAACGAGTAACGTGACGTGCTTGTTCCAGATATTATCATTCAGTGAAGGCACCTGTGCAGACCATCGTGTTCAGTGACCTCAAGGTGGAGGGATACAAGGTAGCCTCGCGAGAAGCTGGCTTGGACTGGAACCACGCCTCCCTCATCCTGCAGCAGCTTGGAAAGTTCCATGCAACCTCCATGGTGCTGGCCAAAAAGGTAAAAACTGCGGCATAGAACTTTGGATATTGAATGGCGTTCTCACTGTTTTCTTTTGTGTTTCGCAGGATTCTGCCATCTTGAAGCAGTACACCCGCGGCATGCTCAGCGAAGACATCCTAATGAAAAGCGATACCTTTGAGGTCATGTTCGGCGGGTTCCTCAAGGGCCTCATCAAGAGTTCCGCCAGCTGGCCGGGCTTCGAAAAGGTCAGCAAAAACTTACAACGCCTCATGGACAACTTCCGGTCAGTGTGTGTGGCTGCGGCCAAGCCGAAGCCCGGGGATCGGTACGTTGTGCTCAACCATGGGGACATGTGGACCAATAACTTCATGTACGCCTACGACAACGCCGCCCAGCCGGAGACTCCGACGAGGGCCATATTTGTGGACTTCCAGCTGAGCTTCTATGGCAGCCCCGCCTGCGACCTTAACTTTTTCTTAAACACCAGCCTGAAGTTGGAGCTGCTGCAGGAGCGGCGCGAGGAATTGATAAAGGTTTACTATGCGGCCTTTAAGGACACCCTGGAGTACGCCCGCTTCGAGGATATTCCCACATACGAGGACCTGCAGTATGAGCTGCGGAGCCGTGAGACCTACGGACTGTTCGGCCTGTTTGCCTTTCTGCCCATGATCACAATGCCAAAGGAGCTGTCCCACGATAATAGCATTGAGAATATGCAGGACGAGGCCTTCAAGCAGCGCAAGATGGACGCTATCTTCTCGCAAAAGTCACTCAACGATTACCAGAAGTGGGCCCTGAAGCGTTTCGACTCCCTCGGCGTCTTTAGCGATTATTAAATAATAGTTTGGTTAAATTTTTTAACCATTGTGATATAATTGGGATTGCGTTCCAGCAAGACCACCGTATAATTCTTGAAATTATTTGATGCAACAAAGTAGGGTTTCTTGCTTAGGTAAAATGGTTGATAAAGTTACCTGTAACATAAGAATTTGTTTTTAATTTACGTTCTAGGTGACGAATTAATTTAATTACTTAACCAAGTTATCTACAAAACGTCAATGTGTTATTTTATGTTGTGCATGTAATGATACCCAAGTGTTTGTCTTTCAATTAAATGGTAAAAAATTAAAAAGTAATTTTGATAAATATAATTCCACATTTTTTCGTTTTTTTCTGCGAGTGCTGAACAATATAAATTGTAATCAAAGACAAGAATCAGGGCGCAGTTAAGAAAATCTATCTCTACTAAGTGGAACAAATAAGTTGTTGTTGCTGCGTTGCTCGTACATTGCAGGAAATGCATAGAAGACAGAGAGAGAGAGAAATCGCCATATTAGCCGGCTATTTTGTTTCAATACTTAACTGCGAGTTTGAGACGGAGAAGATTGCATCTTAATTTTCGGATAACTACAGCTTTTATTATGGGATAATAATTAATATTATGAAAAAGGTCCACAAATCATTTTATTTTATTTTTATTGTTATCATTTTTTGCTAATTTTACCGTATTTACTATTCAATGGTTGTCAAATTTTAAGGAAAAGGTTAACAAGTTTTTTTTTTATAATTTTTTTAACTTATTCAACTCTACGGGAGATTCTATCTTTTAAAATCGAGAAATTTGTCATTGCCATCCTTAATTGTGACCAGGTGACCGCCAATCTGGACACATGAGTCGGTCGAATTCTGATCGATAATGTACAATTTTGGTCCGGTAGTAGCCTTTCTGTACAATGCGTTCTGGATCTCGTATAATTTTGTTTGTAGTTCTTCATTTTCGTTGCGTACCGCTCTTAGGTCCTTTTCGATATTTTCTAAACGATTCAGCAGGGCATTCTCGACATTATTATTTTGTTTAAAGTCTAGCGATTTCTTAAGATTGTCCAGGGTTTGCTTCACATCTCTTAGCTGTTGACTTATCTGGCCAACGTCTGGCTGGGTCCCCTTCTGACAGTTTTCCAATTGGTGTTGGTGGGTCTTCACATAGCCCAGCACTGGCTTCATCGCCGAGAAGCAGTAGGCCCCGCATGTAGAGGCCAGTTCTTCACTTTCCATGCAATCCTGCTCAGCCAGGGATCCATTAAGACAAAGGATCAAGGAGAAAATAACTGCTGCCAGCCTGATCATTCTGAATAAGCTTTAATTTAGAACTGAGAGTTCCATCCGCTTGAGAGCATTTATTTTGTCTTATCAATACAACAATGGTTTTGTTGTTTTTTGTATACACTTACAAAGGTTATTAGAATTTTAGTTAAAACATTGCAAAGCAATAAAGTAAAAGCCCTATAGAGTATATTTTCTTGATCAGCATCAACAACTTAGTCGATCTAGCCATGTTTTTTTTATCTGTTTCAACGCACAACGCACACTCACTTTTGTCTCAGTTTTGGAGTGAAACTTTGGCTGTTATGAATATGTTAAAAGTACCAGGGAAACGCAAAATTCTGAAAAATATTTGACAACATTTGCTTGTCAATTTTACATTGATTTTTATTTTAAAGGGTATACAAAGTTTGCTAATGATTTCACAAGTCGCATCTTCCTATGCTGGTCAAAAATACAAACGAATACATTTGAACTCACCTTTGCCCCCAAAACTTATATTAAAACCAAAAACACTGTAAAAATATAATAAATATTTCTCAACAATTAAGATGGTAATTGTTGAGAAATATTTATTATAGTCACTTATATAAAAAAAAACAAAAATTTTACAACAACAATTACCAAGTATTGTCCATTACAAAAGATGAATATTATATCCAATTCATGATATTCAAAATACATGTTTGGGCTAGATGTTCTATGTAGAAGCCTCTTTTTAGAGAGATTTTTGAAGAAAATAAATTTAATGTAATGTCTTTATAAGATCACACTAGTAAATTTTTTTAGCGTGCATATTTTAGATAGATCTCCGCTTTAAATATATACAAACTTAGGGAAATATATACGAGAACAGAGAGTGTTGTCATCTTTATAAATAGCTCTTATCAATTTCTATAAAACGGCTGCTATGCGTCTTCGAATAATTCCGGGAATTATCAGAATGTTCAGGTTGGGAACTTTTCTTTGCCGCATCCTTGGCAGGACCCGTATCCTGATCAGTCTGACCTCAACCAATTTGTTGGTAACAATGAAACTAAAGAGAAGCTGGAGAGGTTTCAGGTGAAAATTGAAGTCCAACTTAAAGAGATAGAGGACCAGCTTCAGGAGGTACTGTCCAAGATGGATAATGTCTTGTCTACACTGAAAGGAAATCTGCATGCAGTACAGAACTCACTTACACTTTAACTTAAGGCCGCACTGACCGAAATTGAAAGTCAAGTGCAGGCTGGATCGAATAAGAGGGATGAAGGAGAAACTCTCGAATGTATCCCCGAATTTCGAGCGCCAATGCAGAAAAACTCCATAAAAAGAAAGCCTACTGGCTGGCCATCAATGAAAACTGCTATGAATGCAGTGCCTCAAACAAATCAGCATAATTCTAAGTGTCAGATTATTTATTAACACGAAAATTAGGGAATTTTAACCAAAATGCATAAATATATACATGGTCCAAAACCTTTAGTTTTTCACTGACTGTATAATATATAATTATATAACATTAAATACAACTCTATTCAGACTCCAGCTGGGTTCATCAAACGCTAACACCGCTAATCCATTGAATGCCTTTTCATTGAATCAATTGAGTAAGGTCCGGTCCAAGATGCGCCCCCGATGACCCAGCCCATTAAGATCAATTATAAAACAAATGCAGCATAGGCGACCCCCTCCGAGATTTTGCATATAAAACAACTGGACCCACTGCCAGTCGCAAGTCAAATCACCATGTCGGACGCCACGGAGGAGCCTCCACTCTATCTAACCCATCAGTTCTTCAGGAGGACGCTGGAGCACGGATTGCAGCTGATGGACCTGCACGTCCTTGAGGTGCAGCTGACCAATCTGACGCGAGGGGGCGAGAACTACTGCAGCAACATCTACCGCGCTCACATTAAATACCGCAATGCAGAAGGCTGCGTCCTGGAGACATCGCTGATCGTCAAGTCCATGCCGGAGGAGAAGCAGGCGATCCTGTCCCGCCTGAACATTTACAACAAGGAGAGCATCTTCTACATGCACATCAAGCCCAAGCTGGAGGCACTCATGTGGCGGGCACACAATGTCGGCAATCCGTGGTCGTTGGGTGCCAAGTGGGTATCCGGATTTTGAAATATTTCGTATCGTAATTGTATCCATATACAGGCACTACTACTCCACCACTCAGCCAGAGCAGACCATCATTGTTGAGGACCTGTGCGCCGAGGGCTACCAGCTGAAGTGCCGTCAACTGGGTCTGGACTTGGACCATGCGACTCTGGTGATGCAAAAGCTGGCCCAATATCATGCCCTCAGCATGATGATGGCCGAATGGGAGCCAGAGACGATCGTGGATCGCTATCCCTTCGGTCTGCTGCACATGGACGCCATCAAGTCGAAGCCCTTTAAGCTGCTCTTTGGCACCCAGCTCCTGAAGCTGGCCGCCCTTGTGGGGGACTGTGAGGGATTCGGTTCTATCACCACGAAGCTCTACCGCTACCACGAACACTTCACGGAGCGCATTCTTAAGGCAGTCTATCCGCTGCGGGGACACTACAATGTGCTTAACCACGGCGATCTGTGGATAAACAATATATTCTTCAACTATGATCCGCAGTACAAGGTGCAGGATGTAAAACTTGTAAGAGCCCGCCAGAGTAGTGTCGTTGGGAAAACTTTCTTACCTAATAGCTTCTTTAGATTGACTTTCAGTTGTGCTTCTACGGCAGCCTGGGCTTTGACATCAATTACTTTCTGAACACCAGCTTGGAGCTGGAGGTGCTGCGTTGCCATCGCCAGGCGCTGATCGACATCTACTACAAGGCGCTGGTTGAATGCCTCCAGCACCTGCCGTGGACCAAGCCGATGCCCAGCTACGACGGCGTTATGGAGGAGATCCGCGAACGGGAAGCCTATGGTTTCTTTGTGGCCTTCGGCTTCTTCCCGCTTATGAGCATGATCGGCGTCGACTCGGAGGACAATTCGCTGAAGAACTTCCATGACGAAACCTTTGCGCGACAGAAGGTGCAGCTCATGTTCGAGGGCAACGCCCGCACCCTGGAGAGCTTGAAGTGCACACTGAAGCGTCTAGATGAGATGAAAATGTTTGACTGAAACAAGAACAGCTACAATGTAAAATTAATAAATTTAAATTAATGATTTATTTTTATATATATATTTTCGTATACGTGTTGGTAAGCCATGAAGTTAAATAAATCAAATACACTCAACATTTAAAATTACAAATTAGTAAATATATAAATTATTTACATAAAAAATATGAATTTTTTTTGCTTGACGCCTTAAATCTTAACTTCCTTTTTGGTTAGTTAATATCGTACTTTGACACACTTTGCGTGTTGATAATTTGAGCAAACAAATTATATTTAATAAAGACATGCAACTACTTTGAAGACCTTAAAATAAACAGAAATTGCTGAGAATGTTTCACTCACTTATTTGCATATTAACCCACTTAATTATTAACACAACACACATTTTTACGCCCCACCCTTCAAGATGGAACGTGGCAATTATCTTAAATAACAATCATTTAAGTGAGAATATTAAATATTCTCTCGGTGTCTCAGTTAAAAATCACATCGTAACGTCAGTCAGTTATACAAGCCATCAAACGGAAATTGCCTTTGAATATAAGACTGAGTAATAGGGGTAGAATACGATTTTAATTATATTAGATTATAATTTTTTAATTATATTATTCTTACCGTACATTTATAGCTATACATTTACTATAACATTTTTGCATCAGATGTTAAGTGTAATTATATAAATATTTATTATATAATATTTTTTTTTATTCAACAGGAGAAAAATATATTTAATGAGTATCACAACGTCTCCACGATAAGGTGACCCTAACCGCTAATCCAATTTTTGTTGTACGGAAATAAATGAGTTATCTTTTGAAAGTAGTACATTTTATCAGATAATTGGATAGAAATGCATTCAGTTTGTGTTTATTTAGTAACTAAGCAGTAATTAGCAGCTCACCATAAGCTCCGTTATCGACTAACTAATTCCATTTTATGCATATATTTTGTACGAACAAACACTTGATAAGATAATTGGCTGTCAATCATTGGGAGTGGGATCTAGCCGGAGAAAGATGAGAACCGAGTGTTGTTAGCAAAGTTGAATTCAGGAAATTGAATTACTGGTGAAACACGCATGCGAAAGGTCGACTTCTCCGGGCGTTGCGTGTTTTGAGAATACCGAAAAATTAGAGAACTTGTTGTCGCCTATTAAGAGAATTCCAACTGAGATGAAGTATATTATAGCCATGTGCTACATATATGTGCATCTGTAACTAATTCCGCCGCTGAAATCACCCGGACCAGCACTATAATTTCGCCGAGCCGTATATAAATTGAGCATCGTTTGCTGGCTGCTTTTCAAACGATCGCAAAATGTGTAGTGTTGTGTGCGATGCGGAGGTGACCGCTCTGCCCAGTTACCTGGATGCGGCCTTCTTCGAGGAAGTGCTGGAGACCGCCCTGCGGACGGCGAAGGTCCGCCCGCTGGCCATTCACATCCGCATGGGCAGCAGCACGGGTGAGAACTACTGCAGTCAGATTTACCGGGTGAAGGTGTCATTCAAACGTAAAAGCCAGGCGGAGGAACACCTTATGTTTATTGTAAAGCATATTCCTCGCCTGGATTCGGTGGAGTTCATTGTGGATCTGCAGGTCTACCTGAAGGAGAAAATCACGTATCGTGAGGTGCTGCCCCGGCTGGAGCTTCTGATGCAGTGCAAGCGACGCTTTGGACCCAAGTAAGTTGAGTTATCGTTTAGTTTTAGTACTTTAGTTATTGAGGCTCGATAATAAATCAATAGTCATTATTGTTGTAATGTTCAATGACTCATGGATATGGAAAAACAATCATCATAAATTAACTTGCTTTTGTATCTATTGTTTTCTAGTTTTTAACTACTTTAAGGTAGAGGCATTCTCACACCTTGAAATGGCTAGATAGTTTCGATTGTTAATGTCTCTTGTTATTATTATTATCTTGCAATTATATATTGCTTCATTATAGGCTCTATCACTGCATCAAACAGCCAGAGAGCAGCTTGGTCTTCGAGGATCTAGGCCAGCTGGGCTATACAATGGCCTCTCGCGAAGTGGGTTTGGACGAGGACCATTGTCGCTTGGTCATGGAGCGCCTGGGTGAATTCCATGCCACATCCATGGCCCTGGCGGTACTGGTAAGTTCAAACAAAGAGTACAAGCAAACGTAACTAATTCCGATTCCACAGGATCCCCATATCTTCGAGGCCTATGGGGACGGGATGCTCTCGCCGGAGGGCCTAGCCAAGGACGACGGACTGCTGATGCGCTTCTTTGCGGGAAACGGCCAGGAGCTACACGCACTGGTGAGCTCTTGGCCCGGCTACGAGCGCATCGCTGGCAAGATCGGAAAATATATGCAAGATCTGCGGGCCAATTTAGTGCGCAGTCAGGCCCCGCAGGACAAAGAGATCAAGGTGCTTAACCATGGTGACCTTTGGGTCAACAACTTGCTCTTCAAGTACGATTCGGCGCAGAGGCCGCAGGACATGATCTTCATTGACTTCCAGCTGAGCGTGTGGGGCAGTCCGGGCATCGACCTCAACTACTTCTTTTATACCAGCCTCAACCTCGAGGTGCTTCGCCACCGGCGGCCCCAGCTCCTACGCACGTACCACGCCCGCCTGTCCGACACGCTGCTCAGCCTCGACCTGGGCGTGCCCGTGCCCAGCTACGAGCAGATCCTGGAGGAGGTGAATCGCCGCGAGGGTTACGGCTTCTTTGCCAGCTACGGTATCTTCCCTACCGTCAGCCAGGACAAGGCCCAGACGGCAGACAACAACTTGGAGAATTTCAAGGACGCGGACTTTGCTAAGCAAAAGGTCCATCAGATGTTTGGGTCGCGACGTCTCGCAGATACCCTGCGCTACACGCTGCCCCACTTTGAGCGCGCCGGCGTACTAGGCTGACTTAGTTATCGGGTTTTTTTCTTGTTTTAGTTAAAAGATTATGCTTCGGTAGCCATAAATACTAGTTTATTGTTAGCTGCAGTTGCATTTCACTTGGCTAACTAATGACCAGATAGAGATTTAATGGTACATAATTTGCGATAATTAATTGGGAAAAAAACTTAGAATTGTAGCTTTGTCCTAATGATCAGACAAACCAAATTTTTGGACGCCTTTACATTTTATTTAAAAAGGAAACCGGACAAGGACACAGGACTGCAAGCGACACAATTCCTTATTTTATGTTGAGCTTTTTTGGTAAAGGAGCTTTTGCTAACGGTTGCAAAATATCCCATTACAAATGTGTGCTCATTGGGATATTTATGCCTTTCTGTTTATACTTTTCCCATCTTTTGCCAATAATTTACCAGTATCCTTGTTCGGAGTAGGTTTCTGTATGTACTATTAAATAGGTTGCTGATTTGCATATGTGTAAATATATTCAATATTCTACAGAATAATTAAAAAAAAACAATAGTTCAATAAGTTTTTCGTACTTTTTGAGAGGGAAGTTCTTTAAAGAGAAATTTAGACTTGATGTTTATTGGTGTTATTTGCCTAGCTCTCTACTTTTTAATTGGGAGCGGGAAAAAATTTTTTAAATGTATTTTATTTACATCGTTCCAAGGCATTGATCATCGACAACCGTCCGAACCTTTTAAAGATAAGTGTTTCTAGTGATTTAAGTATTTAGTTAATTGTTAATTCTTTAATCTTACATTTTTATTATCGTTGCTTTGACTTGATTTGTAAAGTTGTATATAATATTAAGAGATACTATGAACATTTTCAATAGCACAACCAGGAAGTCATTAGGAAAAAATTAATTTACTATTGAACAGACAAAGCGGTTAATCATTTGTATTTATAAATTAAGTTCATCTAGAAAATCCCAATCCTATTATTCCATTTAAGCCTTTAAGATGCTGGGGCTTTTTTAGACGATGGGATGGAATGGGAATGAGAATATTACCCTTACACTGCCCGAGATCTGGGTATGAGCATTAACATGCGAGTTAATTAAGCCGTCATGAACTGTAAACTGCAAAAACACGTGACATGCAGAGCTGACTGTATACAATGCACACACAGAATGTTTAGCCGCGGGCAACTCAAAGGCGAAGAGCCAAACTCGACTGGCCTTTCACGTAAAGTTGCGTTTGGTTTGTGGTCTCTAGGATCCTGAAACACGACCCACAGCCGCTGCATTTGGTGCCAAAAAAACAACTGTTGATGCGTATCGCAGAGCTTGGCTTTAAAAAGAAAAAATTGGTACCTTATTATAGTCCCTTTAATATTAAGTTTTTTAGAAAAGCATTTGAAACATCTAATACTGATATATAGTTGAGACAGAGAAATCACCATTTAAAAATCTTTATAAAAGAACCCTACAAAAATACAGTTTACGCTAAACTTCTTCCCTTAAACATTTGATTGCAAAATTTTAGATGCCTTAAAAAGTGATTTTAAAACCATAGTGATTTTTGATGCTGATTAAACATTCAAATATATCTCCTGCGGTGTCAAATACCTGTTTGTTAATATATAAAAGTACTCTCCAATAGGCACATGTTTTAAGCCCAATCAGGATTACCTTTGCTCCCTCGCAACACACGTGGCTTTTGTGGGTGTTATTTTTTTACGCATATGCGGAATAAATGTGGCGGTGCGTTTCGTTAAACGAAATGCATTAATAAACAACGGCGCTTAAATGCGCGATTGGACACAAATTAGTGACCAGGCCAGACGGGACAACTGCCCCGGAAAATGGAGCCATGGACGACTCTCCACTCCTCCCGCCATTAGGCGACGCTGATGTATGCGATTTTAATCGTACGCTCAGACATAAACAACCAGAATACAGGACAGCCGAATTCCATGGCAACCCCGCTCCCAGACGAGACAAAAGGATAATGGAGTTGGCCGAACACACACACATGCATTCCCAAAAAGTAGACACAACACTGACAGACGACGCACCGAATAAATGACCATAATCAAACACTTTACGCCTGAAAGCATGCAGCACTGTTTTCCCTATTTCCGATGCTCCCGACTCCCCCCCGCCGGATGAGCCTGCCGACAAAGAAGACGTCGGAGAGCACACGATTTTCCTAAGCTGAGTACCGCCGGCTTCCTATCTGTGTGCATCGACGGCCATTCCATCCACTCCCCATAGACGACGTTGCCGGTGGCCAGATTTAATTAGTACCCTCCAGTGGTCCTTTAGTTGTTCAAATACTCTATTTAAGGGGCAATTCTCTATGCGAAATACGCTTTAGATGCTCAGCCGTTGACTGGGCTTTAGAGATTCGGACATTGATCTGAATTTAAAATGAGTTATTATGATTAACTGGATAAGTTTTTGCATTTTTATTGAAGTCTTACTCGAAATTAAAATTGTGTTTTGAAAATTTATTTTTTCATCTAAACGATTTCAAGTTAAATGGTAACGTATTAGGACTATTATTGCACAACAAAAGTAATATTAATTACCTGTAGATGGCTTCCATTTTTAAAATAAGTTCGGGACCAATCAAGTATACATTTTATAAACTTCTATTAGAAAATAATTATTTGATTTAGATTTGTTTTATGCATTAGTAAATTAGCCTATCCGGCAGATGAGCACCTTCGTTATACCAGCATTTTCTGCTCCTTTGAATTTCATTATAGCCTTCAGCCTGACGCTTTCATCTTTTTTCTAGGACTAGCTAGGGCCTAGACTGTTTCGGCTGCCCTTTAATCACAGTTGGCGTAAATCAAACACAAACAAATGCCATCACCATCACCATCATCATCATCAGCAGCATTGCTAGCCCGGACAGAGCTCTGTCCAGGAGGAGTGCGAGTGTATCGAGCATGGGAGATATGTTGCTGTCGAAAACTGTTGCATTCTGTTGGGGGACACAGAGGACGGCGAATGCTTTGCATACTTTTTAGCTGCGTGGCCGAGCGCATGAATAATTGATTTCCATTGCCGGAATGGCGACTTTCGCTCGTATAACCCTTCCTTCCACCCGCCGTCGCTCTCATTGTCGCGAATTCATTTGTCAGTTTGCTGGTCGGTTTGCCTCTTTGTCTGTTTGTCCGTTGGCATGTTGTTTATTTGTTTGTGCCGCTGTCGCATGCAACATATTTTTACTTGTGTTGCGCTGCGGGGATCTCCGCATAATTCCCACCAAGCCCAGGCCCTCGCCGAGAGCTCTGCCACATTGTTTTTTCAGGCTGTCGCTTATCAGTTTATTTTTGCTCATGCCATTTGCGTGTGCCACTGCCGCCGATCTGTGTCCCTACACGGAGAAGAAATATAACCGAGTCTGACTAGAAATAGAAATATCCGAGTCTGACTAGAAATAGAAATGACCAGCATTTTGAAATCCATTGAATGGGTAGTCTAAAAGTATGCCATGATACTTTGGCTTCTATATTGGTTATGCTTTATATAATGCAACATTTTGTAGCATAGTTTTGGACACCTCTTTAAAGGATTTTAATTCTCTTGGGGTCCTGGTATCTTCCTCGATTAATTCATTCACTATTTTTATGGGGTATAGCCTTCTACGAATTAAAATCTTTGCAATTAACTAAAAATGTAATAAAATATACTTACAATCTTTAATAAAAGAGTAACATCTGTATTATTTCAACAATATCGATTACTGATTCTAAGGTATATATGCAACAATGAAGTACACAATATGAATTTGATCTGATTATTTCTGTGTATCTCCCCGGTAACCCCCTCGAGCGTTGACGTATGGTTCGGGAATTTAATCCGGACAACGCATTAAGGGTTGCCATGGCTTCTGCTCCTTCCTGCGACCCTTGCTCATTTTGGCTAACATTTATTTTATTTCAGGATTGAATCTTGTTTGTGACTGCATTTAATTTCCATAAATGCTTCCTATGCCATACGTTACGGGTATTAGTAATAATAACTTATTGCAGCTATTAGAGTGTCCAATACGGAAACGGGTAAAGTAATTGCAGTGGTCAGCCTGACAGGAAGGTCTCTGAAAAGGAATGGGTAATATGAATAATAGTATGAAATAATTGCACAGTCAGCCTGGGTTGTCAGCCATATTTAAATTATAGGCTAAACTTTGACAATAAACTTACCCGAAGGTCGTCTTTCCCATATTAATATGACATTCCGATACCTTTACGGAAAAGGATAATAAAATGAGTTCTAACTGGTAAGTTAGCTTGGCACTTTGGTTAGGGGAAAATTCCCGGAAAAGGGACCTTTCTTTGCAGGGGAATCCACCCCAATTCCAGGACATTTTTCTCTTGCTCTCCGGCTCTCACCGGGGATATTTCCATTTGTTTTGGGTTATTTGACTGCCAGTCGTGGCGGCAAATCTTGCGGGGATGGTTTGCCTCGCCGATGTCGTTGTCCAGGTGCATCGGGAGCGAGGAGCCTGTGCGAGCGAGGGTTAGTGGGCTTCAGTCTGCTCTAATGGAAACTGAGACACCAGTTGATTGCTGGGTTCGCATCTCCGGGCGGGATTATATTGCATTTGTTTTCTGTTGCTGGGCAGCCAGGAAATGACAGCCAAAGTTCACAGAGAGCGTGTGAGTGGGGGTAAAGCGTAATTATCATGCGTTTTCCCATTTGCATCGGAGGGTGTCATAAATCAACGCATTCATTCTCTCGAGCCCCCAAGGACTCTGTTGTCCGGCCGGACATCCTGCCACTGCATTGAGAGTCGAGCGGGGGGACGCCATTAAAAGGCTCAAATTATCGTTGATTTCCTGGAGGTAAACATTCGTTGAACCCTGGCATATACTCACATTTTTGGGGATGGTGAGTAAAAACCTTTTAAAACATACTTTTCAATTTAAAAAGGTTAAATTTTTACGACAGGTTGCCTATTTCGAAATATCAAAGGTGTTTTGGTTTCGCTCAGCAAGTCTTTGAAACCGACTCCGCAACACACGCATCAACATCGGTTTCCTTGATTCATATGTTGTGGTTTGACTTATGGTTTTGACTTCTGCTGACATTTGGGCCTGACTTGTCGCCCTGCTTCCAGGGTTTCTTGCACCTGCCAACTGCCACACGTTCGTTTGTGTGCGACTTGTATACCCTTCCAGGGGTAATATATATTTTTTAAGGCATTAAATAAAACATATTACTTTTTTATGCAGTCACATATATTATATTAATTTGTATTTAGACTCAGAATGAAGCTACATTTTCTTAAAAAGATAGAAAGAATATTTTTTCTAAATTCGATTGAATTTTTTTAACCTTTGTTTTTGGCTACAGACCATTTTTCTATGCAAAAATTGTTAGTTAGAAGTTATGTTAAGATGTCTTATTTTAGAATATATTTCTAAATATTTAAGCATATTTATTAACATAAAATTTGCAATATTTCAATTTAAATATTTTCAATTTGTACGTATTCAGGATAATAAATCGGAATTGACAAAGATCCAAGCCTCCTCCTCCTCTATGTGTTATATATATATATATTTATTCAACATGAACAATTTGATTCAAGAGTACTTTAAGCTTCGATCCCCGAGCTTGGCCTTATTTCTTGTCGGTATCACGAATGTCACTTGCCTGAAAACACATTTTACACATGCGGTTTTGTACAAGCACGCATAGGCTCGGAGACTGAGTAAATAAAATTACTATAAAAATGCCTTTTAAAACTGATTTTAAAGTAATACCAAATAATTTTGTAACCCTTCTAATAATTAGCTGAACCGTAATTTATTTTTTATACTTTACTAAGAAAGTTGTTAGAAATTATGTGTCTGAAAATTGAAAATATTTGTAAGACAATGAAGCCGTTGGTAAAGCTGGCAGGCATTTTATATTCTATGTTTCACAAAAAGGCAGGAAACCCAACACGCCCAACAACATTAACACTCAACGTGTTGCACACGAAGCTTCCGGCCTGCAGAGAGCTAACACAACTAATTAAAACCACTTTGTAGACACACACATATAATGGCGAAGCACAGCTGAAGACGCCAAGTTCCGCCGTTTTTTGTTGCTTTTTTTCCTGCATAAAGAGAAGCAACTTGAGCCTTTTCGCAAATTTAACCAGTAAATATGTGGGCGTGGCAGCAACTTGAGCAGTTGGGAAAACCGCAGCGCGCCAAACTTCATTAAAAATGCACACCGAGGATGGAAAGGTCGGGGGTGTAAATGTACGCCGCCAAGAATTCAGGGCCAGGCAGATCCCATCTGCACTAAAGTTGGCACTAATTTATGGCACTCATTAGATGCAATTTTCGAGCACCTGAGAAAAGTTATTTGGCACTCGTTCAACGCTGGCTGCCACAGCAATTGCATCCCGGCCAAATATAAGAATTGGGCCCAGAAGTCAAGTCCGAACAGCTGCCACAAAGCAGACGGAGTCAAGTCGAGACCAGGACCAGGACCAGGACGAGCCGAGTCCAGCCCAGCCGAACTGAGCCGAGCCGAGCGTAGCAGACAAAGGTTTTCCAATTTTCCACGCCATTAAACCAGAGATTTCAAAACAGAGCATGCTACTGGCAACGTGACATGGAACGTCCTTTTCGCCAGCCAAGGACGTCTAACAAAAGACGGCCGAGTGGCATCTCTGATTGTTGGGCTGCAGGACTGCAGTGGGTCCAGTTCCGAAATGCACTCGCAATGGCGATGGGAGCCGATGTGATGTATCAGTCGGACCTGACGGATTCTAGTACATTCAATTTCGATACCATCTAACCATTGGCACTTTACAATTTTTGGGAATCTTGTAATGTCGTAAGTCCTAGTAGTCAAAGTATTTGTCTTAGTCAGATTAGATAGTTCTTATAGCAAAAAATCTAAAAAACAATTGCAGTGTCAGTGAAGCAGAAATCGTTGATTTCATGGAATATATAAGCTTGGATGAACATCAACAACCTTCGATCTTTTGAAAGAAAAGCTGGAAAAGTGATAATAATGAAATAAGGAAATTCCAATCTATTTTCTAGCCATTTCGAGGAAGGCCAAGGTCATATTCGTTATTAGGGCGAGTGTTATTGGTAAATTTAAGTTTAAATATTTTTTTAAAAGTAAAAAGATCGATCTATGTTTAAATATGTATAGAAAATCAGACTTGTATTCATATTTAAATATCTATTCGAAGGACATGATATTTAGTGGTCGGATCTCTAAGATATTAACGCCTTACAATCAATCGGAACTTCCCTTGACTATAAATAACTTCATGTTAACAAAATGCTCCACAGAAAGTTTTTATACTTTTCTCAGGCTAACATCAAAAGGAACTTTACAAATCCAAGCAGAAAGATATAATTTCTTTTTAACTTTTCTTTCGCTGGCCAACTTAAAAGACGAACGTGTAGAATAGTCCTTTTACACCTGCTAGTCACTTTGCCAAGTCTGGCCCACACCATGCTAGGGAGGCTGCTCATTAAACGTGAGACAAGGTAAAATGCAATTAATTGTCAACGCATTGGAGAAACAATTTTTATAGCATTGATGGCAGTAGGAGGGAATCAATTTAATTGAAAAAGTTTCTTGGTTTCCGCTGCCGTTAGAAAGCTCTGCAATTATCGTTAGTTGTTGTATTTCAAGTCCAGAGGCCGTTGAGCATCATCAATAAAGAGTAGAATCGCACTTTGACAAGCAGAAGTCTGTATACTTCTGCAGGTTTCCAATCCTGGCACCGTTACAAGCCTTTGGCTAAAATTATAATACCCAGAAAGGGCATTAAAATGGCGACAGTGTCCTGAGAAGATGTTAGAAAGCGATAGCAAAGGATACAACGGTCATCTTGAGGCACCTGGTGAAAACTTTCCCCGTGTTTTGTTGCCAAAGTGCAATTCAGCGTCAGCTTGAACTTTGCTTAGTTCCATGCATGACGGCAACTTTCCCAGCTTGGCGTGTCGTCAAAGGAAAAGACTGAATTCGTATCCCGTTTGCTTGGATACTCTTGAACGGATCAAAGCATTATCAAATCGAACTAAAAGCACTTGAATAATTTGTTTTTAATTGTTAACAGTTTAATAGCTCAACTTGTTCAGCTAAGAATTTTTTTTGGAATGAAGAAATTTTAATTAATTGGAATTATTTCTTTAGGAAGACGTTGCCAAGTCGATTGGCCAATGACTTGAATACTCGATACTCCTCAAGTAAGAGGATATACATATGTGCTTGCAGTTTCATATATATTAATCTTTTGATATTGAGCAGGTGATTTGACTTGTTCTGCATCCTGTTTTTATGGAAACACGACACATTAAATAAGTTGTAAACTTTATGTAACTAGTAAATGTTGAACTTAATGATTAAATGGTTAACTTATAAAAATGCAGAAGAAACCACTGTTATTTATAATTGCTATTTACTATTTAACAGAAAGAATCTACAATGTTCGTGGTATTTGCTGCTCTTCTGATCTTTGTTGTAACTGCAGTTTTTGTAATTAAAACTTAGTCGGCGACGAAGACGAAGACGACGCCATTTACAGTTGAAACCTGCCGTATTATTTACAGGTTTAAGGAGAGGACACGGTTCAGAGCATTCCCCTTATTCGCCCGCAAGCAACATATAATTTAGCGCACTTTATTTGTTAATGTCTGAACCGACGCGACGAGACGCGGCATCGGGTTGCAGGTCGCAGGGCCCCGACACTGTCACGCTCCATGTCAACAGTGGCAACTTCATTGTCTGCGCAGGCATCGTGTGTGTGTGGCGGTGACATTAAGTGCAGTTGGTTTGTCGATTCGCAGAAAAACGTTTGCAATTTATTAACTGACATTTGAAGTGTGTCGCTGGGAAGGTTCCGGGCATATGACACTTATTGCCCACGGCAGGTCGTTCTTTGATAAAGCTGAAATACGCCGGCAGGTACGCAATCGTATTTGCAAACCCAAAAACTTTTCAGACAAACGCGGTCCCATACCGGTGAACGGTTAAGGAAATAAGGACAAGAATGTTTGCATCTTTATTTTGATCCGTTTTAAATGCCAGGTCTGTTTTGGAACATCAATGGCTGAACTCACAGGAGGCCTAGGAAAAGGTAAATCAACTCTTATAAAGTTGGTTTAACGCATATAAAGTGGGGTCAAGGCCCAGCACATCGTCATTGGCGATTAGCCAAGCAAAAAAGGGGAAAGGTGGCCTGAGGGCTGAAATAGTCAGAGCTAATAGTTATTCCCTGTGAACCAACACAAATGTCTGTTGTTCGGGGGAGTCGTGGCGAAGTCCTAATTGATTATTTATAAAGTGCTTAACTCCAGGTAGTAGTTGATGCTCTTAAAGTGGAATTTAAAATAGTCTGGCAGAAAACATAGCTGTTTTACTTGTATCGCCTTTAGGGATATTTATGCTAGGTACCTAACTATTTCAAGGGTACTATAACACAGAACGAATCAAGACAGAATGTAATATGCAGAAGAAGACTTCGGGCCCTTATAGGATATATATTGTTGATCTCCATCGATGCCATGTCCTTCCACACATCTAAGATATTATGAGATAAAAAGTTGGTTGAATTGAACAAGTTTGAATACGAATTTGGAAACATTATAAAATATATTTTTATATGAACATACACTCATTAAACTTAAAATTATGAATTAATTATTAAATGTCATTAAAAATACATTTCTGTTGCTTTTTTATTACTCACCAAAAGTCCGAATCGAAGAAAGCGCTTTCTAGGGGAGATTTCGAGGTGCTGTTCAGTAGGTGTTCTTCAAATTAATATAATACCCATTGTAATCATTCGGTTACAATTAAATATAGTAAAATTATATTATTTTAACTTACGAATATTACGAGCATTTAATTGGCGCAGTCGGTAGGATAAAAAACAAAAACCCTTTTAATACGATACTGATCAATTTAGGGATGCACAAAATGGATAGTTATCTGATCAGCGAATTGAAAAGTGAACTAAAGTTAAAAATCCGAAAAAGAATATATGTGAAGTAAAAATCCAAATAGGTCATAAAAATTCTGTGAAACATTTAAAAAAAATCCTACTCAATCAAGAACCATCACTGTCAATAACTTAAAATAATCTGTTCGTATATAATTGCAAATATTAAACAACAAAATTAAAGAATGGCAGTTCCACATTTTTCTGAGATTCGTTTGAACCAATTGTTGGCTCAGATGAAAGAGTCAACACAAGTCATAAACAATTTCTTTATAAACAAATCCTAACTGGGAACCTCATACTCAGTGTCCCCATAGAAGTCCAACACATCTTTCATAAACAATTCTTCATAAACATTCCCACAGAAATGATGCTTTCAATAACCTTCCCCACTCCTTAAGAATTTTTCATTAAGATTGAATTACGCCGCGGTCCAGCTAACATAAACTAAACCGGGTCAAGCCTTAGTAAACACAAACATCTGAACACCTATCTCCAGGAAAATGCAGACTAATTTATTTATGATAATTTCACAATCGAACAAAGAATTTCATCACCCAATTTTCCGACTCTCTTGAAACCAGCTCTTATCCAAAATCTCTAGGAGTACACTGCTTCTTGGAGATCGAAAAAGATCAAATTAAAGATTGCGAATTAAGTTCACAGAAATTGTAATCGACCTTAAGGAAAAGTTGTAACTTTGTAAAAGTGAATTAAAAAATAAAAAATATATGCAGGGACAGGGGGAATAAAAATCAGAGTAACAATCAAAGATATTGTAACAATAAAAATTGCAATTCAAACTCTTACTATTCGTCGACTGAAATAATCAAAGTCACAATCAAAATCAAAATTCCCAAAGTCAATTTCCAACTCGTCCTATTCCTGCTTATCAACAGCAAATTATAATACAGTTAGGAATGACCTTACCTTACAACCACTTCTTATAATACTGGTAGTGGTGAACCCATCAAACATCAAAAGGAGGGTCAAAATAAATGCAAATTTTCTTCACAATGCCTCTTCCCTAGCTATCCCACAATTGTAAATCGACACATCACAAGTCAATAGCAATAGTAATCCTAAAGCCAAGGCTTATGAAAAAAAACCCAAATTCCGTCACAGAATGTAACTCAAAACTTCAGACTGTAGACTAAACACCCATAAATGTTGCTTCCGTCAGATTGTCACGTTCACACGATCAAAGTTCGGACTCGACAACAAAAGTATAAGATTTCAATAACAAGATCGTAAAATCAAAGCGTACTTGTATCCAAAAGCGAATGCAATTGAACCAAAAGCAAATTTCATGTTTAAAGTCTGGACTCTAAGCTAGAAAACAAATAATCTTAGATTATAAGATTATACAAATAAAAAATAACCTGCATCTAAAAGGGAATTCACTTGAATTCTCTAAATTCTCCCAAACCCTCTCAATATTTGAAGTCTACTCAATATTTTGAAAAGCTCGAACCCGAGGCTTGAACGCTAACTAATGTAATGAAGTTTAGTTTGAGATACGAATAAGTTCGACCGGTAAAAAATAATATTATATTATTTTTTTGTTAACTTATATATTACGAATATTACGATTAGTTAATTATATATGTATAAATTATGTATTACGTATTATGTATTTATAACGCCTTTTCACTCACCGAAAGTCCACCGAAGAAAGCGCTTTCCCGATAAGATTTGATGTGCTAAAACTCAAAAAAATATATATAATATGCTTTAGATTAAAATTTTACTCAAACTACTTCTTAGAATTTAAAACTAGATATATAGAACAACATAATGCAAGACATTATTTACATGTCATTGCCGTTTTAGTTTCTTAGATAATAAAGGCGAATGGCTTAATTGTTTGAAAACAAAAAACAAGTTTTTAAGGCTTGTTAAAGTTTTCGGAAATCGATTAATGTATGAATAATTTTGTGCTTATCTCTCATGTAATTTCGCTCAGTGCAGTGCATTTTATGAAAATATCTCAATGTGATCGCTATTTAAAGTTGGGCGTAGCTAAAATCTGGTAGCTTAGATTGGGGTTTCAACAATTTGGTGATCTGCCTTATGTTGAGATGTTGTATATTCTCCAGTCATTACTTGCAGTTCAGTACCCTCTTAAGACTCGGTTGGAAATTTGTAGTAGTTTTCGATTATCAGTGATGGCCAAGATTATCTATAAATGAACGCATTAAGCAAACCTACAGAAGAATTGTAAGGTTTTCTTCATAAACTTACCCACAGCTATTGCAGCCTCGTCAATCTAATTTGATACTTTTCTGGTGCCAAAATGTATTATGTAATTTTTTTCGAGTTATGCACATAAATCACTTGATCGACAAGATGGTTTTATAGAACTTTATTATCGTTAAGGAAGGATTGTGGTCTGATCTCTCATTGATCTGCAGCTGAACTAATTTATTTTCACAAGCTCTGGTGTCGATCAAGCCTTAGCTCCAACTTTAAGCTCGTACTTTTGAAAACTTTAGCTTCTATTGAGTGAAGCTTTTGACTGAGTGGTTCTTTCTTAGCTCACTTAAAGACAAAGGAGTGTTTTGTTTATATTGGGTTTTATCCGAATTATGACATGCAAAGCTTTGTGTGCACTAAAAAAAATCATTGGTTGCTACCAAAAACTCTTTTTGAATATAATAGAAAAACTAAATAAATACAAACAAATTATACAAAAGACACAAAAGAAAAAATGATAAAATTCTATGAGAGAATGTTATCAAAAGGAATGATGGAAGTATTAAAGGAATATACAATTTTTCTTTTCAGGAATTTCATATTTAGAATAAATCAAATTTTCTTAAAATAATTCTATAAACGTATATTTTTTTTTTTTTTTAATTTATAAAATAATAATTATTTTTGGTAAGGTAAAATATATACAGACTGATAATGGGATTTATATGGCTTGTGTGGATAGCTTTATGAGTGCGAATAATCCCTCATCATTTCAATGCAAATTCTCACTATAGTACAGTTGTGCACTTGGCCATAACGCTCTGGGCCACTTCAGGCTCTCTGCCTCTGACCGAGCCGTAATGTCCTGCATTTAATATGCAGCTCTTGTCCTGCCAGCCATGGCCAGGGCTTTGCCGCGATGATACATGCACAACATGCACTTGTAATCAAACATGTCCGTCGAGCGCATCCGCCATTTCGCAGCGAAGATGAACGGCGTCCAAAGGGTTCGGTGGCAACTCGGAGGAGCCTCCCCCCGACCTTGTCTATTTGCATACAACACTTTGACGCATTGTTCGCCAGCCGCCAGGACAGATGGTAGCTTCTGCTGGGCCAACTGCTGCCTCGGCACTCCGTTCCACTTGAGCTCTAATTTAAAGTAAATTTAAGTGTTCCCCGCCAGCGCCTCCGCGAACTTCGGCACCCTTTCTGGATCCATTCCTCCATGCCTCGTGGCCTTACACCGACAAGGAGCCACAGACTGACAGACCAAAATTTGCGAAATAATTACGTTAACAAACGAGTTTTCCCCTTCTGCCCACAAAGAACACGCCGACGGCAGCGTAATTTAAAATGAGTGTTAATTAATACGCATTTATGTAAGTAGGGAATAATCGAACCGAAGATTCGCTTTGTCGCCTGCCAATTAACACAATCTGATAGCTTTTCTCCTGAGCACGTCTTGGAGGGAATCGCAGTTTACTTACTAACAGATGAAAGCGATTTTACTCAGTAGCAGAAATCGATTGAAGGAGTTTTCATCAATTTAAGTTCAATATTCAACTTAATAAAGATTGTTTCGTCTTTATAGCACAGAAATTGTCACCCCGAAGCCGCATTCAAACATTTATTTAAGTTTTCAATGATTAGCTAACATAAAAAATTGATTTGATGTGTAAACAAAGAACATTAAACATATTTATATTATATCTTCTCCTTTAATAAATACCTCACATGCATGAAGGTGAGCTTTTCTTGCTGAAACCGCCATCAGAAAACTTCCCAGCCCAGCTCGGACGGTAAGTGAAAATCCTCTAAGAGCGCCCAAGTAATGCACATAAATAATAAATACAACGCGAAATTAACTTTCCGGTGACAGTCAGTCGCTCCACAACGTGCCTGCCCGCCGGAGAAGGACGGCAGCTGCTCCACCTTCTTCGCCCCGAAGGAGGATTTTGGAGGGAAAAAAAAAACTATTTACGAATGCAAAACACATTGAACGTTGAAAGCGTGCTACGTCGGTTTTGTGTGCTCCCGGTATGGCTTTTACTTTTGAGGTGCAAAAAGCAACGGACCAAAATGGCTAGAGAAGCCACGAGGAGGAGGAGGCATTAAGTTGACAGACGTAGCTAAATCTCTGGGTGGCAGCCATAAAAATTCATAAATTTTGGCTACGTCCTTTCTCTTACAGTAAGCGTTTGTAGGAAATATTGAATTGTGTAAAATAATATAATCTTTTCAAAATGGTAACAGCTTTAAGATAGGTTTTTAGAACTTGTATCTGCATCGACAGCCGATACCAAAAAAGAATAATGCAAAGTACTTCTGAAGCACCTAAAAGGAAAGTAAACGCATTTCACTTCCCATATTTATGTCTGTTTATAGATTAAATTTCATATAAATGTGTTGATAATGGCAGCTAGACAATGTCTAGACTGAGCAAACACTCGCAGACACTGGCAGCAGGCACTGTCATTTGACACCAGAGAGTGAAAGGTGAGGCGACCCTGGCACAACTTCATTGCACGGATGTCACAAATGCCACAAAATCCGCACCAGCAACAATGCAAAATTAATAGCTGTTGCATTGGAGCAGCATGCTGCTGCCGCAAGGTGGATCCGAAGCCCTTATGCTGACGCAGGAATGTCACCGACTGTTCACAGTCGTCATCATCGTTTAGCGGAAAATTTCAGGGGTAAAACTTTTCCTGCGATTGCTACGAGGGTGTGACTTATGCGGAGGGATGGTTATATTTTTCAACAAAGGCTTACATTTTGTCACGAAATAAAATGAAAATAAAATCCAACGGGATCAAAGCATTGCACTTACATCAAATATATTCTTTAAGCTCCGAAATTCAGCTTATTTTAAGTAACTAAATCTCCTTTTTTCCTTTTCTTGTCTGCCACCTTTCCTCTTGTGCATCATTACACATTTTCTTTTATTTATATTTTTGTATTCTTTTCCTGACTGTGTCTGCATGAAATAAGAGTTAATCTTGTGTCCACTGGGAATGCACACATCCACAAAGGGATAGCAGCCTCGTAACAGATGTCCTTGATTTTTTATTTGAGACGAAGAAAACTCGGCAAGTAAAATATTTCGAAGCTGATTTCGCCAGCAGCCTTACCATTTGTGTGCAACTAGAAAATGCAACTTCTTTTAAATACATTTTCAAAGCTGAGTAAACTGCTTATCAAGCAAAAAAGTGCCGTCTTATATGCCAATTGAATGGTCAATATGAAGCAGATAAATTTGGCTATTTGACTTTTGTATTGTATTCTATACAATTGGAGCATTCTCTTTTTGAGGAAAACTGCTAAGGCCTTTGAAGCTTAAATATATTCCAAGGAATACTACTTACTCGGATTACACATTTTTCTGTAAAAGGAGAACTACTCACATTAACATTATGTATTAGGTTTAATGACTTTGAAATTAATTCGCAAAATCGTTGTCATATACATTGCATTGGCTTAGTCTGAAGAATTTTGTGAATGATAATGTGAAAGCGTCGCCGCCTTGTCAAATTGTGTCAATGTATTAGGGACAAAGACTTCCACATCCACGTCAGGACACAAGCGACAAGAAAAGGCTGCCTTGACATTTATTGGCCAATCCCCATGCCCTTAGTGCCATGTGCTCCACATTCCGGCAAATGCAGCAGCCGACACTGTTTGACAAGTTGACTTCATCAACTGTGCGCTGACAGCGTAAATATTTTACCAGTCCCGAACTACTGCCACTTACCTGCCCTCCAGTGTTGGCATTGAGTAGATTTGACACAAATCAAATGTGATATTTTTAAATTTAATTCCCCACAACGAACGTCATTGTTTGCTTCTGTGACGCTAGTAAGGAAGAGGGTATGAGAGGTCCATATAGGGCAGGCAACGCTCGGGGTTTTCATAGACAACTCTAAAATAGTTTGGGTTTGAATAAGGAAAACGGGTAATTTATATTGACGAACATACTTAAGAAAAGACTAACACCAATAAGCTTAGATAGAAAGAAGGTTGAATGGTAATACTAATAAGTGTTACTGAAACCAAAAAAAATAGGTTACTTAAATAAGAAATCAAATAATATACAATATAAATGCTTAAGTTTACTGATGAATATAACTCACGAAAGAAGAATAATTGTTGGTTATTCCCACTTTGTGAGTTTATTTTCAGATGAATTAAGTCCTGCACACGAGCTGCCACTTGTCCCAAGCCTAGCCCAACACACAAAGTCTGTTTAATTGCAGCGTAACCGCCTTTTGGGTTCTAAGGGCTTTCTCGGCCATGGGCCAAGCAAATGTCTCAATAAACTTCCGGCAAAGTATTTCCCACAGAGGCCACCGGCTTCGGGGGCACGACTTAACCTCAATTTTGATTAACAATGTCTGGCAATGAAGCTGTCAACGTGCGGCCAGGAACCGCAACCAGAGCCCGAAGGGAGGAGACACCAGCCAGCCGTCAGCCGGCAGACACTCAATTTCTCGGGTGTCTGAGAAAGGCGCCTTTTCGAGGGGTTGCTGACAATTGCGAGCCTGAAAAATGAGCACAATTTGTTTGTTGACTCGGTGGCAGCCGGGTATGCCAACTATCAACCCGGCAGCCACTTAGTCGGACCTTTTGCCGTCAATGATTCCGTGCAAATACATATTTTATTAGGTCGCATTATTCACTTGCTAATAACATGCTTATGGGCGAACGTTAGGCGTTGCCAATTCTGAAAGTTGGCCTTCTGCCGGCGCGCCTGCTCCGCCTTCTGCTGCATAACGTAGTTCTCCATCAGCTGACTGGGCGTATTTTGACGGAAGCTCAGCGTTTGGGTGGGCGTGGTTGTGGCCATGTTCTGCCAACGCCGGCGCAGCCCATCGATGCCAAAGGCCGGCACCTCAATGCACAAGAAGTAGGCCAGCTCCATGCCGCTAATTAGGGAACAGCCAAGGAAGAGTCCGGCGATGCCACCGAAGCTAACTGTGGAATCATCAAGAAGAGTTTACGTGCGGATTAATTTTAATTAATCTGTATTGACATGGTTTTGTTTATGAGTTTTGTTTGATTGAATTGGAATTCAGCCCTGCGATTACTGAACAAGTACCTGAACTCTTAGTTAACTCATTACAGTTCAATCAATATATTAATGTTCGAAAAGAAATGGAATCCCTTTCCAAAATGTATTTATTGACTTATGATGAATTGATAGGTGACTATTGGTTTAAAAAAAGCATACTGACCCATCAAGTCTACCCAGCCGAAGACGAGACTCGTACGATAGACCATTATGGTCTCGAAGCGGAAGTGCACGTCCAAATCGACATATGAGGAGTTGCCATAAACGTCCGGCGGCAGAAAAGCTGGACGAACGTCATTGATGTAGTTAAGGGAGTAGCAGTTGCGAAAGCATTTGCAGACCATCCCCTCGAAATTGTTCCGGACGAAACCCTTCTCGCCTGGCTGGTGGGAGTACAAGAGCAGGTCTGCGGATGAAGGTAATAGGTCAGAGGATGGGGGCCTGGCCACTTCCTCCCACTCACTTACCATTGTGCTCCGCCAGGCAGAGCAAATCCTGCGACCGGCATGACCGATATTGGCCTTTGCAGAAGGATTAAGGGGTTTTGGGTGAGTTGGGAAAGGCTGTGCTGCGGTTGGGCGAAACGTGCTTACCCGGTGGAAAAAGCAAGTCCATTGTGCAATTGCAGTAGCGCACTAAGTACTCCTGATGGCACTCCGATTGGCAATTCTCAATCATGTAAACGTAGCCTTGCAGGGACTTGAAGTCGTCGCTGTTGTGCTCATCCTAGGATGCAGTCGGTATGAAAATATGTGCAAATTACGGATTCATTTGATTGAGTTAAAGGTTGGAGTAGGAAGTAAGAAGTAACTTTAAGAAGGCAGGGAAACACTATTGAACACTATTTCACCTAGCTTTAAGGACCTGAGATCTTATAGAACGAATTATGTTTCTAGTTGCCTTTTAAGACTCACATCAAACACACACTGGCGCTGGTCGGAGCGAACTCCTCGCGTGTCATTGTCGTAGAAGTAGATGATGGGCTCTATCTCCAGTGCCGTCTCCGTATTGGCGGGAATGTAGTACGGATTGTTGTGCCACACAAACGGCTCGGTGACCATGACGTCGATGCCCTTCTCGTTGTGCCTGCCCGGAAAGTGCTTACTGGCTTGGATCAGGACCCGCACCGAGAGGCCGCTCATGGGACCCGCCGATCCTGTGCGCCAGGGCCACATGGGGTCCAGAAGCTGCATGCGCCGACCCTCGTCAGTCTCCACGGTGTTGAAGGCCAGGCACAGTCCGTTCTTGCTCCGTCTCTTTGAGAAGATGTCACAGCAGTTGTATGTGAAGTGGCGCCACATGCAGTCCGTGAGCATTTCGTCGCAGCGCCACGTCATGAAGTCCACCACCTGGCTGAAGTTGATGTGGCCGAGCAGCTCCGTCGGCTGGCCGCGCAGCCTCTCAAAGGACTGAAAATGGCCGAAGGAGACGTCGTCGTAGCTGCCCAAAATGCGCTCGAACAGCGACAGTAAGACGGTGTCGCTGACGTTCGCCATGAACCTGGACTTGGCCTGGGCCAGCCGTTCCCAGTTGAGGCGGTTCCGGTTGCAAATCGTGATGACCGGGAAGGGTATGCGGTACACCGGGTACCGCGTGCTGTCCACTACCGTCTGAAAGTGGCCGTCGTTGTAGCGGGCCGAGAGTATCAGGCACACGTACACCGCTCCCAGGAATGCGCTGACAAAGGTGCACAGCCAGACGAAGCGCTCCCACCGACTGGCCTTGGCGCTGAGGAGCCTGTCCAGGCCGTGGATGGTGGTGCGTCTACCGAACCGCAGGGCCAGCTGCCAGGCGGACTGTGCCAGCTTGTGTGCATAGCGACGCGGAAGTGATGTCGGCGCCTGGCTTGCCGATGGAAAGTACACTAGCGTCATGGTGGTTCCGAACTGAGTCTGGTCGCTGGACAGCTCTGGTCTTTTATACCAAATCACCGATATGCGTGCCAGAATGCAGTCGGTAATTAGGTCCCTATTAACGCCTTGTCATGTCCCAGAACTGCCTGGGTCTGACGTGCTTGGCGCCCATAAGCCATAAGGCTAAAGCGGCTGTCCGCCCAAAGGTCACGCCAATCGACATCGTATCCTCTGGAGATTTGACCCGATTTGCATCCCCCTACAGCCAGCTAAATGTGTCAAGCTAATTGGCACCGAAATAAGTTCAATTGAATGCTATCTATCGCAAATGATTTGCAAACACTGATTAGAAATACCTTCAATCGGTTACTGAGACAGTTTGTGACAGAATGAAGTTTGAATACACTAACCTGTCAAGAACAGTAGTCAATGTAAAATGTCTGATCCTGTAGAGACTCTCTTTGCGTTTATACAAATGCATATTTGTATCAAAACATACTCATCATAAATATATTTAAACATATCTTGAATCTAAAATGTATAATATAATGAGATTCAATCAGATACTGGCTTAAATAGTAACTATGCTTTTATATTACCCTAAAAACCTAAAGATCTACGCTTGGTTTGCTATAAAAGCCTTGACCCTCTTGTAGCGAAGAAACTACACTATGTTCACTCGACCCGTACGCAAAGTCAAGCAGTTTCTGCCTGCTCATGGCTCATGGCAGGAAAAGCATCCCATAGAGGCGCTGAAAAGGAATAAAAGGACGGCCTGGATGGAGCTACTGGAGACCTACATCACCAGGTCACATATTCACGGGCTATATTTGCTCTTTCTGCCGACGATGCGACGACGCATGAGGTAAGAAAAGCTCTCAACCTTTGGACTTGGACTTGTTTAAGAGATTCCCCTGAAAGGTTCCTGTGGTCCCTCGCCCTGATCTGTGCCTGCTCGGTACTCATCTACGTGAGCTATCTGCTGGGCGAGCGGTACCATAGCAAGCAGTTTAAGACCATCGTGGCCCACTCGCATGCCTCCATACATCACATCGCCTTCCCGGTGGTCATCATCTGCAACAGGAATCGACTGAACTGGTCTCGGCTACCGGAGGTCAAGCTGGGGTACAACATTACTTTGGCCCAAGAGCCTCTCTTCGAGCGCATACTTACCGCCTACGACGGCTTGAGCTTCCATCAGTTCAACGTGTTCGATACCCTGCAGGGTGAGTACTTGGACGACCTGAACCACCTTAACTTCACGCAGATTGTATCGGAGCTGTCCTGGAGATGTGACGAAATCCTGGCAGATTGCCGCTGGCAGACAGCTTCCCGGGACTGCTGTAAGATCTTCAGACCCCGCCGACTGCCCTTGGGATCATGTTTGGCATTTAATGAGCTGGAGCAGAGAAGGGGCACGGATACTGGCCTAAACACGGGGCTGCTCCTCAGGCTACAGCTTCATAACGACAGCCATGCTCCGGGGAACATGGGTCAAAAAGGATTTTTGGTTAGTAACATATAACGGCTCCTTGATGTCTGAGATCTAAGCAAACTGCGCATATTCCACAGCTAAACGTGGTGGAGGCTGACGTGTGGTTCGGCTTCGATATCGAAGTTGTGCCACACTATCGGACCAATGTGGCCGTCACAGCCGTGTACCATTACTTCGATGAGAGCACCTTGAGCATGCCCTCGCGTTGGCGACGTTGCGTGATGGACTACGAGCAGGACAGCGAGCATTTCCAGACCCTGTTCGGCCAGAAGTACATGATGGAGAACTGCCAGGCCGAGTGCCAGCAGCGATATCTAATGCGCTACTGCAACTGCACCCTGGATCTGTTCTATCCGCCCTCCGAGTACCCCCCCTGCAGGCTGAAGGACCTGCCGTGCCTGTCCTCTCACAACCACCTCTTGCAGAACTTTGAGCAGGTCGGCGAGCACCCGTACGTCCATCGGGAGGAGTCGGGTCTGCTGTGCGAGTGCCTGCACAATTGCAAGTCCCTGACCTTGGTGACTGACATGCGCAAGAGTGTCCAGCAGCCCTGGCTGAAGGCGAACTCGAGTCGCCCCACTGAGACGTGGCTCAATGTGTTCTTCAAAAAACCCTCCATGCTGGTGTACAAGACGAATTTGATCTACACCTGGGTGGACTTGATCGGTAGTTTAACGTTGTATACTTATTATAATTATTTAATTTTCATTTCTTCTTACAGTTTCCTTTGGCGGAATTTGTCAACTTTGCTTGGGATGCTCAATTATCAGCCTGATAGAATTTATATACTTTGCACTCTTCAAAGTTCCACAGTTCTACTGGAAACGTGCGAGAGGTGTATTAGATAGAATTAGTACATAATTATATATAAGTCAGGATCTATCTCTCAATTCACTCACAATGTAATGAAAACAGATTTTTACACGGCTGTTTTATTTACACAAGCCTGGGACTTGTAATAACCATTTTTAATTCTCGAAAGCTTGGATATTGGTTTCAAAACGAAAGTAAATCTTACAGCACTCAATGGAATATTTACATTTAGAATACAAAATGTAAACATTAAAATTATTTACGTACAGCAAAGGAAATTTAGACATTTTTCACTGAGCTCTGTTGTAAACTGTTACTCTGATTTCAAAACCGTAAACTACGGCAAAAAGCTTACTGACGACTAAAAAGCTTTAGAGTGTCCTACTGGATGCACACACTTAAAATAATATTAAGGCCAATTCTTGAACGATGACCGAAGTGGTCTTAAAAGTATTTGGTTATAATTTCAGCAATATCGTTCTTATGGGTTTTATACTAAGACCGAAAAGGTATCCAAAAAGTAAGAACAAAATGTTCTCAGGTAAGGAATAAAATGGCCTTGACTACCTAGTGGTGTTAATTTCTGAACAAAGTAATGTAGAAAGCAAAGTTTTTCTAAAGATCTTAAATTAAAAAATGCTTTTTTAAAATGATTCCATTTCTTCTAATTCAGAACTTTTTTTCTGAGTGAACACATGGTTTCTTAGAATATTTTTTCGCATGCTCCTTGAAAGAAAAATTTAGATAGTCAAATAAATAGAACATAGATTTTAATATGTTTGTATACTAGGACGCCAAAATATATTACAAACATAGAACGTAGAACATTACTTCTGAATATAGAAGCTAAATATAGATTTTTTAAAATATGGAAAAAAATAGAAAATGAATACAAAATATACGAAATGCTAACAATAAAAATATATGAGAAAACCCTTGAATATAGACATAGAACTTAGAATGAACGGCAGCTAAACAAAACGACAAATTACATAAATAAAATAAAAAAAGAAAAATGTAAAAAACATAGAATTTAAACATAGAACATAGAAAACTTCATAGCAAATTAAATACGAAATAATAGAACATGGAACATTAATAACGTAGAATATAGAATAGGTAGAAAAGGGAAGGTATATGCAGTGGTGGTAAAATCGACTCAACGAAAGTATCTGAGAAATGCCGAATCATAGAATTGTGTAGACAGATTATAAAATAATATATGTGCTTCACAAAATCTTTTATTAATTTTTTAAATTTCCGTGCTTGACAAAATTGTATTCTTAAAATGTTTAAAATGTAAAACATAGAGTGCGTTCTATAAAAGTGTCCAGTGCAGTTTATTATAGGGTGCAGTTTATGGTAGAGTTAAGTTTATAGCATGAAACATCGATGTTTCTACTGCTGTCCACGTGGGGCGCTTTCGTCTTCGAATTGTATTCAATTTTCGGTTACAGACCATTCAATCTACTTCCTCATTGAACACAAGCATTTGGGGCGGACCATCATTTGCATCGTTTTATACGAATAACTCTCCTCTCGCCAGGAGTGCCAAACCATACCCTTCCATTGCAAAATTTCGCCTTCGTTTCCATGCAGATAGAGGCCGAAAAGGTTACTAAAAGAAAGCAAAATACTTTGGAGGATGATAGGAAACATTTAGGTGTCAGTAACAAATACTACCTATGAGTGCAGTTGATGTACCACCAAGGACCCATGTACTCTGCGGCACAGTTCTTATCCCAGGCATCGTTGTCTCTGTCGTAAGTGGAGAAGTTTTGGTTCTTGTTCTGGATCAGAGAGTCGCCGGCATCTCCAGTAAATCTGCCCAACCTTGTCATGGCATAAAACTGGTTTTCACTTTCGACGAAAAAGTCATCGTAATGCGCATAGCGCGTCTGTCCCTCGAAGTCCTCCAGGTGTATGTACAGGGCGTGGGGCTGTGACTTGGTTATGGCGTGCAGTTTATCTAATCCAATGAAGAAGTCCTTTGTGAGATCGCCAAATCCATTCTTGTACTCCTTCCAATTGAGAAAGAAATTCAATTTATTGCTGCTGCGACGGGCAATCACAGTCCAGCCAGGACCGGCAATTTCGGCATCGCATGACACCTGAAAAGGATCCAGTCCCGACACTTGAACTGTGTAAATGCCGTGAGAGGTGGCCAGAGTGGGGCACTGCGAAGGATAGGTCTGGGCACGTCCTGTTGCATTCAATTCGATAATCTGCTGAACGATATCGGAAATGCTCAGACTACCGGGGTTGTCTTTGATTTTGGTCAGAGCTTCCTCGTATATCGCATCTAGTTCCAGTTTTTGCCTGTTATTAAAACATGTGTTAGGTTGTGTTTAAATTGAATACTTTCTTACCTGTTTACTATTTCTTGGCTTGTATTCGGACTTGTTGATATCTGTGGATATTTAAGGATTATATTCTAGCAAAAAATGTAACTTACTCATCACATTTGTATATTACCAGACCAATGTCATTTGAATTGGTGAAATCTGAGAGGCACAAAATGGCCGAGTAAAACCAAACTATTCGCATTGTAACGCTTTGATAACTGATGGAAGTCTACTACTATTTCAGAGCTTTTATTTCTAATGTTGACACTAGTCATCGTGCAAAATATTGTGGTTATTACGAATATCAAAACCTAGGAAACATAAAAATTAAGTATTAACTTACTTAATAATTTACTCATGTTATATTCAAAGTAAATTATTGTTATGATATAAAATACTAAAAACAATATTTTATTGGACAGTGTGCCTAATTCGAATAAGTTGGTTTGCTATCTAACTTTATTAATAAGCATTGCTTATCAAGTGCGTACTCATGAGTATAATAAATAATTCTGATAATATAAATTGAACGTAAGGTTTTTTGTAAATATTTTTTGAAATAATTACTTTATTCAAGTGATAATAAGGATCAGTGTCTATTAAATCAGCTATATATTTAAATAAAAATAATAAAACATTAAAGTTCTACTTATAATATTTCGTATAATATTTTTCTATGATATTCCCTTAACTTAGTATATTTTAAAATGGTTTATAATAGTTTCTAGACGGAACAGACAGGAAAAGAAAATATTATAAACTAATCCTGTTCAAACTTAAGATCAATGTCTTTGATGGCTATTATCTTAATATTATTTATAACTTAAGAAGTCGTTTATAATGAGATTTATAGTTTTTAATTTGTTAAAATCCAAGCTGCTTATTAAAAACATCGCCGTTTTACAGATCTAACTTAAACTTTGGGATTGGCAAGCGAATACTTTCTTTAAGAATTTTACTAAGAAACAAGTTTTTAATCTCAAAAATCCAGCTATATGGTTTCGGGCCTCCTTTAAACTGAAGAAGAGTTGCACTGCTGGCATCCAAAAAAAATATATATATATCTTCGTTGCCGCTGTGTTCCTAGTGAGGTTTAACGGTTTATTGACTGGCCGCGAGCGGTGTCTTAACTGCTGCAATGTCGCGTTCCCCGTTTAACAAGCGTCCTCCGGATGTGGGGCGCGGTACGGACTCCGGACTTGGGACTCCGGAGCTCCGTGCAGATGGTCCTGGCCCAGGCAAAGGCAGAGGCGGGGGATTGTCTTGTCGAAATTACTCTCATAAACGTGACTTGACATAATAATCTGGCTGGCGCGCTCGACTTTGCCCGCTAGCTTTGTATTTTTCACTCTGCCTCCTGATTTCGAGCCGCTGCCATCTTTGTCTAATATTTCTTTCGCTTCTCCTTGCCCTTCCTGATGCCTGGCTTCCAAGGTGGCGTTAATTTTTTTGGGTTCTTCTTTTAATTTTTTGTACTTTTTTTTTGCGGTCAAGTTTTATGTTTTTTTCGCTTTGGGTTGGAAGCCGCCTGGCGAATATGGCAAAAATTTCATTAGTTTTACAAACAAGCAAACAAACAGACCAAGAAACAAATATTTGCGCTTGAATTTTTGAACAGTTTAGTGGCAGTTGTTGTTGCTGCCATTGTTGCGAGTGTGGCGAGTTTTTATCTTGAACGGAACAAAAAAAAAGGAAAGGCAACTGCTTGCACAATCTAGGGTTATGGTCAGGTTCAGGTGAAGGTACCGGACTCGAGGGATATCGAGTAAAAAGAAAACGTATCAAAGAAATGGCACAGCTGGGATTCATTTTAAAGCAAACAGAAGGCTCTCTCTTGATTTGCAGGTTCATATTAGTATGTCTTGAAGCATAAATGTCACGGAATGCTTAAGATCTAACTAAGATTTAATTTGAAGGCAAATGGATAAGAGGAAAACCTTCTAATAAAGATTAAAAGCACCTGAGAAGGTGTATATAAACTATAACTGATCAGTCAGTGATGCTATTTTAAGCATTTAATTTTTTTAATATTTTTTCTTAGTTAAAAGGTGATAAACTGAGACTGGTGACGAACTACAGAAAAAACCATGGCTAAGTTAAGAAATGCAATTATATATATAGATATTTTACAGAGTGGAACCACTTTTAACTAGTTGGGTTATTTAACAAATTAACTTTTTAAGCAGTCTTACTTCTTTTTTGTTTTACGCCCATGTGGACCCTGCCATGAGCTAATAAAATCTAAACAGAGATCTGCGACAACCCGTTTCTATATACTTAGGTGGCCACTGTTGTCCTTACGCTCGGCCTCACAGCCAAGGACAACAATGCCGAGAGTTGCGTGGTCAGGACATGTCTTTAACATGCTTTACTTTTTTTATTATACTTTTAATGGGTATTTATAAGTTTAGGCACATACTGAATAATATTTAATATAAAATTTGATATATAAATAAATATATTTAGTTTACTGCCTCGATTTGATATACTTTTCTTATTATTATATTGCAATTTTTTGATCCATTTGCTGGACTTTACCTTATAGATACAGGGTACCCGCTTTTCGAACCTTAACGTTGTCCACCGCTGACTGCCCAACAGCGGCATACACCTTGTCTCATAAATTATTGCGAAGAGGTTACTTTGTAATCAGCAAATTAACTTTATCGCCGACAGCGGTGCGGATGTGAAAGTGTGTGTGCTTGGTTGCTCAGCGCACACAAATGGACGCAGGGGTTGGGTTCAGATTCTGACCTGCTGATGGACCGTCCCGACCTGTGACTACAAGGTGACGGAGCTCACTCCGTGGCTGGCTTCCATCAAAGAAGAAAAAACGTTCTATTTTATATATGCACCAATCAGTCATTAAATCAGGCAACATGCCCGCCCGTTAGATAATCGAATTTTTAATGTTTGCTCTGTGTGCGGGGTCGCATAACTCATAAGTTGCCCTCCCGCAGTGAAATTTGCGGCGTGTCGCGGTTGTGTAGGCACTGGTTACAAATGCAGCCAAGATATATGGCGATAGGGGAGCACATGGGCGGGGCAGGAGGGGGCATGTGGAGGTGTGGCAGCGTGGCAACCGCCCCATGCGGTAATTTACCTAATTTTCAATGTCAACTCCCTTCCGCGCCCATTTGGGGCACTGATTGGATTCCGCCGTATTGAGTCCTAATCTCCCGCCCCCCGTTTCCCCCACGCGAGTTAATCGAATCTGCTCTTTATTGACGCATTTTCGTATCTGAGCAGCCTGCCACCCAATTTCGTTGTTTGCATTTAATTTTTTCCCCCGCTTCGGTGTTCCTTTTTATGCTCTTTCACAGAGAGTCACAGAGTTCTGCAGTTTTTTGTGAGAAGTCACTAAAGTCCACCTGATTCTAAGGGACTAACTCGGCGAGTTTTAAAGCTGTCATCATGAAACTTACAGCTATCACTTGAAAGAGTATAGGTTTTGGATTTATACTCTATTATTTGAAGTCTTAAATTGCTTGTTTTTAAATAACATTTTTTATATATTCTTTATACAGTTCCAAGTAATATTTAATCCATTACGAATATAGTTCTCTGGTAAGGGTATAGAAACCTTGGCTTTCTGGACGTTTGCTCTTCACCTCGTCCTTGTTATCTTTGTATTTGCTAATTCCTGGCCATAATGCAAAAAGTTGTCTTCTCCCCCCAAGAATCCCGCTAATCTTATTTTATATTCAAGCCACAAGTTAAATGCTGTTAATAACACTTTGTCAGCGTTTACAGTTTGTTTGAGCAGCATAAAGGTCGCCGGCATGGTGCTCTTCATTAAAGTTTTATCGAACACACAGGTACTAGGCCCAGTAGATGGACACTTTAGGCCATTCATTTTCAGATGAGTTATTGATAAGCAGAGGTGATATATCGAAAGGCGAACGGCTGTCAAAGTGTCGCAGCAACAGATTTTAATTTGGATCGGGTCCATATATGCAGGCATACGAGTTTAGTCACCTGCCAGACCCAAATCCAGTGGTGACTGCCAATGTGTTGCCGGGACCGTTTAATAAGGCACGGATTATCGCAAGGCATTATTTCAATCACATACCAAGTGTCGAGTATTTAGCAGACAAGGAGCACGCGCCGCCTTCGCTTTGGTCTCCGCTTCCTGCCGCTCTGCCACTGCTCCTGGCCATTCCAGGCTATTCCCCATGATCCCCTCGAGCTTCTGTCAGGCCGGGCCGTCAGCTGACTTCGGATACCGAGGGGTTGGGCTCCCTAAAAAAGCCAATAAAAATACTTTGTTTGACAAATAAAAGCCGCAGTGAGGGGAGCTTTGCCGATAAAACGGTGCAAGATAGCCGGGGCGGCCGCAGGGGTTCGTTCCCGAGGAACGGCTCTCTGTCCGTGTAACTGACAGGTCGCACATATGTGCCTGTGGACGGGGGATGGGACGAGATGGGGTGTTTGTGCAGAGTCTTCACATCGTTTGACTTTACGAGCCAGTCCAAGTGCCCTGCGACCGTTGGGTGTCTGGTTATGCCCTGCTTCCGGTGGGGCATTCCCGAATGGCACACATAGTTGGAAGTCACATTGTGAGGATTTTAGGAGCTATTTTTATTAGATTTCATGTATTGGTATTGAAAAAATATTGCAAAATATATTTTAATTAATCATTAGTCTTTTCCGGATCACCTGCCTGAGAATTATTAAGTTAATATTGTGAAGGGCTCGAACTACTTTGTACTCAGTAGAGTGTCGGGATAGGGTGTTTTCCTGGTCGTATCTCTTCGCTCTATTTGGCTTTGACTCCGGAACTTAACGAATCTTGTTGTTGATGCTGTCGACAACTGTCTTTCGTCTTTCTTCGCTGTCTGTTTGATAATAATCAACGCTGACGACGCTGCCTTTTCATATGTTTCCCAACATGAGAGCGGCCATCGCCGATATGCTCTGCTCGTATTTATGCCTCGGCTGGGTGTGTTTATGTGCATCCTAGTACTGGAACATGATTTTCTTTCCCACTCATATTTGTTCCCATTGTTAGGCAGTCGCACCGCCAACTTTAAACCGAACTTGAAGTAGGCTTGGCGTAGACGAAGGCGCCCCCGGCCTGCGTGATTCTGGTCACGGCTGTCAGCTTGGCTCATTTTTGGCGCGGGTTAAAACTAATTAAAATCGGAGCGCGCTGCCTCGGCCCAGACTTAATATGCAAACGAGAAGGGCGCCGGCAGCCGATGTCACTGCCGCCTTTTGGGGCTTCGTTTAAAAATGCCGAGACTTGAGCCGGTCGCAGGCACACTTCGAAATTGAAATTCTCGTTACGCATCTCGGGATTTGTGTCATTGGTGTTTGCTCATATCCGGCAATCGATGCACACAGGCACTCGCCCAGGCCCGACGATCCCACACTTTGAGCCATGATTACAGCTCGCATATTAATCAACTGACCAAAACATACAAGCCCCGTTTATGACTCGTCAATGTCCTGCGTGCCGCATCCCACCTCCCACGTCCCACGTCCCCCGGCCGAAATTTGTTTTGGCCAACGTTTGTGTGTTAGTTAATTGCAGTTCTCCACTCTCTCTCATACGACCGGGCCGGGTGTGTGTTTACAAGGATTCATTGGCAAACACAAATCGCCGCTTGACTGCTGAAAATTTCAATAAATGATTGCATACTTTTGAGAGCTGCAATATTTGTCGGCATGTTTGGGTTTTATTTGTTTGCCGGCTGCCAGTTGCCACTTTACCCCCTGGGACAACGGCTTAAAGTTATTTCAGTTCTGAATTTATTTGTTTCGATTTCAACTGCGCTTGAAATATGACTGACTTATTATGGGGAACAAAGGGGTTTGTAGGTCAAAAATTAATAGCATTAAACTGGAATATTGCCTCCTTGCTAGATTGACTTGACTGCTGAAGCTCAGAGAAGTCTGGAATATCTTAGTTAACTTTTATTGATGACTAAGCATAAATTTTGTATAGCGTGATTCAGGTTAAAGCGCTTCCTTAGTTTGTATTATTCTTACAATTAATTTTATGGGGAAAACTGGAGTTCTGTTTTAAATTCGGATTTGGATTTAATATTTTTTCCGGGTTAGATACTTCTTTATTCCGTTTACAGAAGTTCTGATATTAAATATGCCTGCTTAATCTTCCTAAGAGTACTTCCTATACACTGGTACAAAATGGAATTAAAGAAAGAACAGTAAAAGGAAACATTGTTGTACTAAACCTAACAAGTAAATTAAGAACTTACATTAAGTAAATAAAAGTTGAATCACATTAAAATAGCTACTGATTGTCTTTGAAAATATTTGCGTCATTCTCCTTTACTAAAATAATATTTCAATTATATTCCCAGGCTTGTAAGCAAATTTCTGAAATTTTCCGTAATTATCACTTCTTTTAATTGTATAATTGAAAATAATATTTCTTTTATACTTTCGTCTTCATAAAACATTCTTTACTTTATGTAGCTAAATAATATTATAAAATACCAAACAAAGATAATTTTTTCTGCAATGTATAAACAGTTCCCCGAAAATTAAAAAGATTATAACTTCACAATTTGGGATTTGTGGACTTTATTTGCTTTAATAATTGTATGCACACTGAAAAAGTTGAACGTATATGAAATGATTTATTGGTCTGTTTCCCAAAGTTCGCTTTTCGTGTGAAATTCAGCACGTGTTTTTTACATTTGTCTGTGCACATCCCTGGCCATTATAGAAGGCACAACAATGATGCTAACAACGGCAAACAGAAATCGGCTGGACAAATGGCACATACATATGTGCGTACATATGTAGTTGCTCAAACAAGCGGACAAAAAATAATAGACAAACCAATCTCCGAAAAAGCGGCGAAAAACATTTAGAAACATTGTGGTCGCCTCTCACAGCTGAAATGCCGCGACATGCCATCGGATCTGGGGTTGGTTCGGGGGACCCGGAGACCGGGAGACTGTTATATAATAAACACACGCGGCTTGGCTTTTGTGGACTAACTAGACAGGGCGACAGGACAGACACATGGGTGAGCCTCGAACAGCAGCCACCGGGCTCTGTCGCTGACACGGGAGCCCGAGGACTCGCCGCAGATTTCTGGCTTCTGGATGTTGTGTTGATGGCGCCGAATCTGGCGTTTTGCGCATTTGTTTTGGGAACTCGTGCGGGTGGGGGATGAGCTGCGAGCGGCTCCCCTTCCTGTGCGGGTTAATTAGGGCGGCGCAGGTTATCATGAAGTTTGTCGCAACGACAATTGAAATTGAACTAATTAATCGCTGAGTGGGGCCAACGCGCCGCACACAAGAGGCCTCTTCCCGCTCTTGGCACTAATATATCGCTGTGATATTTGCTTATTCCAATTACAAGCCAGCGCCCGGTTTTAAGTGACGCTGCGACGGACTGTGATTTCATCAGCCGCCGCGCCGTCAGTCCGTCAATGTCTCATTCCCGGCGAGCAATCAATCAATGCGGAACCGGCCAGTCGTTGCCCCCGTACCACCAGCGAGCAACACGTGTTTCCCTCGACGGAGTCCGGCCAGCAACCACAGCGCACGTGACGCCGGACCCCAAATCCCAGCGAAGCCCCTGAAATTCGAGCGTGTTACAGTGCGGATCGAAACTGACTATTATGTGCGGCGGGGCCGGCTTCCGATTCACACTATGCGCAATTTCCCAGCTCGATTGCGTCACTCGGACTCGCGCTTTCTGCCGGCGAAGCGGTTTATTTTAAACCTAATTATAAGGCAAGCCCATTGGGCTATATGTATGAATTCCCCACTCGATTTGACTTACATGAATGAATGAAAGCCCGCGCTGATAAGGCCAGCGGAGCGTCCGAGGGGCGATATGTGTTCCGACATGCGTCTCGCGTCGCGCGTCTCGCTTCCCGGTTGCCGTTAAATCTGAAAACATTGGACTCAGCACTATGCTCCAGACAGGGGTAAACAGCTCATTAATTCAGACATTCAGACTGTGTAGTTGTGCAGGCCCTGGTCAATAATATGATTGGATAAAGGCTGACTTTTAGGTTTAAATAAAGAAATAAACATTTTAGTGAATTAGCAATTACCAAGAAATAACTTTACTATAAAATAAAACAAAAAGTATGAACAGTCCGCTTGTTGCTAGATCACTATCATGCGTTGACCTATACAAATTCTCCATCTATGTTTAATTCATTGCTCGTGCTTGATGTGCCTGCGAATGAAACAATTGTTCTTCATCAGCGAATCGCTTTAATTCTGGGACTGTCGCGAGGCAAAGTCTGGCTGACAGACAGCCATTCATCAGAGATGGCCCACGACTTGGATTTGACCCCTGCTTGTCACGCGGCTCACGTGCAGTGTTCCCGGCAGGTAGTTAACGGTCTATTAATGCGGTTGCCAGGTGAAGGCCCGGCCGCCTGCCACGCGCCTCCCAGCACACTCCACTCTACTCCGCGCTCCACCCATGCGGCGTATGAGTAATACGCGCAACGACCTTCAACAAGTTGCCTAGTTGACGGCGCCCGACTTGACTCGGATTCGAATGCTGTGCTCTGTATTCGGTTTCTGTTTTGACATCGGCCACACACACACTCTGCTCCAGAGCGGCAGGAAGCGTACTAATTAGCAAATAAATAAAAACACGCCGAGAAATACGCACCGTGGACTAGCAGGGACACGCAAACGTGTATCCCTGTATCTGTGCTCGACTCTTGCCGTGCCACGGAAGCTGGCAAATTTTCGTGTGTCGATGCAGGACGGCTGAAAGGTTTTGCTGCTGCCTGCATTTTGGCACGTCGTCAGGGCCGGGCAGGAGCATCTTGTGGTCCGCACTCCGCGTCGATTTTTCGGTCGCTCACGTAGGGCACGTAATTGAAAATTAACTTGTCTGCCTTGTCGGCACTGACTGGTAGTCGGTCCGCCGCATACGAATGCAGAAGGGAAGCGTTCTCAGTTTCTAAACATGGAAATTTATTCACAATACTTGGGGGTTTCTAATTAAAGCTATACACCGACTAAGAGAGGGGCTCGCTGCGCTACCAGAAGCGGCACTGATTCGCCGAGTTCATCCCCGTTCCGCTCTGGCACCCGAACACCTCGGCGAACTTCGGCACCTGGCTGAGGGCGTAGTTGAGACGCTGGCTGCCCGTGTCATGGTAAATGTCGCCCTCGTCGCCGCAGAAAAAGTGCGCAAATTGCAGGAAGTAGAGACGGCCGTCGTCCGGATTGTCCATCCAGTCGCCTCCGTAGGTGTGCAGCGCCAGTCGGGATCCACTGACGTCCGAGGTGCGCTCGTTCAGCATCACGGCGCTGTCGTTGAGGCATCTCACCGCGTCAGTGTAACTCGGCACCAGGCCAAGCTGGTCGCTAAAGTTGCTCATGTGACCCCACGCATCGTAGTCAACCAGGTCCGTGTCGAGGGCGTGCATCATCTCGTGGCCCAGGGTGTTGGCCAGGTCCCCATAGAGCAGAGCCGGCCAGAAGTCGGCGTGGAAGAAGGGCAGCCGGACGTAGGAGTACGGCACGAAGATGATGTCGCCCAGGCAGTAGAAGTACGGCGTGGCATCTATGTTGTCGGGAAACTCGGGCTGGTGCATGTTGAAGCTGTACCAGATCTCGCGCTCCGTCTGGTTTGTGGTGCCCTCCAGATCGGAGACGACCGAGTAGTAGTAGAGCAGGCTATTCAGGTGGTTCTCGTAGAAGTCATGGCCCACGACCCACCGGCGATCGACCTCCCAGTAGAACTGGTCGGACACATTGGGCGGCAGGTTGCCCACGTTGATGCGCATGAGGTGCACTTTGTCCTTCAGCGACGACACCAGCTCCTGGCTGAGGTTGAAGGGATTGTTGTCCAAGTTCTGCTCCATCTGGCCTTGCAGCTGCTCGAACACTCGGTGGATGACGAGCTCATCGGCTCTCCGGCGATGGGAGTAGAATCTGTGCTCGTAGACGTAGTTCATCGGCAGGTAGAGGGAGCGGCGCATGTGGCGGATGCACTGGAGGGGCAGCGACTTGCTGTCCGGGGTCCAGTTGGCCAACGGGTTGTGCGGCAGGCCAACGAGGTGACTGAGGAACCTCGCCAGGCTGTAGCGGTTGAGCAGCACATTGTCGGCTTGGTTTAGATACTCCACCAGACGCTTGATGGCCGACAAGTCGTCCACTTGGAAAGCTTGATTACTTCCCACCGACCTGTTTAGCTGCTGTCTTAGGATCTGGTCCCAATCCACTCCAGGCACTTCTGCCTGAATTTCCTCTAGGCTGCGGTTGGTAAAGCTGTCGTCGGGTACTTTGGACCTCTCCAGGCCGGTTAGGTTTTGCTCCAAGAGTCTGAACTGTTCGCATAGCTGTTCGTAGGGGGGCCAAGGTCCGTCGGATAGTCCGTGGCGACTCAGGGCATCGTAAATGTCGGGTGTGAGATTCAGGCTCAGGTGGTGGTTGTGCGGCAGCAGGAAGAGCATGTGGTGGCTGGCGTTGTGCCATCGCACCTCCAGCAGCACAAAGTGGCCATGGTAGCCGTACCTGCCCAGGACAGCCAGCAGCTCCGACCAGTGCGTGGTCCTCAGGGAGGCCTGCAGCTGCTGGTCCAGCAGCTCCAGGTAGCGGCTCAGATTTGGCTTGCCCAGAGCGAGGCAGTCCTGAAAGTGATTTGCCAGCTTCCTGTACATGGGGAATTCAAAGAAGCTCGAGTTCTCAGCTCGCAGCTCTGTGAATAGCTCCTCGTAGTGGTCGTTGATCTGGGCCTCGCTCATGGTCGTGGCCGTGGCATCGCTGCCGTGCTTCTCCCGCCACTTCCCGCAGGCATAGGCATAGAAGTCGTCGCAGGGCTGCTTCTCGCTGTCCACGTAGCTCATCAGCCGCTGGATGTGTTGCTGGTTGACCGCAGGATTGCATTTGTTGTGGTAGGGACAAGTACGGTTCAGATTTATTGTGTACGGAGCACTGTAAACGTAGTCAGCACTGGCCAGGAGTAGAAAGAGAGTCCACAGTCTGGAGGCCATTTTTGTTGGATTTATTATCTGATATTTGGATTTTTCACACTTCTGAGAAGCTTCTTGAGTTTATTTCATAAGCTTCTTATGGCACTTTGGCGTTCTTTGATTTTAATTTGATGCTTTCTTTGCCGCATAGATGCAAACATGTCCGACGAAAGGGAAGCGCTTCTGTTTTAATCAATTCAACGCGACGGAGAACGAACGATTCTTGGTATGTTTCGAGCGATTGTTGCGCGACTGCCGCTTGCTTAAATACAACTAAAAACTCGTTTCACGCGGTTTCGATTTTATGTAGATTCCGTATTCGCATTTTCACTCTCCCCGCCGGCTATACGAAATAATACGAAATACTTACCCACACAGGAGCGAGCTTCTTGCAGCTCGGCTCTTTTTTCGCTTGGTTAGCTTATCAGCGTTTTAAATACGTCTTTTCGTTTGGTGTGACGAGGTTAGATAAGCACACTTGGAGAAACCGGAGGGAGCTTTGAAAATATAGTACTTTTGGGGACTTCAATGCTTTTGGTATTACTATTGGGCATTACTCTGGATATCACTTTTATAAAAAAGCTATTAATGTTTCATAAATGAGTATTCAAGTTGTATTTAATATTCATTTTATTTGAAATTTGAGCTCGATCGATCTCCAAATAATATTTTAATACTCGCCTCTGCTTCCCAAATGTCGTACTAATTGTCAGATTTATTTTAATATACTTTATAAGGAATACAACATATCAAATAGCACTGGATAACACAGTAAGTTTATTACTTCTCCTTGTAGTTTAATTGCTTCTTAATACCTGACAGTGTATGGTGGATGACACTCAACTCAATACTATTATTACTTGTAACAATTCGAATTTTAGTTAGTAGTTAAGATCGCTGCTCGAAAGGCGCCTGATAAGAGATTTGAATTAATGGATGACGCAATTGAACGTGCAATTCATGATTGCGATTAACCTCAGGCACGAGACATGCTCTGACTCGGCACCACCCAGTGCCCCGTCTATAATATATACATATGTTCCCGTTTATGTTCGTGTTCAGATAATGCTCTAACCATGCTTATGCGGTCGCTCGGTCTCCGGATGGGGGCTTGTCAAAGGTGCTTTTGTTTCTTGAATCGAATACGATCTCTGCGTTTGAGTCGCTCCTCTGTGTGCCTCTCCGGAATCTAATTATATTCCTTATTTTTCGGAACCTTATTCCTCAGGTTAAATTTCACGTATATGTGAAATCTCGCTTAGGCTTCGCCGGAATCAGCACAGAATATTCCATGTTTCATATTTATTGCGAATCTTTTTTATGATTATACACATCAGCGGGTCCTAATCAGCGGAGTTCAATCCCTCGTTTAATATTAAATGAATGCGTTTTAATTAATTTGCAATTTGGCATAAAGAAGAAGGCACTCTTTTATTTATCCATTAGCGGCACAGTAAAAATGCCGCAATATTAATTAATTAATCGATTTAACACACACGATGCTTTAACTGGCGAAAATACCTTGCTATAAATCAGGGAGACGTCGCTCGAATTTATGCAAATTTAATGAAAATGCTTTAAATGTGTTTATGCGTGGCAACGCCAAAGAACGCGACCTGGGCGCCGTGTGTATCAAAGAGGAGAGCAAGCGATAATTATTTATATTAAAAATTTCACTTTTTCGGCACATAACTCATTAAATGCCATATAGACAAAAGGCCGCGTCAGTTCGGCCAAAGCGGTATGCCGTATAAAGCGAAATATGCAATTTAATTTATTAATATATTAAAAGAGCGGCAAACGGCAAACGAAAATTAATCTGCGCATCCCGCGCCATCTCGCCATCTCGCCGTGGCCAAAGAGATTCGAGAAGAATGCGAGTCGTTAACGGGTCAATGGCAACACAACACTTCCGCAGCCTGGAGCCCACAGCCCACAGTCTCTGGTATCTGGTAGTTGGTAGTTGGTAGCTGGAAGCTGGAAGTGGCGGAACAGCCCGCTTCACTGCATCGCCGCCAGAGAAGGATGGCCGTGGTGGCGCCTCGTTTGAGGACCCAATTCATATTTCAAGCACGCTTCGCGGGGCTAACGACTTCGCTTCTGAAGTCTTATCGATGCTATCAGAGGGAATTCTTTGCGTCACGTTGATCACGGTCAAGCTGATGAGGAATTTCCCATCCCGGAGCAACGTTAATGTACGAAGTAGCCCTTGTTGCTCAAAAGTACAGTCAACATACAAAGATTCCCCTATAAAGTACATGAATCCACCTTAGTTGATTCGATTTAATTATATCCCCAAATAAATAGGGATAATTCGTCTGGCTGTGGCTTTAATCTCATGAATAGTTTACCAGGTATCGCATTTTCGATGCCCTCCACTTAATCGCCGTAACTTCTCCCCATTTTTTCTGATTTCGATGGCATTAAAAGTATATCTGCGGTTCGTTTCCACTCCACAGTCTCCACAGTATCCACGGAATCCGCAGTCCACGGACTGCTCTTACTTTTAAAAGCCAGACACAGAGGAAAAACTCTCGCACATCGCTCTTCAGTTTTTCAGTCCACTCTCAAGTGACTCGCACTCGAAGTAATTCAATTCAATTTCCGACGTCTCTGCGCCGCACAAACGACGATATTAAAGTTATTGAAAGCACAGGCCAAACAAATAAACGCCAGAGTGTTGGCTGGGGGAAAATTGTGGGAAACCTTTTACTTTCTCGCCCATTGAGCCCTACTTGGCGAATTTGTTGTCTAGACAAAGTCGCTGCCATGCATGAAAATATGGCACGTGGCTATTAGCAAATTGGAACAGTCTATTTAAAGGCCTGACTATGTCACAGATGATACAATAACGAGACATTTCCTTTCACGGCACTCACCGTTGGCATCAGACCTCTTTGGCACCTGAGCTCTGTTCCAATCTCTGCTCATTCGAATTTACTGCTTTCGAAGTGATTTGCATAAGGTGGTAAATGGCAAACAAAGTTCAGCTCGCATAACGGGCGACATCCTCCTCCTGGTTTGGCTTGAATCGTATCAAAATCAGAGCTCGTCCCCTGAGCCCTGCTTTCGCCTTTCTCCCCATCTCTCACCAAGCCACAAGATGCAGAAATTTCAGTGTGTGATTTTTATTGTGACTGCAACTCGCTTGGGTCTTGTTAGTATTCCCATTTTCGGGAGAGATTTTTGCGCTTGGTATGCAATGATGCTGGGGCTTGAGGATTCCCAGTTGCCGCACACGAGGTGTTAATTGGAATTCGCATTTAATAGCCTGCTTGACAGCTGCACGGACATCTTTATTATCATTTTCTGCCCAGAGGAGGAGGAACATCTGCATTTGCCCTGCATTGCACTTTAAGGCCATAAACTATTTGCAATTTCTGCAACAGATCAGGTCAACTGGGCTTGGACTTTCCTGGAAGGTAAACGAAGGCAATTAAATTACTGTTACCGCGGGAAATCCATCAGCTTGACAGCTGCGGCAGTGGGGCTTACCTGATCGGTGATCAGCGGATTTACGCGAATTGAAGGTAGCGAGAGAACCTACATTTAATCCGCGAGGATTCGGATTTTGGGAACAAGCTTCCTTTTTACCTGTTAACTGGGCCTCCTTGAAGCACATTGCACTGTTACGTTTTACCTGCGATGACTATAAGAACCGGAGCTCGGCATCGGAAGGGCACAGTTACAAACTGCAACGTCTAACGTGAACACCAAAATTCAAAAGCGAAAACCAAGATGGTCCTGAGCAATTCTACACCAAACAACAAGCACAGCGAGATGATCGTGGACACGGCGGCCATGAACAGCGAGGATCTCAGCGAGCTGCTGCAGCTGAATGCGGAGATCGAGGAGCGTCGTCGTTCCAGCCATCACGGAGACGGTGGCAACGCCTGCGGCCTGCTCCGGGCCACCATGACCCGGGAGGAGCTCTTTGAAATCTCCTCGTTGGATGACGACCGTTTTCTCACGGCCCTCGAGCACCAGAACTCGTATGTGACGCCTGGTCGGGTTCAGGTCACGGATCTGGATCTGTCCAGCATTGAGAATCTTATGAAGTATTTCGACGAGGAGGTTCCAGTCACACCCACCAAAAGCCTGGAGGCCTCCAAGTTGGCCGCCTGCTCGGGAAAAGTGGCCAGCGCCATTGCCAAGCTCGGCATCCAATCGGATCCAGTCACTCCGCCCAAGCCGAAGATAAGTGCCTCGCAGAAGATCAGCGAACTGAAGCAAAAGTACGAGCAGCAGTCGGAGATGCACACTCCACGTGGCGCCTCCAAGGCACCTGGAAAGATGCCCGCTACTCTACCCATGAAGGTAAAGGAAATGGCTCAGCTGTTCAACTCGAAGATTAGCCAGGTGATGCGCCGCACCGAAGAGCCGCAGTACGTCCAGCTCCAGAACGAGCTGTCGCCGGAGGCCAAGCCGCAGCCGCAATCCCAACTCAAAGCAGAGACCTCGAGCAATGGCCCCTGTCTGGTGGCCGAGGAGGTGTTCCGTGAGCTGAGCGTGAAGGACAAGGCATTGCTGTTCAACAAGTTTGTCGGCGACATGGCGGCCAAGCATCCCAAGTTTAACGCCCATGCCGCAGGCCTCAAGGCGAAGGTGAAGAAGCAGATGGCCCGTGGCGAGGTAGTAGCGGAGCAACAGGCTAGTGTCAAGCACCTGGCTCAGGAACTGGAGGCCAAGTGCGTTCTAGAACAGGGTTCGCCACCGCGACCCGGTGGACTTTCACCATCCAAACCGAATGAGAGCAAGCCGGAGACACCCGCCTCCCAGCTGCATGTAAGTACGCTGACGGTGATCCTGAAGCCCAGTCCGGAAGGCAGGGTGCCGCGTCCTCTCACCCGCCGTTGCCTGGAACCTCAGAGCGACAGCCATGCCCGAGAAACATCCCAGAAACGGAATCTGGACGCTATTCGCAAGTCCCTGCCCACAGAGGCCTATGCCCCACCGAAAAAGATCCGGCGCACTCGTCAGGAGCGCAGCGGATGCGACAGCCAAATGTTTTTTCAGAACGAGCAGCTGGAAACCCTGTTCTACAGCTGGCTCAGCACGGAGAATGGCGTGCAGTTCGATATTACTAGTGTGTCGAATAACCAGCAGACCATCGAGATAGCAGCAGAGGAGGAGGACCTGTTGCAGCAGCCACTGCCCGAAACAAGTGCAGCTTCCATGGGAGACAGTACCCAGAAGACAGCCGTGGAGCAGCTACTCGAGGAGGCCATCGCCAAATTAGAGCTGGAGCACAAGGCCAAGGAGGATGAAACCGTCGAGGAGAAAGAGGTGGACACGGCCCAGGCTCAGACAGTCAAGTGCACTCCGCGGCGGGTGAAGCGTCAGGCTCCGCCAGTGCCTGCTCCGCGCCCCAGCCTGAGTCAGACCCAGTCCAGTGCCTCAAGCTGCAAGCAATCCGAAGCTGAAGAGAGCGAATCCGGGTTGTCAACATTGCCAAAGGTAAGTTCAAAGATTCTTGAAATAAAGGAATGCGCATTAAACAAACATTTTTACTCTCTCCAGATAACCAGCGACGAATCTCAGCCGGAAACTCCAAAGGAAAGCCAAGAGCAGACTCACTTTGACTTCGCCAAGCCCCAGCGTCCCCCTCGCAAGAAGAAGATGCGCCGCACCCTGACCTGGAAGAAGGAGAACTCCATTGTGGAGGCCACAGCCAATGCGATCACTTCCACAGACTCTGACTCGGACTACAAGCCGCCTGCCTCGGCGCCCACCAAGAAGAAGATTGAAACAGCCTCTAGTATGCCCGAACAGAGCTACATCGAGTTGGACAAGTCTCTGATGCGCCACGTGAACTCGCCTCGAAAGATCAAGTCGGCCTACACCCTGACCGTGATGTCCTCGCCATCGCCAAACGCAGACAGCGATCAGTCCCCTGCCCATACGCCAAGGCAGTCCCTTGCCCAGCCCCTGCGGGACAGCTTTATAGACCAGGGATTCGAGACGTGCTCCAACGATCCGATGGACAACAGCCCGATGCGACGATCATCCTTTGGCAACAGCGGCTCGAAGCCCTCCGGTTTCTCGACGCCGGTTAAGGGACGCACTGGCTCCAGTTCAGCTCAACAGCAACTGTTCAGCCCCATTCCCAACCTGGAGAGGCCGCGACGCAGCTCCTTGGCCATGCAGGTGATCCGGGAGGACCAGCCACTAGATCTGGATGGCATTTCTACAACCCCCTCCACGCCCTGCAGCGAGCGGGAGTTCTTCGCCAATGCGCCAACCGTTGATATTAACTCCTCTCAGGATGAGATGCCGGCTGCGAAGCAACAATCGATGTTCTGGATCTGCGCCGGCGACTTTACCGTGTCCCTGGAGATATTCTACAACAGCCCCGAGCGCCTACGCCTTCTGTACGAGATATTCACGCAGAAGAGCTGGGAAACACGGGACCTGGCCTTCGGCATCGACGGGCATAAGTTCACCCGGGGCGGAGGAAGCAACGGCTCCGCCCGACAGACACTGCCGGACCGTCCGCCCAGCGTCCAGGGCTGCTCCCACTACTGGTTCGCCAGCGGAGACCTGGCCGTGCCCTTCAGCGGCAAGCTGATGACTGGCGAAAAGGTGGAGAAGCTGTTCGCGTTCCTCGACTCTGAGAAATCGGAGTTGCGCTTCGGAGTGGATCACATCGAGTTCAGCAGCGTTCCTGAGTTCTGGCCCACCACCCAGAAGTACTCGATCGAGAGCAGCTACAGCATGCTGGTGGGCCTGCAGACCGGTGCCAGCAATGGCCTGGAAGGACGCAGCAAGTACTCCTGGCCCAACAACAGTGGCAATGCCAACCAGACCATAAAGACCAGCGACCTCGACCAGACGGAGTTCGAGTCCGACAGCTTCAGCAACAACAGCGGAAGGCTGTCCTTCTCGCCCGACATGTTCTCGCTGGACTACGAGGCGGTACCCCTGGACGAACTGTTTGCCAAGTCGGGCCCAGGAGCCACTCCCGCTGCTCCTGTTATGTCCGTGCCCCAGATGATGCAGACGCTGAAGCAGCAGCAAAGCAAGCTCCGGAGCGTGGAGCAACGCATCCGCAGCTACGACAAGCCCGCCAATCTGGCGGACGGCTCGCTGGAGCACTGCCGCAATACGCCGGAATATGTCCACAAGCTGCGCTCCATCATCCGGGCCATCAACAACATTGGACGCGACGATGGCTTCCGTGCCTGTTCGATGGAGCAGCTCGAGAGCTTCATGTACTTCCTCAGCGAGTATGCGGACATTTGCCTGGCCAACTGCAGCGAGCACATGGACAAGATACTCGACACTCTGCTGGATCGTCGGGCCGTGGAGGTCTGAACAAAATAGATAATAGTTCCTAGAATAAGTTCCTATAAACCACAAGTATCTAGACACCAACATTTAATGTTACTCTCTGACCTAAGAAAATAAAATGACTATAACCAAATTCAACGATTTTTTCACTGATGGAAGCATACTTTTGGGAGTGGTTGATATTCGCAGTATCATAGATTTAGGCTGAGGCCTGAGACCAAGGCTCAGTTCCCAGGGATAGAGAATGCGCTAATACACCACTTGAATCCTGATGCCATCCAGCAGCCCTCCGGCATGTCTGGACTTTGTTTTCGCTGTGCACATGCCACGTAGGAGGCCAAGAACATCACGGGCTTTAGACAAAATAAATGTTTGCTCTTTTCCCCCGCCAAGAAAATACGAATGTCTCCTGCACTCCAGGCAGTCCCTGACCAGCCGAGGGCAACGATATTTGTGCAGTTGCACAGTCGAGGAGTCGGGAAGGAGGCGCGCCCTCGGCTCAATAACAATTTCACGTGCTCCGAGTGCTGCGCCAACACAGGACACAGGATCAAATAAAAATGGGAAATCGTTGCACTCGACAGTAGGGCAGGATAAGCATTTATGCGTTCCTTGGTCACTTGTTAGCCCAGTGATTCGAGTGGAATTGTTATTGATATGTTATGTTATGTGGAGCGTCATCTGCCGGGATTGGCTGTGCATATTATCCACCTACCTGCTGCAAAGTCCGGATTCCGGGAATAAAAAGGCGTATTGATGTGTAAGAAGCAATCCAAATAGATATTTTATTTGTGTCGCTGGCTGCTTGCTGGCTTGCTCCGTTCGGGGACAAATTTCTTTAAATGTACATTATCACTCTTATCGTTTAGAAACACAAACTAAGGCCTATGATATATGTATTTAAATATATTTGTATATGTATAGTTTAGAACGTACTTATGTTGGCCGCTGGCTTGCTTGGTTCAAATAAACTGATATATAATTAAAACCCACTCGAACTCGCCAACTAGCTTAGGTGTTTATCAACAGTATTTGTATTCCGTATTCGCTTTCATCTCTTTATTAATTGGCTTTTGATTAATACCGTCTCGCGTGCCTGTCATATGGGATCCTTTTTCCTTCTCCTTTGAGTTCCTATATCATAAATTGCTTCCTGCCTACCCTCGCGTTATCGCTGAGACGCCTATAACGAGTACGTAATTTACAATTGTATTTGGTTTCATTCATGCGTATGCGTTTTTATTTACAGTGTGTGAGTTGTGTGTATTCTGTGCTTTGTATTTTAACAATTTGGCAACATTTGAAATGTATATTTATCTCGCTTTTTTGCAATTAAATTAATTTATGTTTCGACTAACTAACCAGAATGTGTGTGTGTTTACGACTGACTGCTAAAATCATATGTTGCTTTTTGCATTCACACCGCACAGGGCATACCCTTACCGGAATATAGATGATATCATTGGAAACGCAACTAAAGCGGCATCTAAAATGCATCTGTGGGAATGGGTAGGGTGTGCCTGGTCGACCCGGGAGTGAGTCAGCTCGGTTAATTAATTTACTGCCTTTGTTTGGCCAACACATTTTTGAATAACGCCCGCACGCAGTGGGCTGGCTATTGCGCCAAACAAAATCCAATATTTATGTGTAGCAAAGGGTAAACCAAAGCATGACTTCGTTAGCGCAACCATTTGCTTAATTAAGTACATAGTTTTTATGGTTTATCATCCGCTCGGCTGCAGTTCCTATTTTTGGGTTTTCGGGTTTTCGGGTGCGTTGTTCACTTTTAATTTCGATTTGTTTTTAATGGCACTTTATTAATACGATTTCTATATGTGTGTGTGTCCGCAGTCCTCTAAGCCCTCCAGTGCGTTCCCAGCAGCGCAGAGAGCGCGAGCAGCCAGCAGGGCGCCAGGAGGAGGCGCCGGCTCCCGCTGCCCTTGTCCTTGGACCAGTCGTAGCCCTTGGGACTGTTGCCCGTCAGCTTCTGCTCCGACTTGCCAATGTCGTTCAGGTTCGATTGATATTTGTTGCCCGCTGTAAGTGCCGGCACGGTCAATTAGTTTGCCAGCAGAGGCTGCAGCTCGCTGCTACTACTACTCACATTTGTCAATCACAATCACCGAATTTGTTGGCCCGTCGCCGCCGATGCCGTTCAGCGGGGTGTTGTGGTACCCGTCCAGCGTGTTTGCCGTTGTCGTCGTTGTTGTCCGCCGCAGCGTTGTGGTTGTGGGTGGCGGTTGTGTGGTCGGCGGACTTGACACTGCGGGGCATAGATTTTGATATGGATCAGTATGTGTATAGCTCAGTGAGTGAGTGTGTGTATATCAATGGGTGGATGCATTCGCAGCGAACAATCGCGGCTCCATTTACCGGCTAGCCACAAGCCGCAGCTCCCAAATATGTATGTACAAAAAGCCACCGCCCACCGCCAGCTCGATATCTTAACTGATATTTTCTGCTTTTCCACCCAATTGTCTTCCCTTTTCTGGCCACGTAGATCCAGCCTCTTCACCCGGCCCGCCCCTTTCCTTTCGATTTCAATTTCTTGGCCCCTTCCCCAGAGCTTCTTGGACTTGTTCCTGGCTGGCTGGCCTCTCTTGGCATTAAATTCGACAATTTGTTGAGGAAATTTATGGGGCCTGGCACTTGGCCTTGCCTTGGCTGGGAATCCCGAAACCAGGCACCTCCCAGCTTCCTTGCTTCCCAGCTTCCGTACGCTCGTATCTCCCCTGACCACTCAATAAAATTGTCACAGGTTCATTGTTCGCATTGTTGGCGCGGTTCCCCCACTATTATCAGGGGCCATTGTTACCTTTAATTGGTAGAGCGACACCCACTTCCGTAAGGGCTCCTGCCATTGTTGTGCCACCGGCAGCCAAATAAAAAGCGTGTACATATAAATTAACTTGTCGCCTTTTCACATTGGCCATTCTTGGTGGCCATGGCCATTTATTGGCGCCAACGCCAACGAGCGGATATTTTATATTGTTTTATGAACTTTTGTGAACGAAATCGGGACTGCCAGGCAGGGCTATAATGGCCCAGCCATTGGCTGGGGAGTGATTTAGCAAATTGACAGATTATTGACACTTTATTGGTCCAGCAACGGCTTTAATTGCCACCTTGTCCCGGCCACAACGAGGTAATCAATAGATAACGGAGACCCCCATACAAATGTTGCATTCATTTTCGGGGTGAAGCACACTCGCAGCGAGGCAAGTGAGAGAATTAAAGCCAAAGCCCTTTAAGTGCCGCACAAACAATGGATGGTTATCTCTGGCCAGGGCGCAACCAATCAACTGCACCGACAAACGCCATAATTAAAGCCACAAAATGTTGCAGTTTTGGATTTCCAGGCATCTAAACATACACTCCCAAGCCCCAAAGCTCGCCCCCTGTAATTTATACCGCATTTCTGGGCGGTGCCTGGAATCGCTGTGGCCGTGGCTCTGCCCCAATATTAAAGGGTATAAATAACTCGAATGGCGGGAAACTCACTGTAGAGCTTTATGTTGCCGTCCGTGTCGCCCCTAGGATTTTTGGCGACGCACTTGTAGTTCCCATAGTCGCTGCTCTCCACGTTGATAATCGTCAGTCGCATGGTCGCCTTGTACGACGGATGGCCCGGAATCGTTTCGGTTCTGCAAGTAGAGAAAATCAGAAACCTCGGCATTAGCATCAGCATAAGCAGCGGCACGATCGGCGGTGTGAGGCGAGGCAAGGTCAATGACAGCTATTGCGTCGCGCGTCCATGATCCGACTCCCGTTGCACAGTGGTTGCGCCCATAGGCCAAAAATAAAAAAATTCATTACAACAAAAATGTACGAAAAGTAAACAAATCGCCTTTAAAATGTCCCAGCTTCTTAATGGCAAACCAGATTTTTTTTTAAATCGAACGGGACTTTCTAAAAATAGAATAGAAGATGGAAACAATTGGTAATTTGCAAAGCGCAGCTGCGCGCTTCGCGAATTTTTCGAAACAAAATCGAACTTTAAAGTGGTCAGGTCATTATTTACGAGTGCAAGTTAAATTTTTTTGTAATGGAGTTTGAACTTGAAGGTATTTTCTTTAAAATGAGATATAATTTGATATATTAGTAATAATTATTTCCATTATTATAATTATGTGAAAAAATACATGTTTTTTGTCTATATTTTGAACGTCTTTTTCATGTTTAGCTAAGGTTTTAGTTGTGACCCCACAAAAATCCACAATTGGTTTGTATGCCAATGTGTTTATTGGACTTTTAAGGTATCAAATGTGTACAAATTTCCTGCCGAAATTTGCCGATGCGCCTAAAATCGTAAAAATACTGACACCGTCTTTACCTTTTTAGGGTCAAATTTTGCCGTTTATTTACTAGTTGTGCTGTTGCTCTGTTTTCGTGTGTCATGCTTGTGGTTAACTTTCAAAAACTATTTATTCATTTATTAATAATTTTTATTTTTTTAAATATTTTTGTGCATTAAATTTGATTAGGTTATAAGTGTTTGCTTGCACGATCTTATGATTTTTATTTATGGTGTGACGAAAAAGGAAGCGCAGTAGAAAAACAAAAAAAATGAAAGTCCTGATAGCGAACATTG